>CM040914.1:12620206-13097706 GCA_023029165.1 Gobiocypris rarus
CACACAGACACACACACACACACACACACACACACACGTGCGCGCTCAGATATAGAAAGGAATATTATTTCACTATTTGAGATTCATCGGCCTGCTGACCATTACATATAAAAAGACGTTTTACTCGCATAAGTTTGTTGCACCATTCCTGTCATATCCAATATAGAAGGCACAACACTCTGTCTGCAAATCCAGCACCTGAGACTTGTGTACAAACGATTCCGCAGTGAAATGAAGAACACACGTACATGTCTTCCACACTTGAGCTGGAACTTCATTAAAATAAAGTCATTCCTAGTAGCATCCGAAGGAAGCTTATGCAGCGACTGTGTTCTTCCACAACCTGGCACAGAGCGATATAATACTTTGCTCGCAAAGATCACTGCTCTGTAAACCTGTGGCGTCTCGACTCTGTGAGCGGGGCTTCAGAAGCACGCATACATATTCATCAGTTGAGTTGCGTTTCTTCTTCCCATGACGTCATTGAATTCCAGCTCTCGTTTTCTGGGCCTGGTGTCTATAAAAGCTTTTCTTTGACTAACAAGGACGTTTTCAGCTCTGAAACTTACAGAATCATATATCATGATGAACTTTGATATATCAAAGGCTCAAGACAAAGTTGGTTTCTCAATTCATCACCCCTTTAATTTATTTTTAAAGCATTTATTATATTACATTAATTATATTATATTATTTATTATATTGTAATCATATATTATATAGTTAATTGATGAAAGTTAATTGATTTCTAGTTAACGTATGCTAGCAAACACTTTCCAGTTTTTTTTCTGAAAACACATCTTTACCAGTATGTGGAAAATATGGGAAAATTGGACACCTGCTAGGCTCATGAATATTAATTAGATAATGTAACTTTCTTCCAGTAGTTAACTGGACTGATTTGCGTGCATTTTCGTTCAGTATATAATGTATAATGCCTTTATAAAACACGCATTATATATATATATATATATATATATATATATATATATATATATATATATATATATATATATATATATATATATATATATATATATAATTTCATTTCACACATTGTTACCGTATTGATTCTCACCAGTTTCATGCACACAAGTATAGCTATTTCATGTTACGCCGTCGTCTTCCCCGCCAGGCGACTCAAGACCACCTCAGAAACCCACGAGTCCTGCGAGCCATGCTGTGCCATTCCTCATAGCTGAATTAAATAATATGCTGTCATGGGTAAGTGGATTACTTAGCATTATTGAAAATGAGCAATGCTGCAATTATGGGTGGAGGGATGAGAATGGGGTCTGGGAAAGCCTTTTAGCAGCCGAGCAGATTCATACGAGAGGGAGGAGCCGCACCAAATAGGATGAAATGCATTCCTGATTGTGCTACGATGGACAAAGATGTCAGGCGAAACAGCTGCGAGGACAATGCGCCTCGGATAGGGCAGTGCATCACTATTACTAATTGAATGTTGTAGGACATGGACGCATATGAAAGTGCTTGACTTGAGTTATTTATATTAAGAGTTGTAAAACGAGTTGTTCGAAAAAAGAAGCCACAACAAGGACTGACTGTCTGTAATCTTTACTTAATTCAACTTTAAAGTCAACAAATCAAAATGAACCCTGTAATGCACAATTCGGTGTGCTCATTATTATAAAGAAAAGAAAAGTTTGTCTTTGTAGTTTTTTATTATATATTATATGGTTAGCATACAAGAAATGCAGCTCAAAGTGCATTACAATAAAAAATAAAAATAATAATAATAATGCTTTATACTAGTACAAATAGCTAAAATAATGTTTTTATTAAAGTCTAAGTTAATAATTATTCGAAACAATCACGTTAGCAAAGCAATTTTCAATTTATTTTAATAAATAAAACATTTTTCGTTCAATAAAAAATACAGAAACCAAATGATTTAAAAAGTAAAGATTCTGAAAGCATTGAATAAGATCCCATAATACTTTAATACAGATTTACAGTAGTAGCAATAAACACAATGTTTTATTATATGATATGATTATTATCATGTTTTTAACTATGATGGTTTCATTATAATGTGGCACACCCCCAAACTTGATATATGATATTTTCCATCTGGTGAATTGTGCTTTGTTGACTTAAATGTTCTAAAACAAGTTGTCAGACAAAGAAAATGAAATAACCGAGCTGGTCTCTGCTGTAGCGTGTGTTACGCTAAACCACAGGCCTGATCTTCAATAGTCTCTTTTAAAGAACTCTGTCATGTGTTGTCCACCTCGCTCTGTGGTGTCTGTCCTTTGAACGTCCTCGTCATAGTGAGATAGCACTAACCTACCCGGTTGCGAGGCCTTCCAAACATCACGTCAGCTGTGTGTGTGAAAGCTCAGAGGAAAGATACTCACTGTCTTTGCTGTGGTTGTGGCCTTTATCTGATGAACAATGCATTAGGGCAGCTCATGCAGTATTCATGCACGAGTCTGAGACATTGATGCATTGTTCTTCTGCTAAAGGCCACCTGTAAAGATAAGTCCCGTTTGGGACGTGTACTTTGCATTAGAAAATAAAAAAGCACTCTACAAAATGTATCTCTAGCATTAAGAGGCAGTAATACAAGAACTCATATGCTAAGCAGATGGTTCATTTGCAAGAGGCAGAGGCACAAACATACTTTATTCAAGCATGCCAATGCAAGCTCAGTTTTATGCATTATCATTTTTATTTATTAGTTAGGCATGTCAACATTACGACTTTGCAACAGGTCCATCATAACTCATATTACATCCTCGTCTCCTCATTTGTGTGTCGTATAAATCCTCTGAAGTTTGTTAGAGCTCGTATTGAATGAATCCTGTGAGAGTGTGTCTGACAAACGTATGCTTGAACGTTCTGCTGAAAAAAGATTGTAGTTGAATAACATTCTGATGCTGAAAAGCTATAGCAGTAATGAATTACTTATACTACTACTACTAATAATAATATACAACCTACCATCACAGAAGATTTTCTGCATTTTTGACATTTTCAGAAAACATCATTCTGTATGATTTATAAGCTGTTTTCCTCATGGGATTTTTCCCACAAGGACAAGGATTTTTGGTATTTTAATCTTTTTGGGGACATTTTGTCATAGGGTTACCTGAAACACGCACGCACGCACACACAAACGCACATATGCACACGTCACACATATGTTGTTTTTTACTAAACAAGGTTCGGAAGGAACATGTCAGATAATTGACACAGGTGGAGGATGAGGTACTCAGCTAATCAGCAAAAGAGGTATATATATACGCAGCTGTTTTACCTCCATTTTGTTGACAGTTTATAAGCATCCCTCCACCTCCCCTTCTCCACATTCTGCTCCTTTTTTAGTTCTAAGCCACATACATACGGGTGTTCGGGCCAAAGTCCGAGCTCAAAGCAAACCCCCCCCCGGACAGCACGCCAAATACACATTTAAATGTACTCTCTTTAAATTATATGTAAGTGTAAACCTGTATGAAACATGCATACAGACAAGCACACAAACACACAAACACACACACACACACACACACACACACACACACACACACACACACACACACACACCATGGCATTACAATAGTACAAAGATGGCCTTAGAGCTCCAATAAATGGACTGAATGTCACAAAACTTTAATTTTCATTTAATTGGCTTTAAATAAATCCCCAAATTCTTATTTAACAGTTAAAAGTTGGCACACTTTAATTGCACAGTTTGGATCATCAGTAATGCCAACTCTTAATTTGACCCTGGCTTTATATCGAACCACACAGAAAGAATAAGAATGCTGTTTAGTAAATAGTTGTGGCATTTTCTATGGCTCCCAGAGGACGAGTAATGAAAAATAGCTCTGTGATATTCACGCTTGAGATGGTTCCTGCTGAAGTTGCTGAAACTCAGCATAACCTTGGCGTCCTCTAGTCTTTGTCATGGGCTTTTCTTGTCCGGTGTCCTGCTACGAAGTATTCATGTGTTTCCAATCTGAAGTGACACAGAATCTCCTGTCCGTCCTGCCTTTCCTGTCCTCTTTATGCTCCGAATGAAGGAAATGCCAGGGCTTTACCCATCACCAATCACAGGTGTGCTCGCCATGCTTAATCTCAGTTCTGATGAGTTAGCACTTTTGTCACGATTTGGTTTGATCTACCCCATAATTCTTTGGGGGGTTCCCCGAGGCGTCCCCTCATGAAGACATCAGCAGAAAATGTTGAAGCCATCGGCCAGGCTCCGGGGCAAATGTTCAAGGTCTCTCAGCCTCGGTTATCCTGCTGTCATGCTAATAGTTTGCCTCGGGAAAGAGAATGGCTAAGATGAAGGCAAAGGATTGGATGGAGTCTATAGAATATATTCTGTTGTTATGTCCATCATTCACGAAATAAACAAAAGTACCATGTTTTCACACACACACACACACACAGAAATAAAATTAAACAAAATAATATTTCAAATTGTGATTTTTTTTAATCTGAAAAGTCATGGAAATTCTTTCTGTTTTTCTGTGTCTATCTTTCTTTCTGTCTGTCTGCCTTTCTGTTTTTCTGTCTGTCTTTTAGGGGTGTGACGAGGCACTTATCTCACGAGATGAGACACAAGATTGGGTTCACGAGAACAAGACGAGATTTTTACATACTATTTTTACGAAATCCTCAATGGTGAAATACATGACTAGAAAAATTGTTTGCAGATGCATTTGAAATGTTTTAACTCATCATCTCATTCAATGTCAATGCAGTTCTACTTTTCGAGTATGAATTCTCAAATGCTGATCTGGCTTCTCTCCTGTTTGATTGTCTCTTCAGACCTTAGAACTGCACATGAGCTTCTTTTGACCTCCTAACTGAACTCCTTCCCACAAATCGATCATAGATATTAAGTGCAAATGATAACCATAATCAAAGAACTCAATATTCAAAGTGCAAATATAGAGACCAAATTGTTCTTCAAACACGATCTGGAATTGAAGCGACTGTTATCCACCTTAATTTTTTTATACATTCAGTGTATAAATATATAAAATATAAACAAGCAGCTTGTTAATTTGTTTACGCACACACACACACACACACACACACACACACACACACACACACAAGACAGCTTTTCACCTCAACGAGAAATCTCATCACATTTTAGTCTTGTGTGATCTCATGGCACCCCTACTGTCTTTCCCTCTGTCTGTCTGTCTTTCCCTTTGTCTGTCTGTCTGTCTTTCCCTCTGTCTGTCTGTCTGTCTTTCCCTCTGTCTGTCTGTCTGTCTGTCTTTCCTTCTGTCTGTCTGTGTCTGTCTGTCTGTCTGTCTTTCCCTCTGTCTGTCTGTCTGTGTCTGTCTTTCCTTCTGTCTGTCTGTGTCTGTCTGTCTGTCTGTCTGTCTGTCTTTCCCTCTGTCTGTGTCTGTCTGTCTGTCTGTCTGTGTCTGTCTTTCACTCTGTCTGTCTGTCTGTGTCTGTCTTTCACTCTGTCTGTCTGTCTTTCCCTCTGTCTGTCTGTCTCTGTGTGTGTCTGTCTGTCTGTCTGTCTGTCGGTCTGTGTCTGTCTTTCCCTCTGTCTGTCTTTCCCTCTGTCTGTGTCTGTATTTCCCTCTGTCTGTCTGTCTGTTCCCTCTGTCTGTCTTTCTGTCTGTGTCTGTCTGTCTTTCCCTCGATCTGTCATTATCTGCCTGTCTTTCCCTCTGTCTGTCTGTCTGTCTTTCTGTCTTTCCCTCTGTCTGTCTGTGTCTGTCTGTCTTTCCCTCTGTCTGTCTGTCTGTCTGTCTGTCTTTCCCTCTGTCTCTCTGTGTCTGTCTGTCTTCCCCTCAGTCTGTCTGTGTCTGTCTTTCCTCTGTCTGTCTGTCTGTCTGTGTCTATGTCTGTCTGTCTTTCCCTCTGTCTGTCTGTGTCTGTCTTTCCATCTGTCTGTGTCTGTCTGTCTGTCTGTGTCTGTCTGTCTGTCTCTTTTTTCCTGTCTGTATTCCTTTCTGTCTCTCTGAACAACAAGACAGATAGTATACATATATATATATATACATATATATATATATATATATATATATATATATATATATATATATATAAACCTGTTTAAAATATATATATACATACATACATACATACATACATACATATATATATATATATATATATATATATATATATATATGAATGAATGAATGATGACATACACTACATACATAACCCATGTGACTGGTAATGTCCGGAATGACCTGAAAACTCATATATATATATATATATATATATATATATATATATATATATATATATATATATATATATATATCTGGATTAACCACGAGCGCAGTGCATTTCTTGGAAATAGCCAGTCACCATGTCCTGTGAGTTTGGTTCTCCTTGACTACAGCGCGTAATGAGCCACTAAATGAGACAAATAGCCACGGCACATATAATGGGTTCAACTCTAGTCACCTCCTGTCAGGGAACTCACTAATCTTCCTGTTTAGCTCCCAAAGACTTCAATCTTTATACCCACACATGCTCAGACACACTGTCTTTCTGCGGTCTAGAAAGAGGGCTTCATTAACGCTCTTTGGTAAACATCTACGGTGATCCCCCTCCCAACCAACCAGCCCATAATCAGCTGTTTCTAATCCCTGTGAAACCCTCAGTAGTCGGCCAAGACCAATCTTATCGAATGCGTTTAATCCTCTCACACAAATCACTGCACAACACCTGCAGATTGTTGCTCTTTTTGTCTTTGCCACCACAAGCACTAGAAGGGATACTAGTTTAGAGTAGCATTGAGAATCTGTTGACCTGTGTTTCTCATGATGCGGCTGGTATTTCTTCCACCTAGCGAGGAGATCGAGTGTCTCTCAAGGGCTGAAGTGTGCTTGTGGAGAGTTATCAGTGGAGGTACAATTACATTGACAGACACCAAGGTCTCTGTTTGTAGTGGATGTTTTCAGGGATAGAGATGCATTTGTTTCATTCAAATAATACCAATGGTTCCTCAAAGATTGTAGCATGAATTTGGAAATTCATGAATCTTTTTAAATATTTTTAAATATCCTATTATTATTCTATTCTGCTCACCAAGGCTGCATATTTTTGATGCCATAAAAACAGAAATATTGTGAAATATTTTTACAACTTAAAATAGCTGTTTTGTATTTTAATATATTTAAACATTATTTATATTTGTGATGAAAGCTGTATTTTCAGCATGATTACTCCAGTCTTCAGTGTCACATGATCCTTCAGAAATCAAGGATCAACCTTGTCTATGCATTTTACGGTCACTTTTGATCAATTTAATGCATGGTTGCTGTATAAAATAATTAATTTCTTTAAAAGCTTACTGACCTCAAACTTTTGAACTTAAATAGAATCCATTGAAAAGTTTTGAGAGCTTTTGAATTGAATGTTTACAATTATTTTTAGATATTTTAATCAGTATATGAACACAAATGTATTGCTTATGATATCCTCAAGCCACTACCATGGTCCAGAAAACACCCTGTTTTACCCCTTCAGATCTCTCTTTCTCTGCCCCAGTGCACTCTTTCTTTACACACGTCTCTCCCTCATCACACACTTACACCACAACCCATGACAGGCACATGATGTGCTCGGCTCTCAGACAGACATATTTCTCTGTACAACAGTTTTAGGGCAACCTCTCGCCCTTCTGCTTGATTCAGCCCCAGTCACCCTGACCCATCTTACCTCAATACATCTCCATATCAAATCCAAAGCTGCAGACACAGTCAGACACTAATTATTTAGAAAGAATCACGCCACTGAGAACATGCCAGCAATGCTACAATCGGGGTCCAACATTAACACCCGTCAGGTGCCTGGAAAAAATGGGATTCGTTGAGTTACTGGCTCGGGTGCAAAGAAACAATGTTGGTCTGAACATCATCACAGTTTTCATTTTAAGAAAAGTTTGTTATCATTAATTAATGAATTAAAATCTAATTCTAGACCAAACATTATAGATAAACATTGTGGTAACACTTACTTAAATCCTTTAGTAAAGTATGAATTATTCCTTGTAATGTACCTTATGCA
Source organism: Gobiocypris rarus (assembly GCA_023029165.1). Taxonomy (NCBI): domain Eukaryota; kingdom Metazoa; phylum Chordata; class Actinopteri; order Cypriniformes; family Gobionidae; genus Gobiocypris; species Gobiocypris rarus. Next base: position 12,628,238 of record CM040914.1, read on the forward strand.
TTGAATAATTCTCTCAGGAATAATTCTAACTACATTATAATGCTTATGTTACGTCTTTAGAAAGTATAATGCATTAAAACACACCAATCAACTAATTGTGTATAAAAGTGTACAAGTGTATATAAAGGGTTACCAACATTGCTAACATTAAACAATGCAATACATATATTCCTTTATATCTCATTAGCATAATACTGCAAACATTATATATTATACCATACATTTATAAATTGTGTAAATATTTTTATGCAATTTTATGTTATATTTAGTTTATTTAAAACATGCTTTTTTATATATTAAGAATTTTTTATTTTTGTTTGTATGTTTCTTGTACTTTTCATGTAGACAATATATTTTAAAATATTAAATAAACATTAAATATAAAAAAATTCATTAAATAAACATTAAACTATAAATATATATTTTAAATAAATATAAAAAGTTATAAAAATTTATATAGCAATTTTATACATTCAGTGAATAAATATATAAAATATAAAAACGTTTGTTAATTTGTTTACGCACACACACACACACACACACACACACACACACACACACACACACACACACACACACACACACACACACACACACACACACACACACACACACACACACACACACACACACACACACACACACACACACATGTTGTGTTTCCATGTTTTATGGGGACATTCCATAGGCGTAATGCAATTTATACTGTACAAACCGTATTTTCTATCCCCCTACACTGCCCCTGCCCTAAACCTACCCATCACAGGAGACATGCTGCATTTTTACTTTTTCAAAAAACATCACTTAGTGTGATTTATAAGATGTTTTCCTCATGGGGACCAAAAATGTCCCCACAAGGACAAAAATTTGGATATTGCCATCTTTGTGGGGACATTTTGTCCCCATACCGTAGGGATTACCAGTCCACACACACACACACACACACACACACACACACACACACACACACACACACACACACACACACAGAAATAAAAACAAAATTATATTATATTAAATATATTATTAGACATATATATAATACACACTGTTTCAAAGCCGCTTTATAAAGTGGGAAATAATAAATAAATAAATAATATCTTTACAGTATTTCCACTTCTTTGCTGGTGTTATTGAGAAGACGCAGGAGTGCCGACTGATGTTCTGTTCTTCTTCCGGGTTCAAAAGAGTGCAGCAAAGATATTGCGATCCATCCACAGACCAGAAAAAACAAACAAAAAACATCAGCAGGAAATTGGGCGCCCTGCCGTGCTGAACCTGTAACCTGTATGGCATCAGGTTATTTCTCCATATCTGGCCTTTCTTTCCGTCTTCCTCTCTGTCTGTCTTCCTCATCCTTTACGGTGAAGGCCTGTGTTTGTACTCTTTATGTCCAGGTGAAATAAATGGATCATTTATAAAAGTTTTGCATTAAAACATGAATCAGTATTCTCAAAGATATATCGCTTATGATATCCTACAAGAAACAGCAAACATAATAAAACCAAAGGCCATTAAAACTACAATAGTTATGATCACTTCCCACATAATGCTCTCTGAGATACTGTTGTTTATACATCATATAAATGCATATGAATTAGCCCTGAGTGTTTGGAGAACGAGCACAAAGATGATTTTGGGCATCATAAATAGATAATAGAGAATAATAAAAAAGACAGATGATCCCTCAATGTGCTGTAAGCTCTTTAAACGCAGAGATATGGAGAGCGCTTCAAGGCATCATTGCACCCTTGTATCTTCAAGCTCTCTCTGTCTTGTTATCCACTTTTTTGTTCCCCTCTCTCTCTGGACTGAGGAATCTCTTTAGATCTCTTTGCACACAGATAAAAAAGCATTTCATATTGGGCTCGCCTGCAGGAAGTGGCATTCTCTGCTCCGCTGCCTTCAAAGGGTCTGGGACTCATTTCCGCCGAGCTGGATTTACACACTCAAAGCGCGAACCAGAGAGAATATTGCAAGAATGCCACCAGTTTTATGACAGTTTTATAAAAATGTCAAAGGTACACCACTGTTTTGTTTGATAAAAACTACAATAAATAACAGTAATATTATAAAATATTGTTTAAAATGTAATTTCTTCCTGTGATCAAAGCTGAATTCTCAGCATCATTACTCCAGTCTTCAGTGTCACATGATCCTTCAGAAATCATTTGCTGCTCGAGAAACATTTCTGATTATTATCAATGTTGAAAACAGTTGTGCTACTTCATTTATTTTTTTATTTTTTCAGAATTCCTTGATTAATAGAAACTTCAAAAGAACAGCTTTTATTTGGAATCTTTTGTAACATTACACATGTGTTAAACGTCACTTTTGATAAATATAATGCATCTTTGCACTGTAAAGTATGCATTTATTTTCTTATTTTTTTTATCTTCCTGATCACAATCCTTTGAAAGGTAGTGGATATTTTATGATTGTATAGGCATTGCAATTCAGCATAAATTTTTATAAATTTGAACAAGACTAAAATGCTTTTAGAAAGGATTTTCATAGGTAAAAAGTCCCAGGGACGAGGGTAAGTCAATAAAACATAACATTCATTGAATAGTAGTAAATTATAATAATAAAAAAAAAAGTTTAATGTGTTCTCCATATATATATATATATATATATATATATATATATATATATATATATATATATATCGCGTGCTTGCGTTTAACGAGACTCTTATCAGCGAAAAAAAAAATGATCATAATCTATTCTCAAAATTATTTTGGAGCTGCTGCATACGCATTATATGATGACTTTCACCGTGATATTTTAGCGGGATCTATAGCTACCTAGCCAAATTGCACTGTAGTCTTGAACCTGCTCGTATGCTGTGAAATGACCACATCAAGTGTGAACGCTGGCTTCCGAACTCTGGTGCGCACTGAATGAGTCCTGGGCGTGACTGACTTACTGTAAGCAGAGAGCTGTACATATAATTTCTGCTTGTCGTCCAGCGTTCTTTAGAGCATTTGCAGAGCATTACATCCGCGGCAGATAGACTCAAGTGCCATTACCTGCTAAAGCTTTGGTAACAAAACCAACGGTTCAAAAACAAAAATATAAAAGTTAGGTGAACAACGCTATTCATTCTGCCACCTTCGCTGATGCAAGTAACGGGTAAACAGCTGCTGCTTTGATGACGCAAAGCGCACCCGGTATATTCATATCAAAATTGAATATGAACACGGTCCAGGGAGCAATCGAAGTCGGGTTCGGTCCAGGCAATCAAACTAAGTTTGAAAGCACCAGTCATTATTTGGGTAGCACACATATTCTGAATGCCTTCGGCAGAATTCAAATGAGCCATTTTAATCTAGATTAATTTCAAGATCACAGTGAGATTAATCTAGATTAAAAAAATGAATCTATGCCCACCCCTAATATATATACGTCTGCACATCCATGATGTGAATCTCCTGCTCCAGCACATCCCAAATCTGCTCTATTGGATTGGGATCTGGTGACTGTGAGGCCATTTGAGGCTAGTGAACTCACTGTCAAGAAGCCAGTTTGATATGATTTGAGCTTTGTGACATGTCATGTTATCCTGCTGGAAGTAGCCATTAGAAGGTGGTCCACTGTAGTCATAAAGGGATGGACATGGTCATCAACAACACTCAGGTCAGCTGTGACGTTTAAATGATGCTCAGTTGGTACTAAGAGGCCCAAAGTGTGCAAGGAAATATCCCTCACACCGTTACACCATCAAACCGTTGATTCAAGGCGGGATGGATCCATGATTTCACGTTGTTTACACCAAATTCTGACCTGACCATCTGAATGTCACAGCAGAATTCACAACTCTCATGTTTTTCCAATCTTCTGTGTGGATTGTAGCCTCAGTTTCTTGTTCTTACCTGACAGGACCGGTGTGTCTCCTGCTGCTGTAGTCCATCTGCTTCAAGGTGTTGGTGCATTCAGACGCTCTTCTGCAGACCTCAGTTGTAATGAGTGGTTATTTGAGTTGTCTTTCTGTCAGTACGAACTAGCCTGGCCATTCTCCTCTGACCTCTGGCATCAACGAGGCATTTTCTCCCACATTCTTTGTCAGCCCTTGAGGTGGTTGTGTGTGAAAATCCCATTAGATCAGCAGTTTCTGAAACACTCAGACCAGCCCGTCTGGCACCAACAGCCATGCCACGTTCAAAGTCACTTAAATCACCTTCCTTCCCCATTCTGACACTCAGTTTGAACTTTAGCAGATTATCTTGACCATGTCTACATGCCTAAATGCAGTTTCTGCTATGTGATTGGCTGATTAGATGTTTGCATTAATGAGTAGTAGAACAGATGTACCTAATAAAGTCAAATACATTTTATATAGAAAGACGGTGCATTTAGAAACCAAATTTATTATTTATTTATTGTTGTCAGATTTCATTGGTGATTTCAAATATGACATTTAATCATAAGCTGGGCAAACAGTTTTGGAGAATTTGATGTTTCCCCATTCAAAGAGATAGGAGCTGCACTTTACATGCCCGAGAGGCTTTTCAAAGATGGCCGTTGAGTGAAATGTCCTGTTTTATAGATACTTTGATAAAGTGGCCGGTGAGATTAGGCTATATTTGGAAGGACCAACTTGTATAGCATGTGAACGTTTCCATTGTATTCATTACTAGACTTTGCAAGTCAACATGCAATCGAACAGGACTATTCATCCTCTTATTCCAATGAACACAAACAAATGTTTCATTTTCAACTGTCTCTCACATCTTTTCTTTGTCTTTCTTCCAGAAACCGTGGACTCCCTGGTCCGTCAGGCAGAGAACCACACTCACACCGTCCTCCTCCACACGTACCGGGACCTGGCCAGTCACGCGGTGGCTCCCGTCGGGGAGTTTTTCACAGACGTGGGGCTCTTCGTGTTGGGCTCCGAGCTCAGCCTGGAAGAAGCTTCGCAGCGCTTTTTTGATGCCCTCTTCCCTCTTGTTTATGAGCAACTGGTCGAGCCTGGTCTGTCCCGCTTGTCTCCGGCATACGCCGAGTGTGTCCGTGCGGCATGTCGGGATCTGGTGCCATTCGGCGGAGCCCCGGGCCGCCTCGCTGCACACATCTCCCGTGCCTCGCTGCCCAGCCGGATGTTTCTGCAGGCTCTTCATTTGGGCATTGAGGTCATCAACACCACCGACCATTTTCAGCTCAGCCGCGAATGCAGACGTGGCCTGCTGAGGATGAACTACTGTCCGCACTGCCAGGGTCTGACCGCCAGCAAGCCCTGCATGGGCTACTGCCTCAACGTGGTCCGAGGGTGTCTCGCCAGCCTGGCTGAAGTGGACTCTCATTGGAGGGAGTTTGTGCGATCGTTAGAGACCCTCTCCACCCGCATGCATGGGGCACAAGACCTGGAGCAAGTGCTTCTGGGAGTTCACGGGCTGGTGAGAGACGCAGTGGCCCACGCACAGAGGAACGGACCCCGGCTTTCTGCTCAGGTACTTAAAATGTGGTTAAAAACGGCTGGTAATCAGAAGGTTGTAGGACCCAAAGTGATCATGCATAAGCCATCAACACTACTGATCTTAAGCAAGTGAGTTGACTCCATTTATTTGAATCCATAAATTTAAATAATATTTACAATATTCTTGCTTAAAATAACTTTTTAATGAATTCAAACTAGTTACAAAAACTTAATTTAATAGCATTGTTCTTATATAAAATGACTGTGGACAAAGAAATGATTATAATTACATTTTTAACTTTTGTTTAGATCATCATAATTTTAAATATCTGATCATTTGTATTTTGAAAATGTAACTATCATATGTTAAAAGTCTCTGGGACAAGAGTAAATCAGTGAAACCCACATAAAATACAACTGAAAAAATAGCAAATAAAAATGAAAGCCTGATAAAAAGTGTAGTTTGACGTTCTCCAAAGAAAAAAGGGAAACCCCTACAAATGCATCTGCAATAAGGTCAGCCGCGAAAATAATCCCATCCACGCCTTTTCAGCGTAAATTTATCACTGCGTGTCTTTAATAAATCCTGACAGTAGTTCTTTAACGGCAAAAGAGGGTTTGCGCTGGTGCATGCTGTTAGTAAATCTGTCTCTAAGTCCTCAGAAAATGCCCTATTTAAGCTGTAAGTGATTCTGACTGGAATAAATTGATGCATTGGCCAGTTACATATATATATATAAATATATATATGTATATATATTTGTTTTTCACAAAAAATTCAGTGACTTGATGGCAAGATTTTGAATTTAATTAAGTCTATAAAATCCTGAGGACTCAATCATCATTTACTTTGACTATGTCATATTGTATATAATATAAAATATTATAGTCAATATAACAGTATATATATATATAGAGAGAGAGTAAGAGAGAGAGTATATATATATATATATATATATATATATATATATATATATATATATATATATATATATATATGTACATATATATATATATTTTTTTTTTTTTAATTTTTATTTTAAGACATATTTTAAAATAGTATATATAAACTAGTTTTAGTTCATTAAAAAGATGAATATTTAAAATATAATATATATATATATATATTATGTGTGTATATGTATGTATATGCATGTATATATATATAGTATATATATATATATATATATATATATATATATATATATATATGGATCAGAATCAAGTCTCTAATGACATGGGTATGATATAGGTATTATAAAAAGAGGGTAAATATGAGGACGTTTCCCATGTCCTCACTTTTCAAATGTTAAACTGCACAGGATGAGGTTTTTTTCTACAGAAAGTAAACTATGAAACTTCCTGTGATGGGTAGGTTTAGGCAGGGGCAGTGTAGAATAGAAACACGGCTCAGTTAAGTATAAAAATGCATTACGCTCTATGGAATGTCCCTACATTTCACAAAAACAACATGTGTGTGTGCTTGATGGCAGGTTTAGGCCAGTGTGTGTCTGTGTGTGCTTGTGTGTGTGTGTGTGTGTGTGTGTGTGTGTGTGTGTGTGTGTGTGTGTGTGTGTGTGTGTGTGTGTGTGTGTGTGTGTGTTTGATGGGTAGGTTTAGGGCCAGTGTGTGTGTGTGTGTGTGTGTGTGTGTTTGATGGGTATGTTTAGGGGTAGGGGCAGTGTAGTGAATAGAATGAAATGGCGTTGATAAACACGCTAAAATGGCATACGAATTGGCCATTTCATGAGATCAGTCTGGTGTGGGGCATCACGGCTCATATTAGACCAATAAAAAACTATACCTGTTTAATTTAAGTCCAAACCAGTTGTTCTGGAGGAATGAGTATCTTCATAAAACGCAACAAATGCCTACATTATTAGTGTCTGTTTAGTCTCACATTGTGTTGGACGGTATGACCAAAATATTATATCCCAGTAGGGGTAATAGGTTTGCAAACCATAATATAGTTATTTTTGCTGGAAATGGAAAAATGACTTGTGCAACAGTCATGTGGTGTTTTTATACCTAAATACGTGATAAACCTAAATTAAAAGGTTATTCATCTTATTTGATTATTTCTTATTGTATTTGGAACTTGATGGACACAAAACAAAAGATCATAATGCATAGCAAATAACTGCTCTTTCTGACATCAGCGCAAAGACAGCTTCACATGATGAAACACTTGAGTTCAAAACAAATATATGTAAACTGATTTTTTTAGTATTTTTTAAATATTTTATTATTAATCAAATACAGTATAAATTGTTCTTTGTACATATTATTTTTAATATTTTATATTATTTTATGTTTTAAATATTCATCTTTTTAATAATAATAATAATAATAATAATAATAATAATAATAATAATAATAATAATAATGTTATAATATTTAATGTGATTAATATATGTGACCCTGGATCTTACTTAATCAAATCTTAATCTTACACAAATCAAGTCATAAGGGTCTTTTTTTGTTTTAATTCAGAAAAATCCGAAAGCTGAATTAATCTTTCCATTGATGTGTGGTTTGTTAGGATAGGACAATATTTGGCCGAGATACAATCTGAAATTCTGGAATCATTTTTAAAGTTGTCCAAAAGAAGTCCTTAGCAATGCATATTTAATAGTAATAATACATTTTTGATCTATTTACAGTAGGAAATTTGCTAAATATCTTCATGGAACATGATCTTACATAATATCCTAATGATTTTAGGCATACAAGCTAAATCAATCATTTCGACCCATGCAGTGTATTGCCACAAATATACCCGTGAGACGCATGACCAGGTCACATATTGTATAATAATAATATAAAAATATATACATATATATTGATATTAATAAAATGTTAATTTCATAAAATAACTACAGTGTAAATTGTTATTATACAAAATATATGTATGAATACAGTTCTAAATGAATACTCTTCTAATAAATAATATACACAACTTTGTTTGCCTGATAAAAACCTGCACACCTCGGCTCCTGGAACCTGTAGACAGTCGGATTAGATCTGGTGCTTTCGGCATCAGATGGTGCAGATTTGCCATTTTTGTCTGCAAACCAGACAATCTGTGAACAATTGATGCATGTGCCATCTGATGCCGAGAGATGGCTGACCGACTGACTGACTCATGGCTGTTTATGGATATATTGACTCATGTACTGAGTCACGTTTGTTCTTTTCAAAATCTCACTTTGTAGTCCTGTAGAAAGACTCTCTATTCATTTTACTTTTACAGTCAACATAACGTTGACTTCTTTCACAGGCATCAAATTGCGAATGCTGTTGTTGTATGACTTAACTGTCTGTCTGTCTGTCTGTCTATGTCTGTCTCTCTGTCTGTCTCTCTTGCCCACGGTATCTATCTGTCTGTCTATCTGTCTGTTTAACCTTCCAGTTACCAGCCCTGAGCTTTAGCCACTATTAAATAGCTATAATGAGCATGCCTGTGGATATGTTAGTAATAGTGACAGTCTGTGTTTGAATCCTGCAGGTGCACAAGGTGTGCGGTCACCCCAGCAGACAGCCGGAGCAGGTGGGCAGCGCTCAGCACGGCAGCGGCGGACGAGACTCCATTCCTCTGAAAGGAGCCGTCAGAAACGCAGAGGACAGCCTCAGCAACTGGAGGAGGTGAGTCTGGAAATCACATCAACACACTGTAAACACACTCATACGCAGTCAAAGCTCTGGACGTGTTAACACACAGAGACCACTTATGATAACTGATGAAGCAACAGGCGAACGGGACGGATGATCAGGCCAAACAGGCAATCAAGGAAGACAGAACCCCCCTCAACAGAACGGACTGGAGCTGTCCAATCATATGAAATAATGGGGATAGTAATTATTTGGTGACTAAAACATAACTACAATAATAACTTTGGACTTTATACTCAAATTATTTATAAAAAATAAAATAAAAACAGGTCTTATTACCATTATTATTAAATATTAAATTAATAAATGCAAATATTTTATTCATATTAATTAATTGATATGAATTAAAATACTAAAATAAAAGATTTTTTTTAACATGCCTTATAAATATATAATACAGTATAATACACTTGGAATTTGTACGTACATTATGAATAAGAATATTTCTACATAGTAATACATTTAAATTAATTATTATTTTGTATAATAGTATTTTTGAAAATATGTTTTAATAATAATAATAATAATAATAATAATAATAATAATAATAATAATAATAATAATAATATTAAATATTATGCAATATGTGTTTTTTTAAACCCAAAGGAAAAGCATATTTTTTATAAAAAATAAATACAGTATAAATAGGTCTTTGTACATATATAAAAATCAATACTTTGTATAATATAACATTAATGTTAAATATTATATAATGTTAGTTTTTGGTTATATAAATACAGTTTTTATAAGTTTTAATAAAATACACACAGTATAAATGGGTCTTTATACATATCATCTATAGTTATATTTTATATATTAATATAATATTCTAATGTATAATATTTTTTGTAATAGTAAAACATCAAAACTATGTTTTAATATTAATAAAATTAATAGTAATATTAAATGGTGTTTTTAGTGAATATTTTTTTAATTAATTAAATTATTTTTTAATTAATATTTTATTTATCAAGTGAATACAAGATATTCAAAATATAAATGAAAGATGTAGATCTTTAAAAGAACTCATGCTTTATGACAGAGAATTGAACCGTCAGTGAGAAAGGAGTTCTGTCCATGAGGATCGTTGAACTGCTGTGTTAGTGCGCCATCTCCTGGACACACAATGAAACAAACTCATCTGTCTCTGCAGAGATTTCATCAGCAGTCTGCGTCTGTACCGCACGTTCTACGGTGGCCTGGCGGACCTGCTGTGTGTGAGCGATCTGGGCTCTGGAGACGGACAGGCCTGCTGGAACGGAGCTGAAATTGACAAAGGGTACATGTCTGAAATCTTCTGCCTCTGCTTTCTTCTGCCTGCAGCTGCATTTAGTCATCATGGCCACAAGTGTATATCTGTCTATCTGTCTGTCTATCTGTCTGTCTCTCTGTCTGTCTCTCTGTCTATCTATCTACCTGTCTATCTATCTATCTGTCTGTCTGTCTATCTATCTATCTGTCTGTCTATCTATCTATCTATCAATCTATCTATCAATCAATCAATCAATCAATCTATCTATCTATCTATCTATCTATCTATCTATCTATCTATCTATCTATCTATCTATCTATCTATCTATCTATCTATCTATCTATCTATCTATCTGTCTGTCTGTCTGTCTGTCTGTCTGTCTGATACGATGATCCATTGGGAAGTGCTAGGCTTGTCACCTATGGTATTGTAATGTGATTTCTGCACATTAGATCACTTCAGTTGATTTTTTTTTGGCAATCATCTGGTTCCAGGTTAAAGGGTACATAACACACAGTTTCTGCTCATCTCATTTAGATACTCTTCAGACTCAGAGTACCTATAGAGTAGTATTGCATCCTTCATATATCTGAAGAGTCTTTAGTTTTATTATATTTATTTAAGACAGATAGCTGTACGCTGGGTTGTTTGGGAAGCTGAACACGATGATCTTTCCCTCACACCAGAAACACACTTCATTAGTGACGTTGTTGATCTTGTGGTCTAAAAACCAACGGCTCCTGTAACCCGAATGAAGCTCATTGATGGAAATGCTCTTGCTCTCACTCTGGGTGATGTGTGTGTGTGTGTGTGTGTGTGTGTGCTCACACTCATCTGGGAGAAGTGCCCATACAAGGAATTCCGCCTTTTATGACATCAAAGGGCCATACTTCTTTGTCAAATCCAAAACTTCTTTGAATCCTGAAGGAGTGTATTTGGCACAGAAATACTCTGTCAAACGTCCAACTCGTTTTTTTTAGATCTTGTCCATGTTTAGCATGAGCATCAACCCAACAGTGTGAAAAAGTCTCTAGAACAGTGGTTCCCAACAGTGACATACATTAGGTAGTTCGATATATTCACATAGTTGTCAAGAGTGTTTTATAACGGATGCTCTCTGAAGAAGTGTGTTTGGAGAAGGTACACATGGGCATCAGCTCCATAGACGTGATTGCTTGTTCTGACAGAGGAACTGTTCACTGATGACATCGGATGATGGCTACGTTTCCATACATTCAGAATAATTTTATTTTTCATTTGTATTTTGCTGTGTTTATTAATTATGAATGGATCTGTATAGTAGTTATATGCGGTCCTTTGGCATCTCCCTGTGGTCTTGTTTGGTATGGCAGGTTGACTGGTGCTTATTGTACTGTATAACTGAGCAGAGTAAGTACTTCTAACGCCGGCTTCACACCGCACGAGCTAGCAGTGTGTTGGCAGGGCAGAAGCGGTGTGTATGGAGAGTGGGAGCCGCGCGCGTCCATTGTGCTTTCACACTGGCAGCGTTTGTCTCGCGCAGCTGAACCGCGTTTGTCTCCTCCAACCCCTGTCTGTCTCGTGCTTTGATTTATGATGGGCAGCATATCTGCTGCAAATGCGACTGTGTTCCCCTCTGTCCCAAATGTTGGTGGGCCTTGCAGTATTAATTCAGAGAGGAGGGGAGCCTTCGAGTAAAAAAGGTTGGGAACCACTGCTCTATAGAAGACATGAGCCATAAACCTTCATAGTTGCTCTGATATTGAAACTAAAGTCAGTCCACTGCGACTTTACCTATAATTAATGCACTACAAGTGGCTGTGGAAAATAATGTATGCTGAATGACTAGCTATATCCTACTGTAAGTACAGAAATGTGTTTAGGTCTGATATGCACGTGCTCTTTATTCCGATCAGTAGATTTTAATGCATTAACATTTAATCTGGCCATTTTCATGCTCAGTCTTTGATTTTTGGGCTTTTGGTTTGCATATTTCCAGTATTACACATGCAGGATTTTATTATTATTATTACTTAACTTACATACTGTAAGGCATAGACTTTTTTTACTTTGTGTAAAAATAATTTATATTTATTATATTTGTATCAAACAATGAGTTTGTCAGGAAGTAATGTCACTTTATTTGCTTGATTATAATATGGCCAAAAGTTTTTAAAAAAAAGAAAGAAAAAAGAATAAATCATCATAAAATCAATCATAAATCATAAAAACAATAAGACTAATAATAATAATTGTTAATATAATTTATAATTAACTAATCTAAGTGGTTTCCTCATTTCCTCAGTTTAATTAACCAATAATAATAAAATAATGTATGATGAAATAATTTATTTTAATTGGCATTTGTTTTATGATCTAACGAACTCCATGAGTTGTTTGGGAAATCCTGAGTTGCATTATATAAACTGAACACTTTCTGAAAGAAATGTGTGTGATGGTTTCCGCCTGTGTAATTAATGATTTTGTGTGGTGGTGGTCTGTGTTGGCATTTTTCCCGCTCACCATAAACAGCTTTATAAGTGACAGGCCAGCTGTTTCTAGATCCGCAGCATCCTCCCGTCCCCCTCTCTGCTGCACGCTGGGGAAAAATCCAATCCATCTCCTCGCTGCTCCTATCTCACCTGGCCTGTCATCGCCCCAACACTCCCATAAATTCATCCCCGGTGGTATTTCCTCCGAACTGTCATCCGCTGTCAGCGCTGCCAGATGGCAGGTGGGACCATATTTCAAGAGGAGAGGTGGGGCGGGGCCGGGTTATCGTCCACCAGTGACCGCTGACAGGACGAGGTGAGGCAGTTTCCCGGCTGCTGCTCAGCTGCTGTGCAGACAGTGACAGTAATCAAAGAGGCGTCCTCTAGTGGAGGAGCTAAGGAACATGAGATTTGATGATTGGGATGTGTTTTTCGAGTTCATCGATGGCCTAAACGCTCACATTTGAATTATATGGGACCACTTATATTTGCAAAGTAATCGTTATTTGCGTATTTATGAAAAAATATGATGCTTTGGACAAACTGACTTCGCTATCATACTTTTAAGTAAAGTTGCACTCTTAAAAATGTACATAAATTAAATGATAAATGAAGGTGTTTTCAGCCATTTCAATGAACAATTATGTACCCAAATGGAGTTATAGAGCTACTAGCATAAATATTGCCTCAGAAAAATTCAACAAAACTAATACAAACTTGTGAAAAATGACTGGATTTATCCCATTTATGCATATAAAAAAGCATGGAATGGTTCTGGAAGGTCTTTACAGAAAAAAAAAAAAAGTAACGTAATACATTTAAATGAACACTGCTTTAGGTTAACAAGAATGCTTATAGTTTATAGGCTAAATTAATTCAAAAAGATGAAGGCCATTGAATGAGAGTAAAGTAAAGTTAGGGCATTTGTTTTGTTTGGAAACAGGGACTTAATTTGTTATAATATTGCATTTTCTTCTTGGATCGGTTCACTTTGACAAGGCAGCCTTTCAAAGAGTACAACTGTCCTCTTATTGGTCAGTTTCCTCTGCATCATCCATCAAGATGATTGACAAGTTCGCTCCATAAGCTTATTGTGGCTTTATTTGTAATCGGCACCGCATTCTCGCACGGAGAAGCTCAATTACACAATGCTCTTTTGTTTTTTAACTGTGATAACTAAAGTGCTAAATCACAGAATCAGACACTACTGCTTTTTATATAGCACATTTCCTGTTATGAATTATAATACCATTTGGTTTGTTGGTCCGTTGGGTCAGATTGCTTCCACACCTCAAGTGAAACGCCTCAAAGTTTGTTTGCAATCGGGCTGAGATCGCCTCGTTCGGGCGGTCTCTAGGCGATTCATTTGGTGTGTATCCGAGCACGATTGCTGTGTTCACATATACCTAAATGAACCGAACCAAGAGAGAAACGCACCAGGTTCAGAAACAAACACTCAGGTGTGAAAGCACCCTAAGATTTTGAAGCTGTTTTTAACCAAAAATAACCATTAGGGGTGTAACGGCACATGTATTTGTACCGAACTGTTTCGGTACAGGACATCCGGTACAATGCACATGTGTACCGAACGGTACTGAATGCGATCTTTAACAGTAGGCTTGTTTTACGCGCAACTTCAATCCGAGTACCCAGTTCCCACATGAACATTTAAGTATTCTGTCCATTTTATCATGAAACTCAAATGTTAAATGTTTTAATACAAAAAGTCAACCTTCATCAGAATGTTCAGTATGCACTCAATACTTGGTCGGGAATCCTTTGCAGAAATGACTGCTTCAATGCGGCGTGGCATGGAGGCGGCAACCTGCTGGCGGTGTTGCTGAGGTGTTATGGAGGCCCAGGATGCTTCCTTAAAGCTCATCCAGATTATCAATAATGTCATGTAGCATTACCTTCACCTCAGGAATCATTCAGTGTCCACAGCTGATAGTTCACTGGAGAAATTAACTCTTTCACTAAATATGCTCTCTCTCTCTCTCTCTCTCTCTCTCTCTCTCTCTCTCTATATATATATATATATATATATTCAGTAAACCATTTACCAGTGGTTTTGGCACTGTGAGCAGGTGCCAGGTCGTTGATCTTCATCTCCATAATGCTGTTTCAGCAGATGGAAGCATGAAGTGCTGAAAATCTCCTGATAGCTAGCTGCACTATAACCCTGCCTTGATAAAACACAGTGGACCAACACCAGCAGCTGACATGGCACCCCAGACCATCACTGACTGTGGGTACTTGACACTGGACTTCAGGCATTTTGGCATTTCCTTCTCCCCAGTCTTCCTCCAGACTCTGGCACATTGATTTCCGAATGACATGCAAAATTTGAGCGACAGTCCAGTGCTGCTTCTCTGTAGCCCAGGTCAGGCGCTTCTGCCGCTGTTTCTGGTTCAAAAGTGTCTTGACCTGGGGAATGCGGCACCTGTAGCCCATTTCCTGCACACGCCTGTGCACGGTGGCTCTGGATGTTTCTACTCCAGACTCAGTCCACTGCTTCCGCAGGTCCCCCAAGGTCTGGAATCGGTCCTTCTCCACAATCTTCCTCTGGGTCCAGTCACCTCTTTTCGTTGTGCAGCGTTTTTGCCACACTTGTCCTTCCCACAGACTTCCCACTGAGGTGCCTTGATACAGCACTCTGGGAACAGCCTATTGGTTCAGAAATGTCTTTCTGTGTCTTACCCTCTCGCTTGAGGGTGTCAATGATGGCCTTCTGGACAGCAGTCAGTCTTACCCATGATTGCGGTTTTGAGTAATGAACCAGGCTGGGAGTTTTTAAAAGCCTCAGAAATCTTTTGCAGGTGTTTAGAGTTTATTAGTTGATTCAGATGATTAGGTTAATAGCTCATGATATGCTATTTTTTTTAGATTTTGGGTTTTCATGAGCTGTATGCCAAAATCATCAGTATTAAAACAATAAAAGACCTGAAATATTTCAGTTGGTGAGCAATGAATCTAAAATATATGAAAGTTTAATTTTTATCATTACATTATGGAAAATAATGAACTTTTATCACAATATGCTAATTTTTTGAGAAGGACCTATAGTTTACAGCATTATCTTTAATAAACTTGTAGTTATAATTGAATTAATTTAAGGACAGATGCAATTTGTTCACTGATTAATAAAAATAAATAAAAAGTAATTTTATATTTACTTTTCTCTGTGTACCGAACCCGTGCCGAACTATGACTTCAAAACCGAGGTACGCACCAAACCAAACTGTCAGGTTGTGTACCGTTACACCTCTAATTACCATGCATTTTTGAACATGGTACATAACAATATCATGAGTTTCTCAACCATGGTGTTTTTTGGGTAAGATGAGACTTTTTTTTTTTTTTTACTTTTACTTACTTACTTATGTGGCCCTCAAGATAAGGTATTATAAGGCAGAAGTAGAATGAAAGTAATCTAAAGTAATTCCAGGATGTCTCCAATAATTTGAAATGACCAGAATGCATCTGACAAAGGGTTTTTAAAAATATGACTTCTTATTGAAAAAAAAGTGTTCCTGTGGCTCAATTTACCCTAGGTTAGGGTCAGATAATATCGGTGTAAACTGACCGTCTATCAATCTGATTCCAACCCATGTGAAATTTTAAAGATTTTTTTTAACCTATTTTAATAATCCAATTTCCTTTTGCAAGTAGTGGTATTTATTTCCTTAAAGCGAACTTAAAAACACAAAACAAACCAAATGGAGTTGAAATTTCAACATCTTTAATTGTTTGAACAATGAAGTTGTAACCTTCCCTAAAACAGACTAAACAGAGTTTGTTGATTAAAATTAAATAAATGAATACATAAATGTTACTGAAATTAAACATTTTAGTCAAAACATTACTGGCATGGTAGCTTTTCTGTTAGGGACTACAGGTGGAATGATCTAGAGATATATGAGTGTGGTTCTCAGAAGGATTGGTGCCCCTATCAAATCAACAATATACAATATTACATGATATCATACTTACGAGATTTCATTTAACCTCAGTGACTAATGGTGGGGTAAACTGTATGGTCACACGACAATAAAAGTGTACAGCTGCTAAGATACAGGGAGTGGGTCAATTTACCCACTGTCTCATCTTACCCTACTCTCCCCTAATCCTGGAATAAAATCCATAATGAATCAGGTCATGATTGCTTTGGGAATATTGTAATATTCTCTCAAACACAGGCCATCCCACTCAGTATCGAACACATTTAAGCCTCTGAGTCTTTGTCTCATGTTATGTAAGTCTTTAGAGCGCTCTCTGATTAAGACCACAAAGGAACATAGGGATCTTTGTTTTTACTGCGATAGATGGCCCACTTGTCTCACTTCAGACTGACTTTGTCACAGCGGTCTACTTATGTATGGCAGCCCCGTTCTCCATCGTACCTCAGGCCACCGCTTTTAGCGCTCGGCCCACCAGAGGTAACAGTGATAAATAACCAGCCACCCCCTGGCCCCACATCTGCCAGGAGAGAGGGATAAAAAGGACAAATAAAACAGGACGGAGGGCGACAGACTGATTTACCAAGGCCATTCAGACCTAAAACGAGCGGTTTGGGCCCTGGTCACTTTGAAAGGGCCGCGGTGCATGTCCGAGAGCGAGGGCCAAACGGCCACCAGCAATTAGGATGGACGACGCTGTAGCTTTGATAAATAAGAGCACACACAGAAGCAAAGGTCAAAGTGTGACCTCAATGTTATTTAAGGAAAGCTCACTCATTAGGGCCGTAATGAATTTTTTTTAATGATTTTTGCTCTTCTATTTATAATATTGATTCATATGTGTTCTCATGTCTGGGTCATATTGGATAGGACCAACCTGGGGCCATATTTATTTACACACACACACACACCTTCATTTTTTGTTGCTGTAATGCAAAATAAACAGGCAAAAACTAACTAACTAACTAACTAACTAAATAACTAAATAACTAACTAACTAACTAACTAACTAACTAAATAAATAAATAAATAAATAAATAAATAAATAAATAAATAAATAAATAAATAAATAAATAAATTTAAATTTATGCAGATTAAAAGTAAAAATTATAATAATAATCCACAACATTACACATTTTTTACCTAAAAAAATCATCCACATACGTCACAATCATGAGAGTTTGAAATATTCTTAATGTTTCTGAAAAAATGTTTTTCTATATGCACAATACATTTTTTTGATGTAACAGGAACCTGTTGTGAATTATGTATATGTCTGTGCTGTCATAAGAATTATGTATATGTCTGTGCTGTGGTCTTTATGCATTATGCCTGTATATTAATATATCTAAAGTCACTGGAAAATGACAAATGATTCAGGTATAATGTGACCTTGTAGAATATGAATGTATGCCACTGATAATATAAAACACAGTTAACCTGTAAGCGGTTGCTGATGGTAGAAAGGCTCTTGCTATGGATTTCACCCTGCAAACTCAGTATTCAACTATATTTTTATATTTTCTGAAGAGTGTTTGCTTATGCAAAACTGGCTGTTTTGATTCTGGGTTGTTTTGGGCGGGTACTAGTGTGTTGATATGCATCGCAGAGTGGGGATGGGATATTCCATGAAGGTTGCACTCAATATTTTCCTGCTTGTGTGTTTTGCAAACCATATTGCCTTGAGTAGCCTCCAGTTTCTACCCAAAGCGTATTATGGATAGAGTTATGATTTGTATATTTACATGTAAAGTAAACTCAGGATCCGTTTAAAAACAAAACAAAACAAAAAAACAACATCAACTAAAAAACATTTCATGTTGCTTGTGGACAGAGTCTGATAGAGCGGTTAAAGTCTTCTTTCCTCCGGCTGCCATGTGCCTCTGTCAGCGGGAAGGGCTGGTTTCACAGCAGGATGTCCCGACAGGCTTTGTCCTTCTGAGACTTGTGGCATTATACGGGAATCACAGGCTCTGCAGGAAATTCTCTCTGTGCTGGTCAAATATACAAACATTTGCCTAGGGCGCTTGTTTTTACAAACTTGTATGGCTTGCTCTCTTCTCTTTTTTATTTTTGGGAGAATATCTTTAACCCTCCTCATCTTTATCCCTGCATCATTCATTTGTTTTTGTTTTTTGTTTCATCCATCCATCCATCCATCCATCCATCCATCCATCCATCCATCCATCCATCCATCCATCCATCCATCCATCCATCCATCCATCCATCCATCCATCCATCCATCCATCCATCCATCCATCCATCTATCTATCTATCTATCTATCTATCTATCTATCTATCTATCTATCTATCTATCTATCTATCTATCTATCTATCTAATATCATCCATCCATCCATCCATCCATCCATCCATGTATCCATCATTACTTATATATTTTTGGGCCAATTCTAAAATAATCCTTAATGGAATTGCAGGGGACGAGATTCGTGTAGTGAAATGTGTAATTGGAATCAGAATGATTAAACATCTTATGATTTGTGTTCCTAATGTTGACTTCTGTTGAATTGTTCCTCGTTTAGCAGTGCTAAATGGTAAAGCTGGATTCAGAGTCTCGGGCTGTTTGTTTGTGGCTTGTTTGCAGCTGGAGACGCTTGTGTTTGATGAGCACAATTTCAATTCCTGCCCAGACTATCCACAAACACTCAAACACACACGAATCAACAAGATCACCAGCGTTCCTCCATGTTTTATTCATGATGATTACACTGGGTGCTGCAACCCGCCTTCCCATCCATTCTCTGCAGTCGTTTCACTTTCTCCAGATGTTAATTTATAGATATTTATAAATTAGACCATTCAAATATTGTCAAACAGCTCCGTTCATTTGTTAGGCTATAATAAGCTGTCTGCATGACCTTGAGATTGATGAGAGTTTGAAACACATTTGGATCTTCAGTTGGCGGCAGATCGTCTGTCTTTGCATATTTAAATGTAATAAATAATTTAATTAATCAGTTTGGTTTAAAAACAAATCAATGCTGACTGCTATGATGGACATATTCACTGTTTTAACCAGGACTGCAGTAAACTCCAGCCTGGCGGACTGGATGAAAAGAAAACGAGAATTCATCCTTCCGGAAACTTCCGCCGACAGTCGTGTCAGTCACTTTACCTTGGCTTCACCCTCGGTGATGTTTCATTTCGCCCCAGAAGCTGAAATTGAATTTCCTGTGGTGATGTACACATATCCCCTGTAAGGAATATCCAGGTGCTTCTGGAAGAGTTCAGCGCTCCTGGGAGCGTCGGGCGGGGATGGAGAGCCAATTCTGGGTTATTGTGAAGAGCAGAAATGAAATCGTACTGACGTACGTGTGCGAGAAGTTCTTTCATCAACCCATATTTGACCATTTTCACCTCTCATTGTGGTCTACTTTTGTTTTCAAAGTATTTCTAAAAAAAAACAAAACAAAAAAAAAAAACATAGCAATTATTCTTAGGTAATATTTTTGATGTAAGATGCATATTAATGATTTTTTTTTTATTTCAATTCCAAATTCATGAACTATAAACCTGATATTTATTTATTTATTTATTTATTTATTTATTTATTTATTTATTTATTTATTTATTTATTTATTTATTATACCTTCTCCAAATAAAAGTTATGAAGTATCATAATAATAATAATAATTGTATTTTTAACAGTATAGTGTTTTGGGGGTCTCATACCTCAAAGATAAAGAACATTTAAATATTTTAATGAAAAGTTCACCCAAAGTTTTCTCTTTGTGTGGTTAAATTAAATGTAACCTTGCGTCCCACTGTGACTCGAGCCTAAACTGTATTTTGGAATGGCAAGAAGGTGCGTAAATATAATGACAGCCTTTTCAATCTGATTGAACTATCCCTTTAAGTTTAAGGCTTCTAAAATAGCACACATAACTCTTTACTTAAAGTTCTGAAGGCTTTATTTTGTAACACAAAAGGCATTGTTAATGAGTGACCTCTGCTACGCTATCCCATTTCTCCTCTTCACTCTGTTTAGCATAAATTATTACTGCTAGCATGTGGGCGACCACATCCACTTCCAGGATTAATGACTCACGCTCCCACAGACACCGCACTCCAGTGCCCGGCTCTCCCTCAGCTCCCTTAGCTCCCGTTTCCTCAAGGCGGTGTGTGCGGTGGGACAGTTGGGAAGTGCCGTTACCCCTGATTACCTTCCCAGGCCTCGCCGACCCATTTACTCCGAAGAGAGATGCTGTAGTCCCATATTTGCATTTTATTCTCAGCAACAACGATTGCTACGCATGCTGCAGTCGTGCAGTTCGAAAACATATTGTGCTTTTATGTCAGTTGATGTTTGACTCTAGAGGGCGCTAATGCTTCTTTTAACTGGTCAAGTGGGCCAATGTAATCATGTTTAGAAGGATCACACTATTGGCATTTTTAGTAGAGAAAGAGTAGAGGCTTTCTTTTGCAGGAAAGTGATCGAAGTGAAAAGCAGATATAATTTCAGTTTTAGACATTTTTGACTGTTTAAAAAATTGGGGTTGGTAAAAATTTATTTTATTGAATTTTTCACCTACTCGGCAAAAGCTGCATTTATTTGATCAAAAAACAGTAAAAACAGTACTAATGTGAAATATTATTACAATTTAAATGAACTGTTTTCTGTTTGAATATATTTTAAAATATAATTTATTTCTGTGATGCAAAGGCACATTTTCAGCATCATTACTTTAGAGCATTTCTTGTTATTATCAATGTTAAAAGGGGCTGTTCTTCTTAATATTTTTTTGTGAAAATTGTGAAGCATTTTTATTTCTGATGAATAGAAAGTTCAAAAGAATAGCATTTATTTGAAATAGAAATGGTTTACTTTTGATCGATTTAATGTGTCCTTGCAAAATAAGCTATTAGTTTCTTCAAACTAATTTTACATATTTAATGTAGTGTACTTTTATTTTTTTGTTATTTATAACCTGTGTTATGGTGTGTAAAGTAAAGTTTTTGCAGGTCATCTGGTAGTTATAATAGGGCCTAAAAGTCTGAAAATAGTGTGTGTGTGTGTGTGTGTGTGTGTGTGTGTGTGTGTGTGTGTGTGTGTGTGTGTTCATGTTTTTCTATCCTGGTGGGGACTTCAACCTGACTGCACACAGACTCATGGGGACTCGTGTCACCGTGGAGACCTAAATTGAGGTTAATTTTAAGTCATACAAAACAAGCTTATAAGTCATACAAAATGAGTTTTTTTGAAAATGTAAAAATGCAGCATGTCTCCTGTGATGGGTAGGTTTAGGGAAACGGGCAGTGTAGGGGGATAGAAAATACGGTTTGTACAGTATAACACCTATTAAGTCTAGGGAGAGTCCCCACAAAGATAGTAGTGTGTGTGTGTGTGTGTGTGTGTGTGTGTGTGTGTGTGTGTGTGTGTGTGTGTGTGTGTGTGTGTGTGTGTGTGTGTGTGTGTGTGTGTGTGTGTGTGTTGTTGTGCGTGCGTTGGTGTGTGTGTACTGTATACAGACCCTACCACAAGTAATTTAATTGCACTCCTCTAGTTTCATTGCAGTGTTGAGCTTTGGCCAGAAGGGGGAGCTGTGTTCATTTCATGATCTCATTCAGCCATACTCTCTCTCTCTCTCTCTCTCTCTCTCTCTCTCTCTGCATTCAACATGTTCCCTCCAAATGATGCATTAAAACAGGCATTATTATCGGCCCAAACAGAAGACTAGTTACGGAAGGCAGCACAGGTACTTTTTGGGGTTTTATCAGCAGAGATGATTCACAAACATTCATTCACAGGAGAGAGTTTCTTCAAAAACAACAGCCTAAGGTTATTCTGAGAGCGAATCCAAATGGGAAATGTTTAAGGTCAAGTAAACCGGGCTGTATATTTCACATCGTTTCACGTAACCGTGAAAGCCCTCACACGTCAGTGTGTATGGATGGCGGGACGTTCAGCAGACGTGACCTCATGTTTCTCTGTCCCAGACCAGGAATGTCTGCGTTAAATCTTAGTTTGACATGGAGACATGGTGGCCGAGGGCTAGACTCCGCTCGGGTTTGTCCTTAACACTTACTTTAGGGCCATACGGATGAAGGCTAAGCAAAACACACAGTAGCTGGTCATCAGTTATGGCGCTATTAAAGATGTGCAGTTCCTCCACGCACTCTGCTGAACACGGACATTAATTGCATATTTTGGTGCGAGCGTTTTATTCTGTGAAATTCTTCATAAATACCATCTGCTGGCATGCAGAAAAGCAGATGGTAAAATCAGGTGTGGAGATACTGCGGTAAAACACTGCATCACCTCTGTGTGAGAGTGGAGTAGAGAGGACACAATGAACATGGAGTTCAAATTAACACTTTATTGTGTCAAATGAAAGTCCTTTACTGAGCGATTCAGGAACATGATAAATGATTTAAGTTACGACGAGTGCCGTTACATGCAAATCAGTTCTGGAATAACTATAAAAGCTCATTCCAAAAACTCACACAATGACTTCTGGAGTCCATTAGATTTTAAAATAAAAGAAATGTTGTTGAGTTGAACTTTTGATTCATCAGAATCCTGAAAACATCACAGTTTTCCTCAAAAATATGAAGCAGCTCAATAGTTTTCAACATTGATTTCTGAAGGATCATGACACTGAAGACTGGAGGAATGAGGCTGAAAATCCAGCTTTGATCACTGGAAGAAATTCTATTTTTAAACATATTCAACTATAATACAGTTATTTTAAATATTAATAATATTTCACAATATTTCTGTTTTTACTGTATTTCTGATCCAATAAATGCAGCCTTAATGAGCAAAAGAGACTTATAAAAATCTTCCCGAGCCCAAACATATGAATGATTACATATGACCATTTGGTTTCATTGACAGGTGTGATAATGTGTTTTGCTGTTGGTGTTGTTGTCTTGCTTTCAAAAATAGATCTGATAGATCCCTTGTCTACCCTCATTAAACCGGGTTAATTCAGTCCAGATGAAGGGCTGCTGCTGATCTGTGTGTGTGTGTGTGTGTGTGTTTGATTTAGAGCAGCTCAAAAGCTGTCACACAAGGCCAAATGAAGCCACAGGTGATCCAAGCTGCGATCGATCCGCACACGGATGTGAAAACCAGATTAACTGATGCTCTGAGCGTGGTGCAGCTGTGTTGATGAAAGAACGAGAGGACAGGAAAAGAGCTTTTCATGGGTTTTCTTCCTGCGGTGGAGGAAAAGAGTGTTTGTTGTGTGTTGGACAGGTCTTGTGGAGTGAAACGCAGTTTTTGTGTGTGTAGTGTGAGTCCAGATGGAAATGATGTCCATCCATCCATCCATGTCTCTAGTGTTTCAGTGAGTGAGTGAGATGTTCAGTGAAGTCAGCCATTTTATTCATTAAAGAACCGTATCATATGGCTCAGTTATGGATTGGACTACACTGGTTATGTTGTGTGATGCGTGTGCAACCAGGAAGAGACAGATGCACTGTGTATTTAATGTCTATTATTATAATGTATATCGATGAATTATACTGAAAACCACAACTTAAAATAAGAAGTTAAATATTTGATGTGGTGCTTGTATATTCAGTGGTAAATGACACTGATGGAGTATAGGCTCTGTAAATACAGGTGTCCAAGATAATCATTATTATTATTTTAATTATTAGTACGAGTTCTTGATTCTAACCCTGTAGTTGTGAGAATGTGTGGGTTGTGTTTGCGTGACCGCTCTGCACTGGCGTCTCCCTCAGGTTCAAGTAATGGAAAGTCAATATATAACGCTGGACCTTGTGACCCGCTGACTCTGACCTACAACAGTGGGTTCATTTCACTCAACACTTTACCATCCGACTGAATCCCACCCACATTCCCAGAGATGAAATGAACAGTGATCATGGACTATTCCACAGCCTGTCCTCCAAAATAAAGAAACATGACATGTTTTTGACGAGGAAATATGGAGAGATTATATCAGCTGCTCATCTACACCCAAAACCACAGCGATATGACCACAATGATGTTATATCTGAGGATTATTTAGCTGGTTTCCAAAATATTAAAATCCATTAGTCAAGAGGAATAGTGTGAACTCTAGAAGAACTGGATATTTTAGTTTCTTGACAAACCCCTCTATTATTTATCTTATTTATTTATTTTATTTATAATTAATTGTATTTATTATTATTAATCTTATTCAGAACAGTATATATATACAGTACTGTTTTGAATTAGATTACAATTTGTAATGTATTATTTATTAATAATAAAATCATGGCTAAAAGGTCTGAACTATATAAATAAATGTTGCTCATGATAACTAAATAATAACTTAAAATAATAATAATAATATTTTTTTTCTAAAAATATTTTTTTTTCTAAAATAAATTACTTAAAAAATCTATTTTTACAATAAATGTATCCATCAATTTACATTTTAAGTTGAAAATGACTGTATGTGAGATGTTAATATTATTTTTTGTTAATTAATTAAATATCTTACCTTTGAGGATTTAAAGAGTGTTAAGGTTTTTTTTATTAATTTTATCAAGATTTTCTAAAATTTTAAGAAAAAATATTTTAAGTGTTTTCTTTCCTTAATTCTCATGTTAGAGCATGGCAAGAAAATAGTATTTAATGATTAAAAATGCTTCATGAATCCGGCCGGGCCTTCATGAATGTATCAGCCCTGCAGGATTCCGGTTCGGTGCCATAATGAAAATCAATGGACACACGGATTGAAACGCTGCCCATTAATTTAGCTCTGATTCCAGAAATGTACACACATTTGGATGGCGTTTATTTGATCTGTGTCAGAAGCACAGCTTTGCGTCATTAGTCTCGACGCCTTCTCCCAGCTATTACATCATAATGAATGAATAACTCTGCAGCGTCATTTTTCACTGAGCCAATTGTGCGATTATGTATTCAACCCTAGGCTTCAGCAGTCTGAGGGCACTGAAGATGAATAACCTCTTAGTAATTAACTGCAGCATCCATAAGACCATGTGTTATGTGTCCCGTCACACGAGCGCTGCAATCTTCTAATTAAAAGCTCAGGCGTAAATCAAGCGTTAAACATAGTGCCGTCACCTTTAAACTCGGAGCATCCGCAGAGCCAGACCTCCTCTTGAGGCCGGTTTGTTTGGACTTTCATTTAAGCAAAATGCAATGAATGAATTCATAAAGCGGTTAGTGCCCATGGCTATCATAATGTACACTTCACTGCACCGACGGCAGTGTGTTCTTCTGTGCAACCTTCATTAACTGCAGAATGAGACTGAAATGTGTTCTTCAATTATAAAGTATCGCCTGAAGTTATTGAGTTTCAGTGAACAGTAAACAATGACATCTCACATCTGCACTCAGCTTTTCATAACTCTGAATGTTGAGTTGTATTACAGTTTGAGAGGTTAAACGAATGGGCTGTGATGAATACGAGCGGACGGGCTGTTAATTATCACTGAAAATTATTTTTGTGAAAAGCAAAAATTGTAATGCATTTACAGTAAACGTGTATGGAGGCCATTGCACCAGAGCAAATGCTACATCATTTTTAACAATAGTATATAAATACTTACATTAGTATTACTATTATAATTTTTATTAATATTTAATTACATTTTATTAATATATTAATATCAAAATTCTCATCATATAATAATAATAGTTAAGTTAATCAATAATTAAAACAAAATTAATTCATTCATTTGAATAATGTACGTTATGTAATTTAAAAAAAAATATTATATTTGTTCAATTTATTTTTTATTTATTTTCAGTCATTTTCAGTTTCATTTTAAATGTTAATTTATTGAATTAAAAAAAATATTCAATTAATTAATAATGATAATTTGTATTTTTGATAATGTATGTGCTTTTTTATTTTTTATGTTTATGTTCAATCTGTGTTTCATCTCATTAAGTTAGTTCAGTTTTTGTTTTTTTATTCTCAATAATTTTCATTAATTAAATCTTAATTACATTTTAAATGTCCTTTTGCATGTTCTTAAATATTATACTTATGTTCAGTTTATTTTTATTTCATTGAATTTGTTCAGTTTTAGTTTTAATTTAATTTGTTCCAGTCATTATCAGTTTTTTATTTTATTTTAAATGTTACTTTTTAATAATTCATTAAATTAATTAATAATTAAAATAAAATCAATTAATATTTTGAACAGTGTATGTGCTTCTGTCATATTTTTTAAATATTATAATTATGCTCATTTTCTTTTTATTTCATTAAATTTGGTTTTATTTATTTTCAGTCATTTTCAGTTTTAGTTTTACATTTTAATTTATT
Organism: Gobiocypris rarus; assembly: GCA_023029165.1. Taxonomy (NCBI): domain Eukaryota; kingdom Metazoa; phylum Chordata; class Actinopteri; order Cypriniformes; family Gobionidae; genus Gobiocypris; species Gobiocypris rarus. The sequence goes on from CM040914.1 coordinate 12,655,271, forward strand.
TTGTAATAATTCATTAAATTAATGAATAATTAAAATAAATGAATTCATATGTTTAATAACGTATGTGCTTATGTAATTTCCTTTTCTTTAAATACTATATTTATGCTAATTTTATTTTTTATTTTGTTATATTTGTTCATTTTTAGTTTTTAATTTATTTCCAGTCATTTTATTTCTTCAAATAACTTGTTAGTTAATGCTAATACTCCTGGAAAGTCTCTGTGTTGTGATGCTGATGAATGTAGTTTTGGATAGTTTGGTTGTGCTCTTCTAGAGTGTTTCTGATAGGTTGCTAGATGGTTGCCAGGAGGTTCTTAATGTTGTTTTAACATGGCTGGTTTTATGAACTGACAGTAATTAGCAGTGTGTCACAGATGCTGCTGATGATTGAAGTTGTTTTGAGTCCAGAACATTCCTTTTTATCATGCATTTGTATATGACAGTTTTGAAAAATGAATACCGGCTCATGTGCCATGCTTGCGAATGACATGCGGTCCTCTAGTGTAACTTTGTGTTTGCCGCAAACTAACGAGGATGTCCTACATAGTCAAGAACAGCTCAGCAACGGTTGTTTCCTCGTATTTGTCAAGCTGGCATCTGAAAGGAAGCGATTAAATGTGCATGAAGAGTTTGCGTGTTTGTGTCTGTGAGGCCTGCTGTACGTCACTTTCAGAGAAGTTGTGTGTGGTCTTCATCACAAGCTTATTAAAGAAGTAGTCGGGAGACGAGAGAGAAAGTTTCACCTTTTGGTATACATTGCCCTTTACCTGACAGCCGAGATAAACGAGCCGCTGTGCAGAGAGCAAACACGTGTTTCTGTTTGCCAACCCGCGCAGACTGACCGACACCATCCTTATTTATTGGCCAGCTTAATACAGCCTTTCTCAAGCAAATCCTTCACACATTACAGAACAAAATAAGCAATAGAAACAGACAAAAATCCAAACTCATTGCTCTCCAGGAGGAAAAACAGGTGCATTATTATAGGAATGTGATTGTTCTTCTCGTGGGGTGTTTCAACTGCCTGTTTGTCCTCGTGATATCTAATTTGTCAGATAGCGTGGGTTATCTGCCGTGCATTTGTCATACCCTTTTCTTCTGTTTTCTAGCTCTGCGGCTTTCAATAATCTCTCCCTGATCTCAAGACACACTCCAGAGCAGAGCAGATAAGCAGCCTGAGAGAAAAACTTCTGCCTCTGACAGCCTCTCTGAAGGCCACACTCATTGTAGATGTTCAATGCAAGCATGTCCTTCCTGAATACTGTGGAAGCTTGTTTCCACCACAGAAATAAAGTGCAACTTTTTATCTTGCAATTCTGACTTTTTCTCACAATTGACCTATTGGTAAGCCCCTCCCCTCGAGCGCAGACGAGCCAATGGCATTTGGAACTCGGACATCTTTAGGTTTCAGCGCCATAGAGAAACTTTGGAAAATCCGAAGCTCTCATCCGTTTAATGGTGTTTATGCTACAAAAATGTTAAAACGATGAGTCTGGGTACCCTGAGAGGAATTTCTGGATATCATAAGCCCTATTCGGACGGTAATTGTTTCTCACGGGGTCATTAACAGGGTCTAGTCAGTGATTTTATTGCCGTCCGAATCCAGAATGTCAGTGTTTTTCTCCCAACACCCGTGTAAAAATCTCCGGCTGAATTACCTCCTGTTTTTAGACAAACACCGTGTCGTGCGGTCGTGCGGTCCTTTAATTGCTGTCCGAATCCACATCTCTGAGATTTCAAGAATATATCACTTCAAAATTCACTGTTTATATCCTTTTTGACCCCTGTGGATCACCGTACGGTTGCGCTTTGCTGTCATTTGGATGCATTTTAAAGATCTAGACGTTTATTACTGAAATGCTGGAAAGTATTTACAAGGGCAATATATTTCATCAGCGCTCAAAAAATAAGATGAAGAAAAGCACATAAACATTTGAAATGGGCCGTTATTATGGCAGTTATTATATATGTTAAAATAACCAGCAGGATTATGATTACCTCATGTAAATAAAAGACTGTATTCACTTATTTTCTGCTCATATCCATGTGGAATAAAAATGACATCCTTTATTTTTCAAGATAAAATAAAAGACTATATATCTTCCTATTTTTAAAAGATTTAAACAAATAAATAATAATTAATTTTCCTGTTATTAAATTAAATATGTATTTATTCTTATTATACCAAGCATATGACATTTTATCTACAGGATACGCTCATGTTATTGACCACGTGAGCAGCGTTCCCAGGTGTTCCCAGGTGTTCCCAGGTGTTCCCAGGTGTTCCCAGGTGTTCCCAGATGCGCAGGATCACAAAACTGGCTGTGAATAAATCACCATCCGAATGCACGAGTTTAATCACTGAGGTGGCATGCACATTTATTTTACGGACTTTCTCACTCTTAGAAGAAAAGGTTCTATCAGGCGCTACGTATTGGAACCCATAAAATGTTCTTTATAGAACCCTTTACAAACATCAAGACCCTACAATGTAAAAACATAATTCACATTAAAAAAGTCACCCATGAATACTGAAAAAAGCACACCCAAAGTGCATAGAAATGTATATTTATCTAATTTTATGTAATGAATCAATATCACACGAAGAGTGCCATTTCAGTTTTTCTCCTTCAAAAATCAAAATGTGATATTAAGTTACTACAACAGTTTAATAAACAATAATTTAATTACAACTACAAAATGTTGCAGAATAATGTAATATATGAATGAATAATAGCCTAAAGAAACTTTGTGCCAAAAGGGTTATTTCTTGTCATTATAGAACCTTTTTAGCATAAAAGGTTCTTTGGAATTGAGTAAAGAACCCGATGGTTCTATATAGAAGCCCAAGGAACCCTTTTTTTCTAAGAGAGAAACAATTAGCGTCCGGATAGGACTTATACTCTCATTAAGTTACGATTAAAGTTAGTGAGTCCGTGCTATCATACAGACTGAAATAACTAACTGTCCTCACGTTATGTAATGTTAACGGTGTAGGTCAAAGACACATAAAGTGCATCTCTCCATATTACACTGGGTAAATGTAAATGAACTGAATCTTGCCTGCGGTGCATGAACAGTGTTGATCCGGGATGCTGTCATCTGCGATCGTGACGACCCTAACATGAGGATTCTCCCGTTTGCATTATAACCAGTAAACAATGGCTTCCAATAATCTCCCGCCATATTTATCTTTAAATCTTTTCTATATCCCTTCATGGCACATTTGAGTCCCACTTGAATGCTCCTCAGGTGACGAGAGCTGGTCCTTCCGTGCCACAGACTTTATTGTGATTTTATCTTCTAATTTGTTTGTTTGATATTTCTGTGAGTTTAGATATGTTTACGGTCTGCATTATCTGTCTTACTAATGAGGACTCATATTTTGATTGGTATTAGAGACAGTCTATGGGTAGTGAAAGGGAGAGCTTGCACCTGCAGTTTATCAGTGTTGCTTTCAGATACAAAGTTAACAGTTTATTAGCACCCAGAAAAGGCATCTGATTTGTATATGTTTGTTTCCTGTTAGTTGTAAGATTGTTTTTGTGTAATTAGCTGTTTATGTTAATGATAATGCAACAGAGAGAGAGAGAGAGAGAGAGAGAGAGAGAGAGAGAGAGAGAGAGAGAGAGAGAGAGAGAGAGAGAGAGAGAGAGAGAGAGAGAGAGAGAGAGAGAGAGAGAGTTTATGTATGAGGCATTAATGCACACTTCTTATACTCTGCTTGTTCAGCTCTTACAGTGATTTTTTTTTTTTTGAGTGAAAAAGGATGCAGTAAACTTCATAAACCATCAGTAAAGTTTGGCCATCATTCAGACGGGGTCCCTTACATTCTGTATCCAAAAACATCAAGGTTTTCACACTAGCTGTGTCCAAATGATGCACTATACACTATTCACTCACCTGTGTAGTGTATGAACATCGCAATCTGGTAGAATCTGGCCTCCCCCTCCACTACGTCATTAAAGGTGTGACAGTTGAGTGCATTAAGTGTCCATCATTCGGGTATTAAAGTGCACTTTTTCTTTTTGGAATGTTCAATGTGAACACACTCTTTACTTGTCTGGCTATCACCAGACCCAGCTCAGTTTAAGACTGAACATTGGTCTGGGGAGTCTGCTCTGTATTTTCTACTGCACAAGAGGCGTGATCAACGGGCATAGTTCAATCAGATAGTCCTTCAACCAATCAGATCACAAGAGGCGTGATCAACAGGCATCGATCCATCACATCTCTAACTGTCATTGTGTTAAACCCACCAATAGCATGTCATAAGCCAGTCTGTGATTGGTTACCGCAAAAGCGTAACAGAAGCAGGATAAATGAATGTACAGGTTTCCCGCCTGAGCTGCAGGGCCAAATCAAACCTCCGGCAGATCAGGCTGGGTTTACCCAGTCTAACTACTTAAACTATGTCCGCGTTAGCAACAGTAACTAAGGGGGGTGGAGCTTACGATAGGTCAATTGCGAGTATATCTTTGCGAGTAGTTTTTCTAATGATTTTGACTTTTCTAGCAATTGGGAGTTTTCTATCAGCAACATTGACTTTTTCCCGCAGTTCTGACTTTTCTTGTAATTGCACGTTTATATCTCACAACTCTGATTATTTTCCTCACAATTGAAGGGCTTATTTTCGCAATTCTGACTCCTTTTCACACTATTGTGAGTTCATATCGTACATAGCTGACTTTTTTCTTGTAGTTCTGACTTTTTTCTTGCAATTGCACATTTTATATCTTTCAATTTTTACTGTTTTATCTGACAATTCAGATTTTTTTTCCCCTTGCAATTGCAATTTTATAATAAAAAAAAATCTAAATTGTGAGATAAAAAGTTTCCCTCACCATTTCTATTCTTTATTCAGTGTGCACTGATGTGCTCGCTATTCAAAAGAATTGTAGTGCTGTGCTTATCACGTGACCTCCTCAGGTTGCATGTGCGAAGCGTCCACTGATCATCTTGAAAATACATCGAGTTCTTTTGATTTTTTGTCAAATAGTTATTCAAAATAGAGATGTATAAATTCATGCATTCAGTGCATACAGAGAATACATGCAGTATATATGTATATATATATAAAAACTGTATGAGTATTATGTTAGTATGCTACACTAAACAGTCGAAGTCGCCCTTGAGAAGCTCGGTAGAGTTCGGTCAAGGCACAAACACCTCTTTGTTTGATTCATTAACTTCAGGACCTCTCTCAAACCAGCCCTCTGGAAAATTGCATTAGTATCAGTGGACAAATCCAGAATGCTAATTTATTTGGTTCACCTTTTGTGAGAGAGAGTTGTACACCGGCGCTCTGTATTACATAATTCATCTTCGTTTTCTGTTCAATTGACTTGACTTTCTAGACATCCCTATATGACGCACATGTAAAAATAATAGTAGTACTTTGGAAATGAACCTCTTTTAATCCCTATATTTTTTAAATGTGCTTGCGACTTAATCCGAAACCAGTGGACAAATATTACTGGAATTATGTTATGAACTGCCTTATTATTGCAATGATTTTATTTCATTACAGATAAAATATCATAATGGTTAACGTAAAATAGATTTTAGTTGTATTTTTAATTTGTTGAGACATTATTTCAACATTAATAGTGCTATTACTTTAATATTATTTTGTTTTGTTTTTTATAATATGCCTTTATTTTACATTTATTTTTATTTTTAAATGTGTTACATTGAATTATCTGCAATATTTATTTGATCTTTTATTACATAAGTATATTCAAAATATCAGGGTCAAAGCATAATAAATATTCACATTTTGAGGACAGATAGTCTAGCACTAGCACAGCGTGACGAATACATTTGCATGCACCGATTCTGCAATCTTCCACAATCTGTTACACTCTACGGGATTTCAGTTTTGTTATCTTCAATATTTAATGTGCCTTTCATTGTTGAAAGAAAAAAAAATGCTCAAGAGACGTTCTCATCCATATGCATGTTGTGATAAGAGGGATAGACATCACTGCCAAAATATCCCGTATCCCTGCTGATTTTTCCACGTCAATCAGTGGCCATCGGAACAACTCACTGCGAAGAAAAGCTCCTGCGTCTTTTCCCTGGTGGCTCGGGCCAAAGAAAGAGCATCAGATAACCTTAAATTGGGATGGCGCCATACTGTTTCCCGAAACCAAGCATTTTCCTTTCTTTCTCTTGCTCATTTTTGTCATTCCTCTCCGGCTCTGAGGCTTCTATCTGATGCCGCAGTAATTTAACTGAAGTAGATAAAGTGGAGTAGAGCAATCCACTGTGATTCTTGTTTCAGACGCTGTCCTCTCAGCCCAACTCTATGAGTCGGATCAAACAGAATGCAGATGCTCGGAGACTGGCAGCTCCGTGATCCGCACCAGTAAGACAGAGGAAATAATTGCAGAACACTTCCTCGAGAATAACGGCGTGTGCGGTATTGCTGTTTGCTGAGGAATGATAAGCAACCGTCTAGACATGACCTTTGCTGAACTTAATAAATCAAATAAATAACCTATTGAAAGTGTTAGGTCGGATGGATCTCCACGCAGCACAGGTTTCTGCTGAGATCCTTTAAAACGATTTACCAGCTTAGACTGGTTTGGTCCAGCTTATATTTTAAGATGGTCTTAACTGGTTTTGGAACAAGCTGACTAACTTGCTTAGTGAAGACTAGTTAAAACTAGCATCATTCTACCCCAAACAGACCTTATACTAACACTACCATGGTTTTAATTCATCATCTGTTGAGACATAGTAGTAATATTTTTTATTGCAGCTATTTTAAGTGGGGGTGAAATGGGAGTATTGCAATTTATTTATTATAAAGTAACATCATAGTTATATTTTTGTTTGCATCAGTGTTATTTTTTGTATTATTTATATACTATTATATTTGTATTATTTTCAATTAGCCCTTATTTTTCTGTTTAAATTTTTATTTAAGTATTAGTAATTTTCGTACATACTTTAGCCATTATTATTATTATTATTATTATTATTATTATTATTATTATTATTATTATTATTATTATTATTATTATTATTATTGTTGTTGTTGTTGTTGTTATTTTTGAGAGTAGTAGAACTATTTTTATTGCTGCAATTTTTCAGTAGGGGTGTATTTATTTATTTATTTATTTATTTATTTATTTATTTATTTATTTATTTATTTATTTATTTTTTATGTTTTCAGTTTTAATTGTAATTTTTATAATAACAATACCTTTAATTACTTTTTTATACATTTTTTATTTTCTTTTTATGTATTGTAGTCATTTTATAACTTACTTTATTTATTAATTGTATTGGCAACTAACTGAAATAAAGTAAGTTGAAGTAAAATGACTACAACTATCATAAAAGAAAATAAATCGTTTTATTTTAGCTTAAATTAACAAAAATGTAATAGTCTGTCTTTTAGTTAACAATAACAACACTGACTTTTATTTTTATATTTTTGCATTTATTTTTTTATGCATTTTAGTATTTCATTTGTGTGCTTTTTTATTTATTACATTTATTTTTCTGCAGCTATTAAAAGAGTCAAAGCAAAGCAAATGCTCAAGTAAAGGACAGCGATTCTCGTCATAGTGGTGCCAAGAGGTTGTGGGCGGTTGCTAGGGCATTTCTGTGGTTGCTATCAATTAATTATTAATAAAGCACATTGGCTGGTTTTGCCTGAAAAATATATTTTTTTAACGCTATTTGAGCATAACATATTTTGAGCATACATTAATGGGACAGTTCATGTCAGATGTAGTTATTTAATTGTGAGTTTGGCAAGCAGTTTGTGAGATTTCAGGATTTCTCCATTCGAGTAGATGGGACTTGGTCTCGGATGCCTGAAATAGCAGAGGCATTGCAAATATGGATTTTGCTTGAAAGGGACTTTGACGCTACTTACCGGTCAAAAGAGTCCATTCTCAAATTTAAATATGACTCAGGTCCCTCCTTATATGATGTAAGTCTATGTGTGATTGCTCAGAAAAGTAATAACACATTTCATTTTCCACCTTACTTTCTGTGTCAGACTGTCTCACATCTGTATATCTGCAGTCCTCAGAGGAAACATGCGGGTGGTGAGCCATGATTTCCCCGTTTCATTTGACAGTCTGGAGCTCTAGCACAGGTTTGGAAGCCAGACGAGGCCACGGCCGAGAGACCCTCAGATGATGCTGAAGCTTCTTAAATCAAGACAGAGATTGACACGAGCGCCCGAGGCCATCTGCGGATGCAGGAGTGAATGAAAACATTCAGAAGCAAGTTAGTTTTTATGATACGATGAAACACAATAACATAAAGCCATCTTGGGTTGCATGAATAATAGCTTTACTGTACATAAATATTTCAGATAGTTCCATGTCCTAATTGGGGCCCAATTGTTAAATTAATTTAGTTTAGCTGTGTATGGAGGCTTGTTTTATATCTCACAATTCTGACTCTCGGTTAAATAAAACCTATATTTGACACAGTGTTTATGCAGCCTTGTTGAACATAAGAGACTTTCAGAAACATTAAAAACCTTTGAATGGTAGTGTACATTGATACTCACTTGATACTTTTATCCAAAGCACATTACAAATAAGCAACATCGCACGCAATGTGTTGTTCAATAATAAAGAGTAAGATGAAGTAGTACAGATGCTAGTGCATAAAAAGTGAAAGAGAGGTTTATTTTGGTTGTGGCTGTTTTAAATTCTCATCACTTCATTTTTGCTTGTTTAAAACAAGAAAGAACACTGAGAGATGAGTGTAAATTTCTCTTGTGGTGATGCTTTCGATGGCGAATACGATATGAACCAAATAAGATCTGTGGGGCTTAATGATGCCATGAAGATGTTTATCTGGCTCCGGAAATCTCCCGGCCTGCCGTTTTGAATAAACATTGTTGTGTCACAAATTCAATGCATATCTAATATTTCCACTGAGCCACTCAACGCCGTAGGAAGGGACCGGCGGCTGGGAAGGGGACGTTATCTGCGTCTAATGAAGAGCACTTGTGCGAGAGTGTTTCCCTGGTAACGTGATTGTCCACGTGAAAATGACTCCGTGGAGATGCCATGTGGAAACATAAATACGGACAGCAGACAGGGTGAACCAGGCAGTCGAGCCCCGGGACCACTGGACTATAAAATTGACTTGGAATCAATACGTGGAGTGCAATTCTCGGAGCAGGGGAAGATGTATGATCGGGGCATAAAATCAAAACTGAGAATGGCGCTGATCTGGCGTACATGACGGCGAATCGCTGCGGAGTGATACAGGCCGAATGTCATGCCTGTTACATCTGCTTGATGGCGGTTCACTACGCTGCAACTCTATAAGAGAGGTTTTCCAGGAGAGAGCTCATGTGGCGTGACAATTTTATTTGGGCTCAATCCATAGACAGCTCCCTTTAAAAGGTGACGTCTGTCAGGATCCACTTGCCCTCGGAAAGCAAAACACTCATTACGCACGACGTGAGTCCTGTGCTCAAACACTAGGTGTTTCTGCACCGCGGGATGCTTAAGGCACCTGTGTAGCGGCCATAGATTGTCTGTCGTTCCTGTAGACCAGCACATTGTGATGACTGGCATCCGTGAGTCACCTTTTACCCTTGCACAAGCTCTCATTCGCTCAGCAGTTCGCTTTCCGAAGCTGCTTCTTTGGCAAAGCAAAGCTGGAGAAGCCATCAGAGAAAACCACATCCCACCAGGTCCAAAGCAAGCAGTCGTTTAGTGTCTGTTCAGACAGGAAACACAGAACAAACAAGGGTCAGCGAAAGCGGAATGATGAAACATTTCTGACAGTGCAAAGTGAGGGTCAGAAAAACAACACAAATGACAAAGACAGGAAGAAATGGAGAAGCACAATCACCTCCGTTTACATTGATTCCTGTCAGATGAATGCTATTGGAGGTGTCGAGCTGTTTGTTTCGCTCTGAAAACAAAACAACAGTATTTTGTGGCTCAACTTGATATGTGCTTTCTGGTGTCTGTGGATCATGTTATTAGTGTTAGTGTTTGCAAAGGCAAGTTTTGACTTTTGCTTATATATAAAATGCTCAAGTATAAATCAGCACATAATTCATCACATGCTTGTTATATGCACTTCCGGGGCAAAAAAAAAATATATATATATATATATATATAATTGCGTCATTATTGCAGTGATTATGTTTCTAGCTTGTTAGATGTTTGCCAACAGTTCTTCTAACCCTAATGGAGTGTGGAACTTTTCATTTCCTAAACAACCATGTAGGAAAACACATCGTGGCTATATTCCAGGAGGACAATGTCAAGATACAAAAATTATGAAAGAATGGTTGGGAGAGAGCATGAAGGTATACAAGTCTATACAAGATCTTGACCAAAAATCGATGGACCTCTGGATGGAAATACATATTGTGATGTTATCAGTTTTTGGTCAATAACTTGTATTGACAATGCAAGACTCCATCACTCTCTTAAATCTCCTCCAGCACATCCCAAAGACTCAATGAATTTAATGTCTGATGCCAATTCATGTGTGAAAATTATTCTTAATTCCTTCACAATTTGAGCCTGACGAATCTTAACATTGTCATCCTGGAATATGTCCATGATGTGTATTCCTGCATGGTTGTTTGATAAATGAAAAGCTACACACTCCATCAATTAGGGTTAGAAGAACTGATGCCAAACATATAACATGCTGGACACATACTAATCACTGCAATAATAATCCAATCATTGACTCTTAAGCATTTGCCTATTTAAATCTAATCAGCGTCTCTTTTTTTTGGCCGGGCAGTGTATTATAGCCTATGACGATATAGATGGATAGATAGTTTCACAGTGGTATTTCGTAGAGAGTCACAAGATTTGTTTCTGAATGAATCAGTGCTTTTGATCAAATCATTTGAGTGAATGACTCACTCACTAGATTCATTCCTAAATGAATCAGTGATTTGAATGAATCGATCGAATGAATGACTCCATCTACTGTTGTAACATGCAGAGTCATTTTGTACATTTTACAAGGAAATACTATCTCTGGGCCCTATCATACACCCGGCGCAATGCACCGGCAGGTTTTTTGCTAGTTTCAGCCCCGCGCAGTTATCATTTCACGTCCAGAGGGACGTTTAAATATCAAATACAACTCGCGGCCATCTATGCGCAGCAGCACACAAACATTTTTAAATATTAAAAATAAAAGGATTACAATATAAAAGATTATTATTGTGTACATAATGATCATTATGAATAGTCATCCGTTTTTTCCATTAAGCAAAAGTGGATTTGAACACTAAATGGACCTGCGTCGTGCGCATCAGACCATGTGCTCAGATCATTGAAATAGGGCTGTCAGTCTTTCACATTTAATTCAACATGTCACTTGTTATTTCTTTGTAATCAATTGTGAAATTGACTAGCAATTTCTGAGTGCAAATTGTTTTAAAGTAAATCCTACACCTGTTTTTTTTCAATGCTGTGGTCATTTTTCCGACACGCTAAATGTTGTTATTGCAGCAAAGACTGTTTGATGTCAATAACTTCAATGAAGTTCATATTGTTCTTACAATTTGATTTTAACCGTAACCATTTCATAACCATTTATTTGCTCACCAAAGCCTATTTTTTATTCGTATTTGTTTTTTTACTTAATTTTGGACCCTATTTTAATAAAGCATAAGCATGGTTCTAGATAAAAAGAAAGTTATTTATGAAGATGCATATGGTTATGGTGGTGCAGATTTAATTTCAGGCCTGTGCATTTTTGACTTGGCCTTTTTGAAAGCGAATTAATCAAGTCACAGATTCATTCTTTTGTGCAGAGTATAGCCAATACAAATTATTACGACAAGAACTTGGAGCCTAAAGATTCTGGCCTTAGAAATGAAAAAGCAGCTTTCATATCATGATGGAGACGCTTTATAATTTAGCCCACTCAAAGCTCTTCGGAGGGTTATTAATCTACATGCTTTTTTTGCCTCAACTTTAAGTTTTTGACAGCTATGCAGTGCAGCTATAATTCAGCTTCATATAATTGTACTGGGAAATGGCCAAAGAGATGCCGCTGATAGATCATCGTCAATAAAAAGAGCTTTTCCTGAGCTGTATGGTCACGTAACCGCAGAAAAATCAGGTAATATCTGTTTCTTTGAAGTAAACGCTAAGACCCAGTGATTTGTGGGGCATCAACTGCTTGTAAACTGCAATATGCTGTCACCAAGAAAATAAGTACACACTACTATTTCATTACTTCTAAAGGTCTCTGAGGATTTCTTTCTGTTGAGATTGTGTTATAAAAACACAAGTTAGTAGTTGCAGATAATACCAACATATAATATCATGTGATTGAATTTATTTTTTTATCACAGTTTCAACATATTGCGTGATAGAGCTTTTAAAAAAATTTTTTTAAATGATTACATTTTTGTTTTGGTAAAAAATCAAAAAGAATATTCATTCTTATGAATGCAAAACAAAATTCAAAAAAGTATTTGTAATTGATTAATGATATGTCTAACATTATACCACACTGCACAGTGTTAATGAGTTTCTGATTGGATGAGCTGCATTCAAAGTCATTGCAAAATCTTTCAAAATAAATTACCAAAAGTATTGCCCTGTAATACTCTGTTTTTTTCATTGCTCTCACTTGTTAGTAGTGCAAAGCTGCTGTTATATCCAATATATATCATCCTCATACTGTACCAGGCAGCCCTAACCGATATTATGAATTATTAGAAAATACCTTTATTTTTTATTGCTGACCTCTATACAGAATTGTCTTTTCAGCTCTCTCTGCAGTTGTGTTGCAGTTCTCTCAGCAGGTAACGCTGTTGAAGCAGAAGTCGAGGCGCCGTTGCCTTTAGTTGTTGGAGTAAAGAGCCAAGTAAGGATTATACACAATAGAAACTGACCTTTTCAAAAAACACAGAATGCCCAGAAAGCCTTGCTTCCCTTGAATGCCTGTTGGCTAATGCCACACTTTGCCCCTGGCACAGATCGATGGGCGTTTATGGCTCGGGGGTCTCATTGATTGGAACGCAGGAGTTGCAGTTTAATGGACGATTGCGAGGCTGTGTGGTCAGTTTGGCTTTTGTATAGGATTAACTCTCTTTGGAGCATAAAATGTTTTGCTTAAATTAAAAAAAATCCTCAAATCAATACATTTAGATTGCATAAAATAAAAGCAAAAAAAACAAACATTTTTTTCATGTTTTAAACATTACTGCGAGTACATTTAATGAAGATGAAACTTACATTAAAACAAACAAAAAAATCATTTGTCTTGAGAAACTTAATTTATGATAAATATACTTGAAAAAATAGCATATTATATTAAGACTTCAGACATTTTTTCATATTGATTTTCTTTTTTTAAGCATAAATACATGCAAGTTTTGTGAAGAAATAAGGCATACAAAAAGAAACTTATTTTATTATAAATATGCTTGTTAGAAAATAATGTAATTCCAGATAAATTTACTTGCGGAGACAAATTGCAAATGACATTAAAACCTAATTTAGTGAAGATTACACAAAAAATGTGCCTTGAGAAATAAACTTAATTCAAGGTAAATATTCCTCTTTTATACTTCCACTTCTTCTACTTCTATACTGTTTTATTTGTTCTGAAAAAACAAGGCAAAATGCAGATAAAGGATGCAATTTTTTTTGCAATGCAAAATGTGATGCACCAAAGACTCGGTGTAATTATGTATTTAATCATCATATTCATGTTTGTTTGGATGTTGGCATTGAGCTTCGGGGTGGCAGTCATGCTCCATAACAGGGGCGACACGTTTTGCAGCATTTGCGACGTCTGTCTTCCAAACTCCCCATCCCATTTCCTTTCACAGCAATTGCATTCAATCTCAGCCGTTATTTCTTTTAATTAACACCGCTGTCTCGTTGAATTTACGCCGAAGAACACGGATACATTTAGATGGTTGTATTTCCTGAGGAGACCCGGGGGGCTCTCGAGACGTTACAGATGAGGAGAGATGATGAGGAAACAGCTGCTGGAGTGATTCGCTTGATTTCTCTCTCAATTCTGCAATCACTCCAAAATGGGCACAAATCATTATTCCTTCATCTTCATTCTCACCAATCACACTGTTCACGTCCTGAGAAAAAGGGTCCGACGGGATTCTGAGCTGATACGATCGAAGATTGTAGTTCACTGGTGGGTTGTTGGGTGTATTTGCCCTATTGGCCTATGCAATGGCTATATTAACACAGATTTCTTTCATGTGTTGAGATGTAACATTTCGATACTGAAATATCTGAAACAGTTCCAATACCCATTTTCCACAGAATAGAGACACGATAGCAGCTGCGGATGAATATTGCTCTCGTTAGAGGGCTTGAATTTCGGCATGGGACTGCAGTATTGCACATAATTCTACTCATTCCTGCAGAGTTTGTTCTAACAAACAAAGTGTGGGCACATAAAGCCGCCTCTCAGTACACACAAATACACACAAAATAATGTCATAATGCAACCCAGGCTCATTGGAAATACGTGACTCTGCCTACATTTTTGCAAACCCTGAAATATGTCCCTACAGGTACGTTTCCCTGCACTTTTCGGGTGAAACGACCACTAGAGGCGCTAAGTGGTATCAGTTTTTCTCAACCACTTCCCTAAACCTAACCACTTGTGTATTATTAAAAAAACAGGATATAACAGGCAGATACGACTGCAGGCACATTTTAAAAAAAAAGTACAAATATTCCAAGTGTTTTGAGGCCAAGTGATTGATTTTTGTGAAGAAAATCCCCAAAAGCGATCAGCGTTGAGTCCACCCGCCGAAGATCATATTTGAAAATTGCCGCCGTAACGTCAGCTTTGACAGCAATGGCTGTCGTATGTCTCATGACCAATTGCGTCATTACGTCAGCTTTGATTGTAAAATGCCATTGGCTCTTGTGTGTCTCGTGACTGACCGCGTCATTATTTTAATGAAATATGAACGAGTGGAGGGTTTCACACGGAGCGGCGGATTGGATCATCATTTCAGCGATTAAAACATCAACCCTGTTCTTCACATGAAGATGTCGTATGACTTCAGAAGACTTGGAACGCAACATGAGTTAATACTTTTACACTGTTCTGGTCAGTTTTCGCAATAAATACCTGTGGCTGTACTTTTATTTGTCTGTTATGTGTTTTATTGTTGAGAAGTGGTTAGGTTTAGGGTAGGAGTGCGGTTAGTTGCTCCAAAATATAAAAGTAGCCTTTAAATATTCATAAAATCATGTCTACTTTTACAAATGCAAAGAATTAAATGTATTTCAATAGGAATTAAAATTCGTGCTTACACCACGTTTTTCTTGAATTGTGCAAGGAAACGTACCTGGAGGGACATATTTCAGTATTTCCAATGAGTCTGGGTTGTCAAAATCTTGGCGAGTTCACATAAACAGAGTCAGTTCTGTTTTAAGTGAATGTACACAGTTGGGAAAGAAAACACATGTGTAACTGTAATGGACCTGTGCATCTTAAAGTGACAGCAACCTAATATTCCTACTGCCAAAATACGAGATAAACATATCTTTATGGCAGTTTTTCAAAATTGTGGCCAGTGAAAATGCTAGTAGCTTTGGAAAACCATATGCATATATCCTTTGAACCTCTGCTTGTACTCTGAAACATTATAGTTTTATAAACGCAGATCTTGAGAGATGTAATATTTGGGGCAGTGATTGAATCCTACAGTAAAAAATTTTCCCTGAAATAAAAACACCGGCAAATGATTTGAGTCTCTATATTGCAGAATCATTATGTTGCCACAAATGAAAAACCATTTCCCTTCATTTGGACACAACTGCCTCTCAATTCTCTTTTACCTTTGAGTCATTAAAATAACTACTACAATTTCAATGAAAACCCCACAGATGATTATTCGGTATATGAATCTGAAGGACAGTAGTAAAAATAAAGACTAAAAACCATTTTAAAAATGCTAAAGATAATATATATATATATATATATATATATATATATATATATATATATATATATATATATATATATATATATATATATATATATATAGTATATAAAGAAAGGTACTGAAAAAATGATTGTATCCAATTATCAGGTAGTGAAGGCTACATCAGACCACCTGTTTAGAAAAGCTCAGCATGATGAAGGGAAAGCCAAGTGAGAGTACAACCATCTTTCTGCAACTTAAAGGGGTTTTGCGTCAAAGTTTTTATTTAATTGTATTGTCAGTGTAAACGCCCACTGCTGTGATTACTAACATCTTTGCATATGAATGAACTAATTGTGAAAAGTGTTAATTATAGCATCATATTTAGATCTATGGCATTATATTCAGCTCGTGGCATGAAAGTTAAGCTGATAAATGTTGTGATCTTGTCATTTCAACTCAATTTCTGAACACTAACGAATGCTTTCATTATAACTAATAGTGCACACAATGTAAATCAGAGGTTTGTTGATTTATTACGGGAGTTTTGGCAAGAGTCCAGAACTCAGTCACTGATAAACTCGTGCTGTTTGATTGACAGCTCCAGCGATTGTAAGTTCCAGCACTTTGATCGCTTTCTTTATATAATTTAATCACAGATTAAATAACTTCACATTGTTTCTCTAAAATAATCTGTTGAGTGTCCGGTCACTGGTTTGATTCACTTACAAAGAACATCTGAATGTTCTTGAATTATTACATATCAGAAATCACTGGTCACAGATCAGACATTAGAATTAACACGGCTACTGACATGTTGTTACATTACTGCCGAGTCCATATCGTAAAAGTCTGTTTGCAAAGTGGCTGATTTATCAAAGAATCCACAGTGAAATGAACTGAATGCAAATAAATAATGCTCAACTGAGACATACACATTGTCGAAAATAAATGAGCACATTCCTAGCATTAGGATCCTATGCATTTCAGTAATCATGTATCACTCTTCTCTCCTCATCATCTCACTAACACTCAAGTGGGTGGGGCCAAAGTTGCAATGATGAAGTAGGCATTGATCTTCTTCTGCAGATGTGCTCTTTCACCGATAAGCACATTCCACAACGAGGAATGTGTTTGCTGTGTTTGGACTAACAAGGACGTTTTGAGTTCTGAGTCTTACAGGATATTCTTATAGTGTGAAAGCTCAAGGAAAATTTGATTTCTCACTTCATGACCTTTTAAAATGTAGTACAGCTTCCCAGGTTGACCATTTTAAAAGCTCCACACAACACTTTTCTGCATTGGAGGAAAGAAAGTACTTAAAACATTTGAAAGCACATCTGGATTGTCCAAAACGTGTAATAATGGTGACCCAGCTGTGAAAGGAAAGTGCCTGCAGATGGGATGAAATCTCCTGCTATAACGGCAGGTTTCTGCAAGCTCCAAATAGCAGCGCCGATTGAACCCTTATACAATTCTGCAATAATAGACCTTCTGCGTGGACCTCTTACCAGCGCTGGCCTCTTGTGCAATACACTGTTCAAGCAATACGCCACTTGAGGCCTTGCATTACAGTGATTTTAGCATGTTTAGGGGTTTTAACTTGTACAATGTGAAGTACTCTTTAACCATAGTCACATCAGTGCAACACGTTGTCAACGCAACCATCAAAAACACCCTAGCATCATGATGCCGTGATTAAACTGCTCTACTGAATATTTCACGTATTAAATTAATGCATCATAATAATACTGATACTACTAATTATTATTATTAGTATAATTAACTAAACAAAATATAATTAATAATAGGCCTGTGTGTGTGTGTGTGTGTGTGTGTGTGTGTGTGTGTGTGTGTGTGTGTGCGTGTGCGTGTGCGTGTGCGTGTGCGTGTGCGTGTGCGTGTGCGTGTGTGTGTGTGTGGACTGGTAATCCCTACGGTATGGGGACAAAATGTCCCCACAAAGATGGCAATATCCAAATTTTTGTCCTTGTGGGGACATTTTTTTGGTCCCCATGAGGAAAACATCTTATAAATCACACTAAGTGATGTTTTTTGAAAAAGTAAAAATGCAGCATGTCTCCTGTGATGGGTAGGTTTAGGGGCAGGGGCAGTGTAGGGGGATAGAAAATACGGTTTGTACAGTATAAAATGCATTACGCCTATGGAATGTCCCCATAAAACATGGAAACACAACATGTGTGTGTGTGTGTGTGTGTGTGTGTGTGTGTGTGTGTGTATGTGTGTGGGCATGTTTTTGTGAAATAGGTATTACAAAAAGAGGGTGAAATATGAGGAAGTTCCCCATGTCCTCACTTTTCAAAATGCTTATAAATCACACAGGATGAGGTTTTTTTCACAGAAAGTAAACTGTGCAGTCTCCTGTGATGGGTAGGTTTAGGGGCAGGGGCAGTGTAGGGGGATAGAAAATACGGTTTGTATGGTATAAAATGCATTACGCCTATGGAATGTCCCCACATTTCACAAAAACAAACGTGTGTGTGTGTGTGTGTGTGTGTGTGTGTGTGTGTGTGTGTGTGTGTGTGTGTGTTTTTATGTGAGCAAATAGATTTGCAGCTATTCGTATTCATCCAATCATATTTCAGAGGCGATCAGTGTGTTTTAGAAGTCTAGTTCTTGGTTTTCAAAACTCCACAGTGCTGTTTTGGCCATAAGAGCAAAAACAGGCTTGTGTTGTATGTGAGGAAAATGAAATGTGATTGTGATTGTGATATTGCCTCTTATGTCAGCCGCAGTTACATTTCTCATTATGCGGTTCGTTTGGTGGGTGGTTTGTTAAGCAGTAAAATGCGTAATGAGGCGTTGTGCGCCGCTGCTGTGTAAATTTGTAAAGTTTTATGATTGATGTCTTTAAAAAGACAATCCTGCTCATATGTATGCACACCCACACTATCTCATCATTCATAGGCTGTGGATGAAGAGAAGGAAATACTTCAAATTATCTATCTCTGGCTCTGAACGATCTGCACACTCCAAAAGAGCGACTGAAGAGTGATTGAAAGAGTTTGTTCCTCAGAATTCTGTCAATCCATGCAAGATAAATACTATCTCTGATCTATTTTCTCCTTTGCAAAACCGAGTGGATGGCATGTGCATGTATGGAGAAGTGTTCCACATGTTGGCAGTTTTTTTAGCATCCGACACCTTTCAAAACCAGATCCGTGTTCCTCGGCTGCGTGTCTCCCTGCGAGACTACTCCGTGAGTGTGTTATGAAATATTAGTGAAATGTCTGCTGCAGCTTTTAGTGTGGCACATCCGCTCTCTACATATGGCTGTTCTTTTGAGGGGATTTTTTTTCGTGATGTGCGCACAGCAGTATGTTTGCAAGTGACCTGCATGTTGATGATTCAATATTAATCAAAGTCAGACACAGCTGACTGTTAAATGAGGGAGAGATTTGAAAAGCATTGGACTGGTGCTTAAAAGCGTTACATCCTTCCATCCATTGCAACTAACAAAAAAAAATACCTAAGTTTTTATATATATAATTTTTTTTATATATATATATATATATATATATATATATATATATATATATATATATATTTATATATATATATATATACTGCAGTTGATTTTGATAGGTATTATCAGCTGGCCAGAGTTTAGAGACCGCAGTAGACGTGATGGAGTATAATGCGTTGAGTTCGCTCAAGTACTGGGTAGCTAAGCCATTTAGTGCTTTGTAAGTAATTTTAAGTAATTTTATGTTCAAAACATAAAAATATTTTATCAATATAAAAAAAAATGCTGATATGCCTTGCCTATGTGATAACGTGTTGATATGCGCCTGCAACAATCACGTGTGCAAGGAGTGCTATACAGTCCCTGACAAAAGTCTTGTCGGTTGTGTACAAATTGAACTGAAGTGCCGCTGAAATATATTTCTTATCAAGATTTTTTTACAAGAAATGGCTCCCAACAGCTTTTGTAATAATGTTTCAGTGCAAAATGAAACTGTCAAAAAATATTCTAATATTCACAGCTTGGTAAAGCCCATTGAGTGAATTTTTGCAAAGACATAAGTGTTGTTGCCTTGTCATATGAGCTTCACCTGTGACTAATAATGGATCAATTAGATCTCAGGTGTGTATAAAAAGAACCCCAGTACACTAGACCTTCACACCTCTGCAAACATGCCTACGATTCACCCTGAGACTAAAGTTTTGATTATCAAGAGGCTGAAGACCAGATCCACTGCTGATGTGGCAGACACCTTCAAAGTGTCTCAGCGTCAAGTACAGAGGATTAAAAAAAAGATCTGAAGAGACTGGAGACGTTTATGACAAACCCAGGTCAGGCAGACCCTGCAAGACAACTGCTCGAGAGGACCGTTTGTTGGCTTGAAAATCCAAGGCCAGCCCATTTTCCACTGCAGCAGAGCTCCACGAGACCTGGCCACCTGAAGTCCCTGTGTCAACCAGAACAGTTTGACGGATTCTGTCTCGAAATGGCCTCCATGGTCGGATCAGTGCCCAGAAGCCAGCACTAAAGAAAAGACAATTGAAAAACTGTGTGGTATTTGCCAAAGCCCACAGCCTGCTAAAAGGATGGACGCTGGAAAAGTGGCAGAAGGATTTTTCAGATGAATCTTCTGTAGAATTACATCACAGACGCCACAAATATTGCAGGAGACCTATGGAGCCCGCATGGATCCAAGATTCACCCAGAAAACAGTGAAGTTTGGTGGCGGAATAATTACATCCAGTATGGGGGTGTGTGAGAGATCTGCAGGGTGGAAGGCAACTTCAATAGTCTAAAATACCAAGACACCTTAGCTACCTCTTATATTCCCAACCATAAAAGAGGCCAAATTCTGCAGCAGGATGGTGCTCCATCGCATTCTTCAATCTCCACATCAAAGTTCGTCAAGGCGAAGAAGATCAAGATGCTCCAGGATTGGCCAGCCCAGTCACCAGACATGAACATCATTGAGCATATGTGGGGTAGGATGAAAGAGGAAGCATGGAAGACGAAACCAAAGAATATTGATGAACTCTGGGAGGCATGCAAGACTACTTTCTTTGCTATTACTGATGACTTCATCAATAAATTGTATGAGTCCTTGCCAAACCACATGCATGCAATCCTTCAAGCTCATGGAAGTCATACAATATATTAAATTTGGATCTCACTGCACCACTTAATTTGCTGACATATTTTTTGTATTTGCAGTAAATTTGTTCAATTTATGTATAGGCGACAACTTTTGTCTTGCCAAAATTTGACCTTTCTGTCTTGATTAAATGATAAATCTTTTTTCTTTTGAAACTAATTTATTTCAGTGCATTAAACGTCATTTGGGAGGGTTTTAGCTTTTCATATGAGCTATTTCTAACACAAATTGATGAATTAAAAGTCAGGTTAATAGCAGGTGTTTCTACAAAATACAGGTCAAATTAGCATATTGTGATAAAAGCTCATTATTTTCCATAATGTAATGATAAAAATTATACTTTCATATTTTTTATTTCATTGCACACCAACTGAAATATTTCAGGTCTTTTATTGTTTTAATACTAATGTTTTTGGCATACAGCTCATGAAAAATTCATATCTCAAAAAATTATGAAAAGGTTCTCTAAACGAGCTATTAACCTAATCATCTGAATCAACTAATTAACTCTAAACACCTGCAAAAGATTCCTGAGGCTTTTAAAAACTCCCAGCCTGGTTCATTACTCAAAACCGCAATCATGGGTAAGACTGCCGACCTGACTGCTGTCCAGAAGGCCATCATTGACACCCTCAAGCGAGAGGGTAAGACACAGAAAGACATTTCTGAACGAATAGGCTGTTCCCAGAGTGCTGTATCAAGGCACCTCAGTGGGAAGTCTGTGGGAAGGAAAAAGTGTGGCAAAAAACGCTGCACAACGAGAAGAGGTGACCGGACCCAGAGGAAGATTGTGGAGAAGGACTGATTCCAGACCTTGGGGGACCTGCGGAAGCAGTGGACTGAGTCTGGAGTAGAAACATCCAGAGCCACCGTGCACAGGCGTGTGCAGGAAATTGGCTACAGGTGCCGCATTCCCCAGGTCAAGCCACTTTTGAACCAGAAACAGCGGCAGAAGCGCCTGACCTGGGCTACAGAGAAGCAGCACTGGACTGTCGCTCAAATTTTGCATGTCATTCGGAAATCAAGGTGCCAGAGTCTGGAGGAAGACAGGAGAAGGAAATGCCAAAATGCCTGAAGTCCAGTGTCAAGTACCCACAGTCAGTGATGGTCTGGGGTGCCATGTCAGCTGCTGGTGTTGGTCCACTGTGTTTTATCATGGGCAGGGTCAATGCAGCTAGCTATCAGGAGATTTTGGAGCACTTCATGCTTCCATCTGCTGAAAAGCTTTATGGAGATGAAGATTTCGTTTTTCAGCACGACCTGGCACCTGCTCACAGTGCCAAAACCTCTGGTAAATGGTTTACTGACCATGGTATTACTGTGCTCAATTGGCCTGCCAACTCTCCTGACCTGAACCCCATAGAGAATCTGTGGGATATTGTGAAGAGAAAGTTGAGAGACGCAAGACCCAACACTCTGGATGAGCTTAAGGCCGCTATCGAAGCATCCTGGGCCTCCATAACACCTCAGCAGTGCCACAGGCTGATTGCCTCCATGCCACGCCGCATTGAAGCAGTCATTTCTGCAAAAGGATTCCCCACCAAGTATTGAGTGCATAACTGAACATAATTATTTGAAGGTTGACTTTTTTGTATTAAAAACACTTTTCTTTTATTGGTCGGATGAAATATTCTAACTTTTTGAGATAGGAATTTTGGGTTTTCATGAGCTGTATGCCAAAATCATCAGTATTAAAACAATAAAAGACCTGAAATATTTCAGTTGGTGTGCAATGCATCTAAAATATATGAAAGTTTAATTTTATAATTTTATCGTAATTTTATCAAAATAATGAACTTTTTCCATTTGAAAAACTTCAAAATAATGAAGTCCATTTACAACTCTAGGATTTGTCCTTGGAATGAAATAGGCTGTTTTTACCTTATTTGAAAAGGTCATGAATAATAATGCTGAGTTCTGATTGGCTGCTTCACAGCAAGGCTAATTTCAATAGCTTGCACAAGTGCAGTTCTTCAGCAAACACAATCGCATCTATCAAAATGTTTTTGTCAGCGAATGGAAGTCAATGGAACTAAAAGTGCAGTGACCGCCCCATAAGAAGTGTGTTGTGAATTAGTGTAGTTGTAAATATTATAAGCTCACTATATTTGTTTTACAATTTTCCATCACTAATTTTGTTAAGCTGATGTCAAGCTATTAGTTGGTGTCAATTTTTCTATAGAAAAGTTCAGAAGTCTGTATTTAGTTTTTGTTGTTTTATCAGTCTTAAATTTTCCACTTCAACTCCTTAAATCAATTTGTCTCAAGAGCACAAAACACACAGCGATACTTAACGGTGTATTTCTGGAGCATTTGCATTCCACTGAAGTGTGTGTCTTTCTCTCCAAGCGCCGCCGCTGGTTTGAAAGTTATTCAGATGAGTGTGTGGAAAGAGCTGGAATGGCTAAGTGACAGCCCTGAGCTAACACACCTCTTCTGCCTTAAGCTGGAATCAAAGCAGCAGAGGAGACAGCTCAGTGCTGTTGTGAGGGGCTTTTTGTCTCACGTCCTCCATTCAGGCACACCGCTGAGGTGAAACTACATGCTCGTGCACGATGGGAGGGTGAGACTTGAGGCTCAGCGTGACATAAGTAGCACGTTTTTCTTTTTTATTCATGTCTTATTTCCATGTTATTTGTATCCTTTATTTCCATAGTTTTAATCTGACTCGTTTTCAAAATGGGTACTAGCAGTTTCCACAGTACTTTGATATTACCTGCTGTAATGAATGAAACCATATTCATATGCAGTAGTATTTACATGGTACTCCAGGTGTAGTATTACTATGGTATGTCCTTGTTGGTAAACGTAAACCTAAAAGTTTGAAACCAGAAGCTTTTGCAGTAATAGCTGCTCAAAATGACATCTGATAGTAAAATGTATGTTAATATTTTAAATATTATAAACTATTATCGCTCTCTCTCACTCTCATATATATAAATATATTTGCAAATAATACATATTATACAGTAGGTATCAGATATAACATTATGACCACTGCCAGGTGAAGTAAATAACTCTGATTATCTCTTCATCACGGCACCTGCTAGTGTAGGGTATATTAGGGAGCATATGAACATTTTTTCCTCAAAATTGATGTGTTAGAAGCAGGAAAACACTGCACAAGCATAAGGATTTGAGGACAAATGGCACAGGATGCACTATGGGAAGAAGGCCAGCCGGTGGAGGCAGTGTGATGCTTTGGGTAATGTTCTGCTGGGAAACCTTGCGTCCTACCATCCATGTGGATGTTACTTTGACACGTACCACCTACCTAAGCATTGCTGCAGACCATGCTCATAGAAACGGTATTCCCTGGTGGCTCTTTTAGCAGGATAATGCGCCCTGACACAAAGCAAAAATGTTTCAGGAATGGTTTGAGGAGCACAACAATGAGTTTGAGGTGTTGACTTGGCCTCCAAAATCCGCAGATCTCACTCCAGTCGAGCAGCTGTGGGATGTGCTGAACAAACAAGTCCGATCCATGGAGGCCCCACCTCACAACTTACAGGACTTAAAAGATCTGCTGGTAACATATATATGGGTAACACTAGAGTATGTTAATGTTAATTTTGAGTAACTAGAGTAGTATTTCATCCTTCATATCTCAAAAAAGTATTTAGTTTTATTAATTTATAAAAGACAGATAAGCTGTAACGATTCTGATTGACTGACACACACACACACACACACACACACACACACACACACACACACACACACACACACACACACACACACACACACACACACACACACACACACACACTCTTTAACAATTTAGTTAAGTTCACTTAAAATAAATGATTTACAAGGACATAAACGTAATAGGTGCAGCTAAATTCATGTACAAAATCATGGACCAGTGGCAGCAACAGATCTTCAGAGAGCACATCTCTTAGTCGTTATGGATATAAGTCACAGCGTCTCCGCCATAAATGGCAGCTGCCTATGTTTGCAGACAGGGCACAGCACTTCACTAGCAGTTTGGCCCTCTTTTTTGGCATCCCAACTTGTTGAAGCCCTCTTAGCACCAGCCTATGTGTGTGTCCTAAGCTGCCAAATATCAACACGAATAGTCGGGCCCCGATAACCTATCTCTGAGATGGTGTTTAAGAGCGGCTGGTATTTAATGACCTTGGTCATAAAGGCTTCCTCCATACTAGAGTCAAAGGTGCATTCAACCTCCAGAACAAACACCTCACTGAGCTCCTCATTAATTACAACAACATCTGGTGTATTAGCAGACAGATCTGAGAAAGTGTCAGAGTTACTATTGCGATGCTGAAACATGGATGCTTTTACACAAGAGTGTTTGTACATTTTTACTGAAGGTAAGAGATGTTTTAATACGTCTTTCACTATAAGGTCCACTACTCTGTCATGGCGTGCTATGAACATTCACTTATAGGCATGGCAGCCGATAAAGATGTGTGGCAGTGTTTCAGTGATCTGTTCTGTGGTGTGATGCAGACATTGCGGGACCTGGGTTGTAGGAAAACAGATGGAAAGGTTGAGTCTAGTAGGAAGAACTTGCAATATTTTACTGTGAAGATGGCGATGTCCTCACTGAGTGCAGTATTTTTAAGAAACAAGTGAGAAAGAGTGATCAGCACAGGGAAGACATGCCAGTTTTCCTTGAAGTCTCAGTCCAGTCCAGTGTTGTTTTTGGTGATGTTGGTGTAAGGCCAAGAGAGTTTGCCGGGCACCTGTAGATGTTAGCGGGTGGCTGTGAGCACCGTATGTGGCTGTTGCCCTGACCTGGGGGTCAGTGATATTATCCTCAGAGACCCTCACAGTCCCAGAGTCAGACCACGCCCACTCCAATGATACTCAGTTTGCATTACTCATGCTTAAAGTCATCTATGCCTGTTTTTAGGCAGAGTACTTGCTCGTTCATACCTTGCCTATTGATGTATGCCTTTTGCTTGGTGGATAAGATGTCAGCTTCCATCAACCAAGGGAGAACTCTGGCCAGTATGCATTTCATGAACACGGTAGAACACGGAACATGGTAGGAAGGAGGGGTATATCCCTCCATGTCGATGGATCATATGGGATGTTGTCTTTTTTTTGGAATACAATGAATTAGTGCTCTTTTCCGTGAATCTGGTACTCGCTTATTTTCCAAACAGACATTAAAGACAGTTGATAGTTTTAAAAGTCTTATATCACACACCATCCTAACCACTGGCTTTGTTGTTATGGAAGTTATTTAAAACAGTCTCTACTTCCTTATATGTGAAGTGCGTTGTTTCAGGGAAAAAAGTTGGCTTTAGTGGCGGCATGTTATTATCATAATAAGTTTGTATAACTCTAATGTCACTTTTGCTGTAAAAACTCAGTTCTTGAAGAATATCCCATGTAGCAGAGTAGCTAGCATAATCCAGTTTCCCGGATCACCCGAGGAAGCAAAGTTCTTCCTGTTCTGGCGTTTGGTATTCAGACAGTCTCTGTAGATGCTTTCATGAGACTGGAAAGCCATCCATTGATACTCAGACTGCTGGAAGACTGTAAGCTCTTCACCCGGTAGATGGAATCCCCGGGAGAAATCATGCAGCGGCTGTTGCTAAATCCTCCCGGTGGGTAATGTTTGTTGCCAAAATAGTTGCCAAAGCATCTTATCTGCACCTATTGCATTAACGATGGCAATTACAACAGATGTGGTTGCTTAGATTTTACCAAACAACATTTTGGCATTCCCTGGATAACTTTTAATTCACTACTATATGTTGGTGTTGTTCACATTATATGCACTTACACACCGATTGCCAACAAAACACACACATTTCATGCAGTTTCACTCACCACCTGCGGGTTCATGACCGGGAGCAAACAAACACTCTTGCAGAACTCCATTCCAGCTCTGGAAAAACAAACTGCATCCACTGTTTCCTTAACGCTGGGTTATTTGAGAAGCTGAACAAGGTTATCTTTCCTTCACAACCAGAAACACACTTCTCTAGTGAAACTGGATGATTTTGTGGCCTAAAAACGAAGCGCTGCCGTCGGCTTCCGTAACCAGCACGTTGATGGGCGCGCTCTCACACGTGCTCTTCCTGGAGAAGTGCTCATACAAGGAATTTAACCCATTTTCAACCCATATAAGGGCCATACTTAAAAAAAAAAAAAAAAAAAAAAAAAAAAAAAAACTTTCCGAAATGTGTTCAAATCCTGAAGGAGTGTATTTGGCACAGAAATACTCTGTCATACGCCCAACTCATTTTTTTTAAATCTTGTCCGTGTTTAGCATGAGCATCAACTTTTTAACAGTGTGCATAAGTCAGAATGCATGAAATAGCCCCACACACACACACACACATACACACACCCCACCCCCTCCATTTAAGAAAGAGCTTTGTTCCATAAATATGTTTTTTTTATTGCCTGTAAACAGAGTTGATTACCTGTGCCCACTGTGAATTTTCCTATTCATTCATATATTTTCCACACTGTTTGATGGCTTTACTTTTTATGTGTCCTTCTCAAGGTGAGTCTCAATATGATGGGCTGATTCCAGCACTGGTGTAAAACGAATTCACCCATAAAGAATTGTAATATTTCATGTCATTTGTCAGGAGTGCTTTCTCCGCACTAGTGCGTCTTATCTGTGGCCAATCACAGCACACATCCATTCTGCCCCACATAAACCCCAATCTGTCTCTCAGCCTGAGGTCCTATTGCTTTTTAGTGTGGCTTGAGTTATTTGTCCCGTCTCAGGATCTTGTGGGTTTTTCAGGGATTCTTTATGCCTCTTACTTTGCTATGCTGATAAATGTAGTTGGTTCATGTAAGGCCTTCCTCATCAAGCCAACAACAAAGCTTCAATCGCCTTTGCACTGAAACATTGGAAATGAATCCAAAGAAAAGACACCCACTCACCATGAACAACAGTCTCTCATTCTTTATCCTTTTTTGTCTTTATAGCTACACTCTGCGAGTGGTTGGCAACGGGATTAAAGCCCAGGCAGAAAACCCAGAAGTCAAAGTGAAGGAGGCCGACCCGGTGATCAATCAAGTCATTGATAAACTGAAGCACATCAATCAGGTGAGCCTCGCCAGGAAAAATACCATCAAATGAAACAACCTAACGAGCTCCTGGATGTTCCACACCATCCTGTTTCATGAGTTGCTAATGTCTCAGGCCAGCAGATCAGAGCAGACCTCGTTAGCACCGCTCATGGGTGTATGAAACTCTGGCGTTGTGTGCATGAAACCTGTTAACATGCTATTCGCAATGGCTCAGGGTTCTGACATTCTTGGAAATATTTCAAATTCTGGTTTCCAGATCTATAAAGTGAAGGACATGTGTGTGTGTGTGTGTGTGTGTGTGTGTGTGTGTGTGTGTGTGTGTGTGTGTGTGTGTGTGTGTGTGTGTGTGTGTGTGTGTGTGTGTGATGCTATAGATGCTATTTACAAGTGGTGGGCATAGATTATTTTTTTTAATCTAGATTAATCTCACTGTGATCTTGGAATTAATCTAGATGAATCTATATTAAAATGGCTCATTTGAATTCTGCCGAAGGCATTCAGAATATGTGTGCTACCCAAATAATGACTGGTGCTTTCACACTTAGTTCAATCGTGTTCATATTATGTTATTTTGGTCCAAAACCCGGGTGCGTTAGCATCATCAAAGCAGCAGCTGTAACGACGTCGAGCGAGAAGGTGGCAGAATGAATAGCGTTGTTCACCTAACTTTTATATTTTTGTTTTTGAACCGTTGGTTTAGTTACCAAAGCTTCAGTAGGTAATGGCACTTGAATCTATCTGCTGCGAATGTACTGCAAATGCTCTAAAGAACGCTGACGACGAGCAGAAATGATACGTACAGCTCTCTGCTTACAGTAAGTCAGTCACACTCGTCAGGACTCGAGTACGGTTCACGGGTGCGCACCCGAGTTCAGAAGCCAGCGTTCACACTTGATGTGATAATTCCACAGTAGGCATACACGCAGGTTTGACGACTTGGTCTCGCTCCCTACAGTGCAATTCAGCTAGGTATACATCCGCGCTAAACTATCTGAAAGTCATCATAGCTTGCGTAGTATAGACCCAGCTCCCAACCCAACTTTGAGAATAGATTAATGGCAATATTTTTTTTTTATCTCCCGATAAGAGTCCGTACGTTAACGCCGATAACGTTCCGTTTATGGCGGCATTTTAATGCCTTTAATAACCGAGCGCACAACTAATGCTTCCGCTCGCAGTAAATCACTCCCGCGAGAGAATAACAGATTTTCACACAAGGAAACGGCAGCCCGCACGCCCCTTTTAAACCAAATAAAGCCCTTGCAAGCTTAGACACGACTCGCACCGCGCGTGTCATAATTCCCCATAAGCTCGCTCGATGTTCTATTTTGCTATAGCAAAACCGTTTTATTTATTTTTGGCCGTCGTGGGGCGCTCTGTGCGGCCGCACACATTTTAGTTTCGGTTTCGGATAAGCACAATTCGGGAGCGGGTTGTTTGAGTTGTGGGATTATTAGCCTATTAATCTTAATGAAAAATACAACAACAACACAGTACAATGATAAACTCGCGTAATTAGGCGCTTTTACGTTTTACTTTGAAACCTAATCTTCCGCGATCACCTGGTTCTTTCAGCTCTTGGCTCTCCTGACTCCTGCTGCGTTTCTGTTGCTCTGCGAACAAGCAGACACGTTACGTTTTTAATTCTACTGTCTGTTGGCTCTAACTGAACTAAATTATTTTATTACTATAATAAAATTAGTTTGTCATGGGGGGCAGTGCCATGGTGTGCAAGTGATGTAACCGGTGTTGAGTCTGCACACCGGTAACACCGGCAAACAACGACTATCGTAGCAAGCCTAGTCCTTACCAGATACTATATTAACTTTATTTATTGTTTTTTTATGGCGCTGTAGCTAGCTATACTAGCTATACAGCAAATAAAACACAGTTATTTTTGCTGTAGTTCACAGCTACATTACCACTATACTTCCACTAAACATTGTCTAGTATGTTTACCCAGCCACAATTATATCAGTTCTGAGAACTTCAGAAATGTGAAAAGTGTCCATTAAATAGTTGTATTTTTATTATTATTTTTAAATAATAATATTATGTTCAGATGTGGTCAGGTGTGCTGTGCACAGTATGAGTACACCTGACCACATCTGAACATATTATTTTAAAAACATTAATGTGTCCTAGATATAGCCTAAAGATGAATTTATCAATTGGGTTTCAGAGGGGTGTGATCATTCATGCTGTGTACTGTAACCACAACCTTTCAACTGGGTAAAGTGCTGAAACCCTTTTATATTGTATTTAATGGAAAATATATTAACACTGAAAAACTGACAAAGAATGATAACAAAAAAGCTTACAAAACAACTCTTGCTTACTGATATGAACAAGTGATTTATCGTTTATCCAAAGCCACATTTAGCAATTTTGAATTTAGAATCATAGTTACAACTATTTAATGGACACTTTAATGGATTTACCCACTAGGTGCCTGTATGGCTCTGTGAAGGAAAATATACATGTATCTAGTGTAGTTGGTCAAAGTATTGCAGATCATAACTGCTTCCTTATTTTTAGGTTTTGCATTTGAATATATATTTAGACATGATCAAACACTAGATTTCTTTAAATGTGAAAATTTAAAACGTTAATAACTGACATCCTAATATTTTTAATGATACTTATATAAGCACACACACATGGATATTAATGAATGCTGGCAAATATAATTTAACACAAGAACATTTTTAAATAGTGCTAAAAAGGCAAACTTATTTTCCCTTATATGTACAGTAGGCTATATACATGAATTGATACTGAATCAAGATCAAAATCGATATTTGTACCAATCACCAACGCCACCCCCCAGGCCGGCCGGCTGCCCACCACCACAAATTGGTTCCTATTCTGTGGGAAACACTGAGATTATAACACTAAGTGAAAATAGCAGCATTTTAGCGATACATAGTTAAGTGTAAATAGTAGTTATGCTATTTAAACTTAGATGTGGCAGATTCTATTTGCACCTCAGTGTTGTACGTTAAACGGTGTGCAATGATAACATTGTGTAAATTATTATATTTATTACAATTATTAAATGGATGCCGATAAATACTTTATAATTAAACATCTTAGACACTTTATTTCCACTCTTTGAATATTTTCTTCATTTTTTATTGAAAATAAATATATGTGAAAAGATATGAGATGGGAAAAGGGAGTAGAGTGAGTTCGACAAAGGGCGGATTCGAACTCGGGTCATTTTGCATCAAAACTGCCACACTCATCCCTACGCTATTGCTGCTGTTGACAAGTGTCTTTTAATATTTTGTCTGGCCCAATCAGACGTCAGTGGGCGGAGTTAGTGTAAATAGCCTCTGCCAACAAGACAGGCTGTTTGCTATTAGTGTAAAGACACTCTGTATTTTTATATTTATATGTATTTGTTTTTTTATGCTTATTTTTTTTAGTAATTAAGTAATCAAGAAAATATTAATTTGATCACAGATGACAGTAAGACATTTACATCGTTACAAAAAAGGCATAGCGATTCAGTGGTCAAAGGGTGCTGGGACCTTTATTGCTATTCACTTTTTGCATCAATTTCTGGTGACTTTCAGATAGATGTTCATATCCAATTCTCCTTTTATTTCAGAATTTTTCATCAGTGGCTACATTTACATGAATCCGTATAGTGTGATTAAGACAGTACTGTGATTAAGCTGGAGCTCATGTAAACAGAATACTGTGACTGCTAATGGGATTATGCTCATAAACCACAGTAACCTAACCATAATCACAGTGAAATGTCTACTGTGGTTTTAATCACACTATTTGTGTTTTAATCGCATTTCATCCAGCAGAATGTGCATGTGCTAGTGCTGGCGCGCTCATGAAGGGAGGACACACAATCCCCATTGGCATTACCAGAATTTATATAGCTGTTTATTTTAGAAATGTCATCCATCGTATTAACTATTACTGTAATCTGTCAAAGGATTCCACAGCAGCCTGTTTTATGAGCTGTTCTGGACAGCAAATGTTTCAGAAAGGAGAACTTGGACTGAACATTGTTCACATTGGAGTTGTGGTTAGTGCATATAAGTGTTTGCGCTCTAGACACGTTGGAGCCATGATGCAGTGTTTGGGAGACTACATTTATATGATTTGTATTCCATTCTGGTTCTACATTTTTTCTGTTCATGCATTAGCTGTGACTTCAAACTGTGACCCTATAGCATTGCTAGCACCAGCAACACCAAGACCATGGATATGAATCCCAGAAAATGCATGTTCTGAGAAACTGCACACCTTGAATACAATATAAGTCGCTTTGGAGACCAGCATCTGCCAAATGCATGATTGTAAATGCATTTGAAAGTTCTTTCTATGATTAGAATATAATTTGCGCTCTTTTTATGTGATTTATAATAATAATTTAAAAGCTATAAACATACAAAATCCTCTTCTGTACAGTTAAATAAACGTCACCGTCTCACCTTCAGAGCCAAAAGTACTGATGTTCCCTGAACAAACAAGCGTCTGTGTGTTGATTTGATTATTATTGTCATCGCTCTCAGTTTGGAGGACGGTAAAAGCTCAAACGCTGACTCACGCTTGAATGTTTTGCTTTAATTAATACGATTGAAGGCAAATTAGTTTATGCTTCTTTTCATATCCCTCTGTTTTGCAAAATAACACGTCACAGCGGAACACTTAGAGACCAGGAAATCAATGAATACATATTTAAAAATCCATTTTCAGCCTTAACACGTTGGTGTTTATTCTATCCCCGTTCCGCCCGCTGGCCAAATCAATGCTGTTTTACCGTCCTGAAGCCTGATGCTGCTGTCCTGCCTGCTGTAATAGATTGAGTTTCTTCCCTTCCCGCTGGATGTGCTTCAAGACAAAAGACATGTTGTGATTTCTTTCTTATGAGAAACATGTGGCACAAGGTGTTTTTCACCTTCAAGTTCCTGAATTTCAAAAGATGTCTCGAGCCTGTCTGTATGATGTGGTGGTGGATTTCTTCATCTGTTTTATCATGTTTTTGATTGCTCAAAAAATATTTAAGTATAATTTAAGTATTTAATTGCATATAAAATATCCATCCATTCGGATTACACTGTTTTATCAAACAAACTAATAAATGTAATGTGATGCATATTTGCCAGTCATACATTAATGAAATAAGATATATGTAATAGTGATAAACTGAATGAGTGTCACTAACCAGATTTATACACTCACTGGCCACTTTATTAGGTACACCTATTCAACTGCTCGTTAATGGAAATATCTAACCAGCCAATCACATGGCAGCAACTTTATCGGCTGGATGCATCCGATCGACGAGAGTAGCCGCGTGCAGGCGGGGAGGAGCTGCAAACGGACACAGGAAGTCCGACACTTTCTGCTTCACGTAGTGACGCTTGTGCTGTGTTTGCATACTTTATCTCAGATTAAGTGAAATAAATGCAATATTTGTCAAATACACAGATGTGTCAGAAGACATTTTCATTCAATACTGTATGTACTGCTTAATACAGCATCTAGAATAAAGTTCAACATAAGGCTACACTATCAATGAAGTGTGGTTTACGTTTATTTATCAGTTTTATTTTGATAAGCATGACAATATAACATTGGGGCTTCATGACAAGAGGTTTTACCATTATAAAAAAACTGATTTATGAGAATTAGTGGAACTAAAGGTTTTGGAATAAACACGAAACACACGTGATGACTGTCATGCGGTGAATCCGGCCAATCGTGGAACAGCTGTGTCTTCATCAGAGCTCGTGCAGCCTGTTGCTCTCCAATCGCTCTTGCGGTACTTTGTTGACATGCGTCACAGTCACGTGCTGTCGAGGCTTCCAGAATTTCTAACCGCGCTGCTTCAAGTCAGCCGCCGATCGGTCTGCGCACGGCTGCAGCAAGACGAACAAGCCTATCGGCTGCATCCAACATTATGCTTCCCTACTATAGTGGGCGACAAATAAATATGTTTGAATTGACCCTTTGCTAAGCCCCGCCCTCCTTAGTTACTGTTGCTACACTTGACAAGCTTTCGTGCCTGGTCCGTCTATTACAGTAGTATGTGCCGGTGTCAGACATTCCCAAGGAGATACTTAGTTATTTTTGGTGAACAGGTGAAATATCTGAGAGAGCATGACAAAAGGGACTGCAGTATGCATTCGTGGGATATATCCTCGGCATAATATGCAACCGATTAGAGAATAATTTCATCAAAATGAAGCTAAAGCCTTTAGGTCCCAGCGCAAGCAGCAGCCGCCTCATAGGCTGACCATTCACAACTCACAAATTAAGGAACAGCTATGCTCATGCACAGCAGGGTGAAATTAGAAAAGGATTTTATGATCAGTTTGATGGTGTAACGGTGTGAGGGATATTTCCTTGCACACTTTGGGCCTCTTAGTACCGACTGAGCATCATTTAAACGTCACAGCTGACCTGAGTGTTGTTGATGACCATGTCCATCTCTTTATGACTAGAGTGGGCCAGCTGGGTGGATTGCTACTTCCAGCAGGATAACATGACATGTCACAAAGCTCAAATCATATCAAACTGGCTTCTTGTACATGTGAATGAGTTCAGGATACTCAGATGGCCTCATTTACCAGATCTCAATCCAATAGAGCAGCTTTGGGATGTGCTGGAGCAGGAGATTCACATCACGGATGTGTTAAATCTGCAGCAGCTGCATGATGCTATCATGTCAATTTGGACCAAAATCACTGAGGAATGTTTCCAGCATCTTGTTGAATCTGTGCCACAAAGAATTAAGGCAGTTCTGAAGGCAAAAATGGCTCCAACTCAGTTCTAGCAAGAAATACCTAATAAAGTGAACAGTCAGTGTATATTTATCATCAATTAATCCAATTTTGTTCAGTCTCACGTATAGATTATTAATCCACTGCTAGCATTTTTTTTAACCATGTTCATACTTTTATCTGAATGCCTTCAATTTATTTACAGATTTATGCTTCTAAGAAATTTGAATAAATGCATTTTGAAAATATGATTATTTAAATAAAATCAAATAGATGCAAATATTTAATAATAAACTATTCCATAATTTTTCCGGTTTAAAAATATATCACATTAAGTGTATTAGTTTGTGTTAAAACTGTGTAATCTAAATGGGTAGAAATATTGCATGCAATTAAAATACATCAAGCTTAAATGTATTTATTTATTTATTTATTTATTTATTTATTTATTTATTTATTTATTTATTTATTTATTTATTTATTTATTTATTTCTGAGTGAAAGAAGTCAAACTACAAATGTGTCACTTTAAGTTGTCACATTGAACTGGGATACAGACAAAGTAATTTTAAGATTGAAAAATCACACTCCTCAAAGGAGTAAGATCTAAAGTACTTTAAGCAGATCTTTCTTGTCCGTTAATATCATCATAGTCATCTCACCATATCTCGAGACATGATGGTAGCGAGGTGTTGAATGGGGAAAAAGAGGGATGTATCGAGATTGAAAGAGACCTTTAGAGGAGGCCTTTCAGACCTTTCCTCACAGCAGGTTCTCTCCAGCTTTTTAGTCTTTCTGCGTGGTGTCACAATCATCTCTGATAAGACGACAAAGTGTGCTCCTTGATGATGATGATGATGATGATGATAACTGGAACTATGAAAGGACATTTGCTGGGAATCTCAGTGTGAAGCCACTGGTCCTCAGAGAGATCTCTCGTGGGTGTGTAGCGGAGCTCTTGGCACATGATGTCCAAGGCAATTTGGCCCTTTGAAACCTCCTCCTGTTGTGGAAATGGACCAATCGGGCAGGATGCTATGACTATAAATGTGATGATATCCGATTACAGGCCAGCAGAACATTTTGATTGAGTGTTGGGAATTAAACTGTGTTGAATTGGACACTTACAGACCTTTACTACAACTTGAGCCTTTAACTGAATGAAAAAAAAACATTCAGGAGAGCAGCGTGAGGCGTCTTCACCAGATCAGACATTCATAACTTTAATAAACACTGCAATAGTACACTGGTACTACACTGTCAGAAAAAAAGGTACAGTGCTGTCACTGGGGCGGTACCCTAAGGTACAAAAGTGAAAAGGTACATCTTTGTACCTTACTCACCCCTAAATGGTACATATTAATACCTTAAAGGTACATATTAGTACCTTTTCGGTTTTGTACCTTACCGCCCCAGTGACAGCACTGTACCTTTTTTTTCTGACAGTGTACCATGGCATTTTTGAGACCACTTTTGGGGGAAAGATACCACTTTTGGATACCAAACTTTTGACTAGTAGTGTAAGTGTTGTATTATTGTACGTACATAGGTTGCATGCAAATAGTGTGGTATATGAAGTTCAGTACCATAGTAAATAAAGGTACCACATAATTACCATGGTATCACCACCACAATACTTTACAATAAACCTGGTACTACCATCATATTTTGGACTTGTAACAGTAGTACTATGGTATTTTGGAAGTAATGTACAGTACCATATAAATACCATAGTACATAATTTCAGTGCCATGGTAAATATCAAATGTACCATTGGATCACTACAGAACTTTTTGTAAGG
The DNA here is from genome assembly GCA_023029165.1 of Gobiocypris rarus. Taxonomy (NCBI): domain Eukaryota; kingdom Metazoa; phylum Chordata; class Actinopteri; order Cypriniformes; family Gobionidae; genus Gobiocypris; species Gobiocypris rarus. The sequence continues at coordinate 12,691,897 of CM040914.1, forward strand.
GAAAACTAGACTCGCTAAAAAGTACTTTGGTACTATCGTGGTATTTTAGACATGTACCATAGTAGTTTTTATAGTAACATATAAGCAACATACTAAATAATTTCCTTAACATTGTACATTTCAGTATTACCATGGTATTACCATACATGTACCATAGTATCGCCACAGTAGTTTTTTGTAAGGAAAAACAACACTTACTAAATGGTATGATTGCACTACTGTTGTATTTTAGACATACTATGGAACATGAATGTCAGCAGTATCGAGGTGAAAATGAAAGTATTATGGTACCATCACTGTACCATGTTATTCACTTTTTTTTTAAAGGATGTAACACAAAAAACACTTACTAAAAGTACCATGGTACTACTATGGTATTTTGAAAGTGCAATGGCAACATTTCAGTATCATAGTGTATTTTAAAGTACCATAGTAGTTCCCATCTGATAGGCTACAATACCTGTACCAATATATCACCACTGGTTTTCAAAAAATATCTCAAAGAATACTGTGGTATCACCATAGTACACTTCTAAAATGTATTGTAGTGTTTTTGGTCCTTTTTGTCCTAGGCAGACTCCAGGTAGAATCACAGTGAATGCAGTGGGGTAATGGTGTCAATATTCTGGCCTAACCATTTCCCATGATACCGAGCGCCCCAAAGCTGCCACAAGCTTTTAATACAACTTGCCTGTGGCAGAAAGCCACCCTGCAGCTTCGGTTTGCCCAGAGCATCAGGCTAATGAGCTTCTCTCCTTGAGCTCTGCCCACAGACTTATGAAAAGAAGCTCATGGTTTCCTTTTTTAAGCCATGAATGCGTCAAAAACCACAGCATTTGTGTTGAAGACGTGTTTTTCTAATGCAGGCCCTTAGTTTTGGTCCAGAAGGGGTGATTTTAGTGCCTAGTGCTTTTTAATTCTGTCTAAAATTACTTTCCCATTTCAGGTCCTGCATTTCTCTGAAAGGCGAAGTGTGCCTTTTCTTTGATGTGAAAATGCACTTGCAACTCATTTAAAAGTAATTATATCCAATTAAGGGCCAGCAGAACGTTTTGATTGAGTGTTGGGAATTAAATTGTTGAATTGGACACCTACAGACCTTTACAATAATTCTGAACCTTTGACTGAAAGAAAAACTCATTCAGGAGAGCAGGCTGAGCCATCTTCAGCAGATCAGATGCTCTCTGGTGTAGAATGTATTCTGGTTGTGCGTGACCTGTGTTGGCAAAAAGAGTCGCAATGAGCAAATTTTCAAAAATGGGTTATTGTTGTCTTGTTGGAATCAGACAAAAAAAAAGAAAGAAAAAAAGAGCTACACCTGTTTAAAGTCGATAGAGTCAGCAAAGTCAATTTTGAGAAACAAATTCACCAAGCAACCATACCTTAAAATCCTTGGTAATAGTTTTAATAGTTTTAATAGCTTTAATCTTTTAATCGACACCAAAGAGAAACCTTCCATTTAGCGCCACTGGTGTGAAATGACACACTTCAACTTTAAAAATAGTTTTGTGTTGCAGGTTCGTTGCTACTTTTGAATTTTGCAGCAAATCACAATGCAAATCATACTTTCTCTGTCTGTCTATATTTCTTTTCGCCTGCCATCTCTTTCTCCTCGTTCTCTCATGTTCTGCCTCTTATTGTCCCTCACGTCCCTCTCGTTTATGAAAGTGGAAAAACTTCATGCATGCATTTCGGAGTTTTTCATACCTTGGAAGGGTTGAATTAGGGCTGGGCACCGAACGTCGATACTTTTATGGTATCGAATGAAAAACTTAGATACTATGAGTATCGAAAAATGATGTATCTTTCGGTGCTAAAATTCGGTTCCAAAAGCCAAGCGGCTGTGTCTGTGTGAGCCTGTAGCATACTTGCATGCAGTGTTTCCCCTACAATGTATTCACAGCGGCGCAGCAAAATCTTCACATGATCAGTAATATCACGACGTTCACTTACACACTGTAAAAGTGTGTTACTTTGTTACTTCTAATATTACTTTGTTTGACTTAAAAAGTATTATTATTTATTTTAGATTTTTAAAGATTCTTTTAATTTAAAAAAAGTTAAAAAGAAAATGCAATAATAGTGTCTGCTGGCGAACCCCTATCCAAAAAGCACAACCAGTTTTATTAATAATGTTACCCTGAGTGAGAAGTGTTACTAGAATTTGTTTTAATTAAGGTGAAAAATAAAAGTTTTGTGTTTAATGTATTTTTTGTTGATGTTGAAATGGATTTTAAAATATGGTATCGAAAAAAACATCGTTAAGAACCGGTATTGAAACAGAGGTATTGAAATTGGCATCGGATCGAAAGATTTTGAACAGTACCCAGCCCTATGTTGAATACATTGGGTCTGATCTGCATCTTAATTTAGCTTCCTGGAGCTCAGAGTTCCCAGCAGGCTGAGCAGAGGCTGAGGTTGTCTCTGTCGACCTGTGCCGATCCGCACCATCTGTGATGTGTCACTGCAGCATATCCATAGAGCTGTATGTCAATGATAGAATCGGATCAGATGTACAGTATGCATGCTAAAGAGTGTTAGCTTTCATATGGCTGTACATCATAGTGCGCTGTGAAGGAATCAAATGATGTGTGAGCTGTGTCTACAATTGTAAAAGTGTGCGTCTCATTCAGCTCTCTAGTTCAGTAGTCAGGGTGCTGATCAGCGAGTCTGACATTTTAAGGGCTGTCTCAATCAGGGCACGGAAACGTTCACAAAGTCCCACAATGCATTGTGAAGAACGGAGCATCGATGCTCACTATGTTCCCCAAAGATTGCTGTTTTTTTTTGTTTTTTTTTACATTTGAGCCCCTGAAAAACTCTCTTCACAGCCCTGTATACATTGTGTTGATTTCAATAACTTTAATGTACTTAGCACCAAGCACCTGGAAAATACAAGTATCGGATCGGGACCTGGATCGGTGACACAAAAAAACTTGATCGCTACATCTATAATTTGTTAAAATATAAATTACATTAATGGTGGGGAGTTTTCAGGTTTATGTCAGTAGGTGTCAACAAAGAACTGCATTTATGAGTGAGTCATTGAATCATTCATATAATATATACTGATCAGGCATAACATTATGACAGGTGAAGTGAATATCTCTTCATCAAGGCACCTGTTAATGGGTGGGATATATTACACTTGACCCGTGTGGTCTGATCAAACAGTGTGATGTGATGTAGTGTGATGCTTTGGGCAATGTTCTGCTGGGAAACCTTGGGCCCTAACATCCATGTGGATGTTACTTTGACACTTACCATCTACCTAAGCATTGTTGCAGACCATGTACACCCTTTCATGGAAACGGTATTCCCAGGATAATGCGCTCTGACACAAAGCAAAAATGGTTCAGGAATGGTTTGAGGAGAACAAGTTTGAGGTGTGTTGACTTGGCCTCCAAATTCCCCCGATCTCAATCCAATCGAGCATCTGTGGGATGTGCTGAACAAACAAGTCCGATCCACGGAGGCCTCGCCTCACAACTTACAGGACATAAAGGATCTGCTGCTAACATATTGGTGCCAGATACCACAGTAAACCTTCAGGGGTCTTGTGGAGTTCATGCCTTGACAGGTTAGGGCTGTTTTGGCAGCAAAATGGGAACCAACACAATATTAGGATAATAGTCCTAAAACAGAACCTAAAACATGTCTTTTTCATTTAAATTATTATTATTATTATTAATTATTATTATTATTATTATTATTATGTATTAGTTAATAGTTTTAATGTGGCATATTATCGTGATGCAAGGTGGTGCACATTGTAAAGTTTGCAGTTTACACATGATTTTCTCTCACTTAAAATAAATGCATAGAAATGTCAGAATCACAATATATGTCTAAAGAAGTGAAGTGTGGCAGGTAAAACATGAGCTCATTGATGTAATTCAATCGTTCTACTATTGTATTCCAAACATTATTCCTGGTCAGAGGTTTATGTAAATGTTTAGTTTGTATGTAATTGCGCTTTCAATACTTCTTTTATAATGCTAACACTGAAGATTGAGCTGGTTGTTTTTGTCTGACTGTAGACCTTAAGAAGCACACCATTTTCACACTCCTTGAAACTAAATGGAAAGTTTTCCCAGCTTCTCAGTGTAATTTCCCACATAATAGCTGGCTAATTTATTATTTCGTGCATGTATCACGGTTTCTCTTCTGGGCTGGAGACTATTCAAAAAATGAGTTCAGCAAAGTTAGAGCTGTCAAGAAACTCAGACAAGTGGACGTGCCGATAGCTGCTCTCATTTATATGGAAATGGAAATGGTAACCAATCAATTTCTCTCATTTGAATGAAGACTCTTGCCCCTGTGTGGAACCATCGATTTAACTCCAGCCCTGGTCAAAGACACTTCCTGAAAACTCACAGTAGCTTTGCAAAGAGATTCACCTGAGCTAAGTGTTGTCAACACCATCTGTTTTGCATTATCTTTGTAGACTTGATTCAGAATAGCAAACTGATACTATCATTCCAGTATTTCTGACAATAAATAGGAAGAGTATAGGGTATGCTATTCTGAATTCAGCCAATGATTCAATGACTCCTAAAATAAACTGGTATAAATGTGTAAAATGACGAAATGATCAGGGAAAAATTCGAAATTAATCAGTGAACAAATCTTTTTTCGGGGAACCGATTCAAAAGACTCGAGTTATTACTGCTGATATTGTGAAAAAAAGGCTTTTTTATGTGGCACTGTACATATAAATATCTGCTAAATAATTAAATGCAACTAAAGGTATAACACAGATAACCTTTTGTGAGATAAAGATAATGTAATATTCTTCCATCCACGACATTCACATTTTCATTCATCTACTATGACTAAACTTTTACTATTGTTCAAATTATATACTTTGGAAAGAAATTAATACCTTAATTCAGCAAGAACACAATTAACCAAAAGTGACAGTAAAGACGTTTATAATGCTACAATTTTTTTTTTTTTCAAATAAATGCATCCCAGTTTCTGTTTTTGTCAAAGAGAATCATAATATTATACTGATTTCTGAAGGATTGTGACGCTGAAGACTGGAGGAATGATGCTGAAAATACAGCTTTGATCACAGGAAGAAATTACACTTTAATATATATTTACATAGAAAAGTCACTTTAAATTGTAATAATATATTACTGTTTTTCCTGTATTTCTCATCAAATTAATGCAGCTCTCAACTCTCAATTGTATCCATTTGTTCATTTTTCTACGATACAACCAATGATTAGCACATCTTTTCTTCCATCGAATGCATTTCAGATCATCATAACAGTAAATCAGCTTTTTCCCGCCAGTGTTTCTGCATTGAAATAACTCCCCATCACACACAGGTTTAATTATTTACCGTTCATTGACATGCATCCTCCCCAGCCTGTTTGTTGGTGAATTATTGATACCTGCCCATTTCGAGTTCAAAGCCTTGACGGTAAAACACGTCCCCTCTTCCACAATCACTCCGCACGCAAATCCAAACAAATCTTCATTTGCGGTACATCTCACGCGCTTCAGTGCGCACAGAGAAAAGCAATTAAGATGTCAGAGCATGTCAGGCTTGAGGCGGATACAAGATTGTGCTTGATGCGTCATGCTAGTTAGCGAAAAAGCCTTTGTGAGACCTTGGTCAAAGTTCACACGAGGGCCCTTAAGCCTGTGTTGAACGAGGTACTTGTGAATGTTTGAATGATCGCTGTGGGTTTAACAAGGTCACCCTCCAATCAAATTGATTGAGAGTTAATTTCAGTGCGTGGACTCTTGATTTCCCATCTATGAGAGTCCGACAGCCTCATTGTTTGCTTTGTGTGCGGTTTCCATGGAGACAGCAGTGCCGGTGTCATGCACCAGAGACCAGACCGAAGACGGTTCTTAAAGGAAAGATTTCAGCAAATGTTACAGACAGTGCTGTTCGTTTGACTGGACTTCTTACTGATGATGCCAGTGACGTATAAAGCAGTGCTTGACAGTTCAAGACAGCAGTGCTGATAGGTGAATATGATTTGAACTAGAAGATGCTCAGCCCTCCGATGTACTTGTGAAACAAAATGTCAGTCCCAGCTGAATCTTGCAAGTGCTAGAATGAATGTGAACTCTTGAATTGTTTGAATTATTATTATTATTATTATTATTATTATTGTTTGCCTTATAAGTACCTTCATCTAATTCTAGCATAATGCCAGGTTTATAGTAATGTTAATCTGATTGTACATCCATCCATCCATCACTTACTAACAAGCCATCATTCAAGTTTATGTTTACAATGCATTGATTTTGCTTATATAATACATGTTTATATAAATTCTTTTGGAGCTGTAAAAAGGGTCTGTGAAATTCTAGTGGGACTGAACAGCTCATGTTCACACCACAAACCACAGTGCCTGATTCTGATTCTGTGCTCACATTCAATTTCTTTGTGAGGTTGACCTTTCAAATGTGACCCATATTAGGGATGTGCAAAACTGACCAACTAAGGAAGCCCGGTATAATTAGACTGGTTTTGGGTTCACCTGACCCGGATCGGATGTTTTTCTCAGGAGGCGTTTACATAAGATGTGTTCTTGCCTTCTAAACAGCTATAAGGATCTCAGTGGAATCGAGGAGAATGCAGAGACTGTTTTTGACCTCTGCTTGGTGTCTGGGTTTTTTTCCAATAATGAGTGGCTGACTGTGTATTACACTCTTTAGTGTGTGTGTGCGTGTTAGCATATGCCTCTGTTTTCGAAGAAATAAAGCATGTGTGTAAGAGAAAAATAAAGAAACAACAAAGAAGGTCAAGGAGAAACTATAAGCAATTGAGAAAGAGATTCAGAAGAAGAAAAAAAAACTGAGCAAGCTGAAGATAAAGAGCACGACAGATGCGGCAGGTCACGGCTGTCACAGGTGAGCGGAGTGAGCGATCTTTCTCTGGCTGCTTACCCCTGTTCATTTATTCTGGATCAATTTTATTGAGTTTCATCAAGTGAGCGCCGAGCTGCCAGAGACGATGGCTTGGCAAAGCCGGCTGGATGGCAGATGCTGGATTCTGATTGGCAGCTGGGCCGTTCCACGGACGTCCATGCTGACAGAACATTGGCTTTGGTTCGGGAGAGCGGCTTCCAAAGTCGTGCAACTGAAGCAGAGATAACTAGGTCTGTACGGACCGCAATCAGTTTTCACAGCTCAAGTGAAGACGGATACAGACACACACATTATTAAACTGAGCCCAGCAATGTTATTTCAGTTTGGTCTCTACCATAAAAGCATACCATGGTGTTCTTTAAAGGGGTCATGAACTGCATTGGTTTATTGTTTGTGCTCTTATAATGTTATTATGATTTTTTTTTTTACATAAAAATACAGTAAAAGTATTAAGTAGCCCACTGCTGTGATTGGCTGCTGTGAGACCCTTGAACATGTTTTTTTACTATTAGGGCTCTCAAGGTTAACTAATCGTGAAACGTGTTGATTACAGCATCATATTTAGATCTATGGCATTATATTCAACTCGTGGCTTGAAAGGTCGCAGTGATGACTATTGAAGCCGATCACAGACATGTTGAGCTTATAAACACAGTGATATCGTCATTTCAACTCAATTTCTGAACACTAACGAATGTTTTCATCATAACTAATAGTGCACACAATGTAAATATGAGATTTGTTAATTTATTACGGGAGTTTTGGTAAGAGTCCAGAACTCAGTTTGATTGACAGCTCCAGCGATTGTAAAGGGAGCGTTCTTTAATCACTTTCTGATTTGCTGACACATAGACAAAAAACATCTGACTTTACATTAATTATGACATATCAGAAATCACTGGTATCAGATCAGACATTAGAATTAACACAGTTACTGACATGTTGTGGCATTACTGTCGAGTCCATATCATAAAAGTCTGTTTGCTAAGCCTGCACGGGAATTGCGACTGATTTACCAGAATTTACTAGAATCCACAGGGAAATGAACTGAATGCAAATAAATAATGCTCAACTGAGACATACACATTGTTGAAAATAATCAAGCACATTCCTAGCATTAGGATCCTTTGGAAGGTTTTATTTTTAGTGCTGTGATCCTGTATCACTCTTTTCTCCTCGTCATCTCACTAACACGCTAGTGGGCGGAGCCAGAGGTACAATGATGAAGAAGGTGTTGATCATCTTCTGCAGAGGCGGTCTTTCACCTGTCTGTTATAAGAACATTCCACAATGAGTTGTTTTCTGGGTTTGTATACAATAAAAGCTGTTTAACAAGGAAGTTGTCAGATTGTATTCATTTATACAAACATGGTATTTCGGACATTTAGTATTGTGGTGTTCTTGAGAGTAGCATGCTGTTTCACTACAATGTACCATGGTACCTCCTTTTTTTTTTTTTTTTTTTTTTGTAAGGGAAACTATACGCATTCCAAGTTAAGTTTCTGTCAAGTGAACTCACATAAGAGTCCTCACATAATTATGAAAACACTCATGAATGACCCTGAGTGTCTGAATTCTCAGTGTTCGCATTGGGATTCAGGCTGTGTGAATGTTTATGTGCTTATTAGACTGCTGATGGTGATTTGTACACACCACGGACACATTGACGGTCAATATGACCTTTTCTCTCTGGACTAGCGCTGATGATGACTCTATGAGCCCAGAAATGTGAAAGAAATGTGTGTTTGTGTCCCGTGAGGTAAATAAGGGGCAGACAGCTGTCTTCAGTCAGTCAGCGCTACATGACTTTGTTTTAGGACACAGGGAACACCATCTGGAGTCCTGCACGCCTCAAAACAACAAGATACTTCCATAAAATGAAGTATTGGCCTTAAAGATATAGTTTGTTGTTGTTTAATCACTCTCATGTCTGTATTACCTGTATTACTTTTTGGAAATTGGGAAATATTGAATATGTTTTGCTTTAAAAAAGAAAGTGTTAAGTTATCATGCAAACATTATAAATCGCCCATATGGCTCATGAGCTATATTCCAAATCTTGTGAAGTCATGTGAAGCTTTATGTGAAGAAAAGACTGAAATTTCAAAGATAATCTTATTCAGTGAGTCGTTGACCACTGTGATCATTGAATCACTGAATCAATGAATCACCCCAGATTGGTTCTGGATACACTGATTCATTGGAAAGATCTGATTTATCAAACATATATAAAACAAGCAGATCAAGATTTTTGTTGAATAACTACTTAGATTTTCAGTATGTTCCTCACACACAGTTATCATGTGACTTCAGAAGACTTGGATGATAGCAAGCAGGTCAAATTAACTACTGTAATGATGGAGCTTTCTTGCCACAGTCCTCGTGCACAGATTATATGAAGATTACAGAATATGAAGATTGCATATTCATACACAACTATCACACATAACATCATGACCACCTTCCTAATATTGTGTTGGTCCCCATTTTACTGCCAAAACAGCCCTGACCCATTGAGGCATGGACTCCACTAGATCCCAGAAGGTGTGCTGTGGTATCTGGCACCAAGATGTTAGCAGCAGATCCTTTAAATCCTTTAAGTTGTGAGGTGGGGCCTCCATGGATCAGACTTGTTTGTTCAGCACATCCCACAGATGCTCGATTGGATTGAGATCTGGGGGATTTGGAGGCCAAGCCAACACCTCAAACTCATTGTTGTGCTCATCAAACCATTCCTGAACCATATTTGCTTTGTGTCAGGGCGCATTATCCTGCTGAAAGAGCCACAGACACCAGGGAATACCGTTTCTATGAGCATGGTCTGCAGCAATGCTTAGGTAGGTGGTACGTGTCAAAGTAACATCCACATGGATGTTAGGACCCAAGGTTTTCCAGCAGAACATTACCCAAAGCATCACACTGCATCTGCCGGCTTGCCTTCTTCCCATAGTGCATCCTGGTGCCATGTGTTCCCCGGTAAGCGACGCACATGCACCCGGCCATCCACGTGATGTAAAAGAAAACCTGATTAATCAGAACAGGTCACCTTCTTCCATTGCTGCCAAAGTTCAGATTTTTCAACTTGTCTATTCGCGTGTTTGCATTATCTTAACATGTAAATCACTTGCGCTTATCGCGCCATTCGCATCTGGTGTGAACACACCATAAAAAATAACAAGGTATGAAATCAGAACAGGGGTTCCCAACTAGCTCCGCCCACTGTGGGATCTCATTGGTCTAAAATCCCTCCAGTCATACATGAGACATGTCATGCTCTTATTGATTTATTGTGTCACGTTATGTCGTATCTTCTCATTCAGCATAAATATGATTTAGAACCATGCATACTCAAACATATTCAAAAGCTTTAGGTTTTTTTTATAATTTTTTTTTTATCATCCAGTTTAATCATCCTGCATCTGTATGAATTTTATAAGACACATTGATTCACTTGCCATTTAGTCAGAGGTGCAGTAAACACTTGGTTAGTGAACTTTCACACAGTTAAAAGCACCTGAGGAAAAGCTAACGACAGCCCCTTCATCAAAAACCGTTTCAGTCTAAACAAATAAGGCTCAGAATAACAGTGCTGCGGCATTTAGAGAACGTTTAACATTCCGACTCTGAATTTCCAAATATGACTGCGTTCGTCTTGTTAGCTAAGCCGCTTTAAAGACATCTGCACATCTGAAAATGTCTCAGCTATTTATGTGTGTACCAGGACGCTTTTATGGTGTTTACCTCCTCTGTTGCCATTTAGATTTAGTGAGGCCATTTTTCACAAATCATAAATGTTTAATGACACATTTACGGGAGCAGGGAAAGCTTATCGACTGTGACATTAATCAGATTTTTTTTTTTTTTTGTATCAGTCTTTGCTCATATCCAGTAAAAGCTTTCTTTTCCCTTACATTTTAGAAAATGAATTACTGAACTTGCTATTTCTCTATATTTTTAACTCCTTTTTAAATAGATCGATTATGTCTGTAATTTGAAACCTATGACCTTAATATTTCATCAAATGCATGGTTATATAATGCATATTTTCCATATTTTAATGGAAAAAACAACATGTTCACTAATTATTATTATTAATATTACATCATCAGACAATGATGTATACGTAAATATAAATATAATATAATGATGTAAATATGATGTATATATATTATCAAGGAAAAAATATTAATAATAAAATTATAATTCCTTTTTAAATGATAAAGTTTAGTTATAAATATACAGATCTCAAATCTCAATAACAGCTTAAAACATGTCCTTGCAAATCATTTTCAATCCCACATATGCAGAATCTATTCATTTGTTTCCGGATTCCTTGTGTTTCTTCCACAGCTGTTTAATTCATACATCTCCAGAAAACATCCCAAAAAAGTCCTTGATCCCTCATGTCCCAGAGCAGCCATCGGTTTCATCTGTCAGCCCTGTTACCCCAAATGCCGGTGGCCCATATTGCATTTGTGCTGTGAGGTCAATCTACTTCCTTTACAAATCAGCCTAATCCTGGAGGCGTCCCTTTCGGCCAGAGTTTGCTCTGAGGTGCCGCTAGATAAGCAGCCAGAAGTCCCGGTCTTTGACGTTGTTAATTACACAAGAGAAAGTGTCGAGATCTCACGAGATATGCAAAAAAAAGTGGGGTCGGCATTGTGGGCTTTAAAATCTTGTCTCTCCAGCTGTTGTTTGCTGTCAAAGGTGGGGCTGGGACAAGACAGATAGTGGCCCTCCGAGACCCTGAGTGATTTAGGACATACGTTACTGTGTTCGACACACCAGAAAGGCCCTGTTTGCCTGCATTAGTGCTTATGTAAAGGGCACCCTGTCTCATGCTTATCTATGTGTGATTGTCGTACTGGTCTAATGCATCATGCCTGCATGAATGCTCTTATAGACGTGATAATGCACAGATCATGACTCAAACGCACGGTTTACTGTGCTGTGGTCGTGTTTTATATTATTCTACTTCTCACAGACATAAAAGATAAATAAGCACACATATAATAAGGAGACAATGCTCCAGCAGCATTAAAAGAACAACCAAAGCATCTCTCAGAGGCTGTGAATCATTGAGAGCTGGATCTTATACTGGCACTAACTGATTTTCATGGCGTAGACAAAGCGCTGTAATGTATGCAGTACTGTATATGCACAGTACCCTGCAATTGTTACGTTAAAGAGCTATTTCTACCTGACCTTACCCTTAAATTTCATACTTTCTCTGGGAAAAAAAAGGCATTTGGGGGGTAAAATATGTTATTTTGGCAAGGTTGTCTGCTAAAAATTGCATTCCTGGGTCTATATATCACATAATTGGGGTCACTTCAACCTGTGGGAATAACCCATGGGAAAAACACGGACTGCAACACAGTGCAGTTGAGTTCTATTGACATTTGACAACTAACGTCACGCGTCGCTCCGTTGCTCTGATTGGTTGTAGGTCTATCCAATTGAGGTCTTTCCTGGTAGGGTTGAAACGGCCCAATAATCACACTCAATGGAGCGGCATCAGACTCATATTCTGACTAGAATTGAGTATGACCACGTCAGGCTAATTGATGCAATATATTTAGATTAATTTTAGGCTGCCATTTTTTTCACTGTACAAAACCATTGTCATAACCAGAAGTCAAGGTTTGGCTTTGCATGGCAGTAGGACGATCATAACAACACCATTCTTTCTTGCAGCTTGATGGACCGCAGGGAGAAATGGTGGCAGCAGATCAGTGTCTTAATGAGTCATTGAATCATTCAGTCAAACGCTTTGTTCAAAACGGCTGATTCATTCAGGGAAAAGAGTCCCTGAGTCAGGTCCATTTGTTTAAAAATGCAGATTTATAATTCAGTAACGAAGCATCACATTAGCTGATATTGGGGAAAACTCTTGCTTGTGTGTGGTATTGCTTAACTATATCATGTTATAAATATTAAAAACAAGAACTCATACTAGGACATTTTTTGCTGCATATATTGAATTTTCAAGGCATTTTGTATTAATTTTAGTGACATTTTTGCCCCAAGTCATCGTTAATTTCTAACCCTGGTGTGTCTTGGTCAGTATAAGAGATTGACTTCCTAAAGTTCCTAAAAAACCTGGAAATATCAAGAATTGCAAATATGTGATTTCCATGGCCTTGAAATGTTATGGATAGTACTTCAAAAAATAAAAATAAAAAATAAAATAAAACAAAATAAAAATTCTTAAAAGATAATGACAAGTTATGTAAATGTCTATAGTAAATATATATTTTTTCTAATGTATTTTATATAGGCTCTATTAAATCATTTTCAAAAATCATTATCCTGATCATGACTGGTGAGAAAATAACCCTGTGTAAATTGTTGCATTGAAGTAAATGCAAATGAAGTAAAATCATGTAAGATTTACACAGAAATTTGTGATTGTGTATAACTAATGAGGCAGAATGAATTCTGCAAATAAAAAAGGAAGAGGGTTTCATGCAGGCAAACATTTAGCTGCTAATTATTGCAAAGTTTGCTGATACAGTACATCAATAGATGAATTCTTCAAACCCTTCTTGTAAAAGGCAAGACCTTGACAATAAGATGAAGCAATCCATGTTTCATCCATTTATTCAGCCCCCTTCCAGGGAATCACGTGCAAACTGTGGTGGGAGTTTTAACTGGCCAGTTGCATTGCAGCAAAATCTTCCAGTGCACCTCGTACCGGAATCTTCATGTGTGCGCACGGCAAGGTGCACGTCGTCTTCTGAGAGCTCTTTGGCTTAGCTAATGGGGTTATTGATCATTTTGACACAGCCGACATTTCTATAAGTCCCATGAAAGGCCTGCTCAAAGTGTAGCGCATCACAACTGGAATGCATTTAGATTACTTCATTGCGGCTCTGAGCGGCCAGTGCCTGCAGAAGATAGCATTCTCAAACGTCCCATCATTGCTGGCCTTTAAAGGACACTTTTTAAAAATATTTGTCACAAAACTCTTTATGCTGGTTCTCTTTTTCCTCAGACCTGCTGCCAGATTATCTGTGAGCTCTGGCTTCAGGTGCAGAAAAATCCCATTGGCCGACCTGATGAGGTGCCAGCGAGGAAATTCAAGCTCCTCTGGGAAGTAATAAAGCAATCTGAATGTCATCTCTATATTGGCTTTACAGGTTATGGAGAACTGTCCCATAGAAAAGCCATGGCCACTGGCAAGAGTCTAGTGTAGAGTCCTCTAGTGCTGATTTATAGTGAACTATATATATTGAACTAGCTAATGGTAATAAAAACATTTAATGCTGTATCATATTAATATATTGTTAGTATAATAAGATTATAATAAGGGTACTTTAATGGTTGGTTATTTGGATACACTAAACGGATAGTTCACGCCCCCCAAAAATAAAAACATTAATCTGTCATCATTTACTCACCCAAGTTGTTCCAAACCTGTAATGATCCCTTTAATTTGTTCATTCAAATGGATGGATGGATGATTTACACAATGTAAAATTCAAATTCAGTTGTCTAATTCGAGGAAAACTACTTTTGATGTTGTTTGAAATCCAGTTTGTGTTTCAGTTTGATCATGTAAGCCACCAATCTAAACCACATCTTAAATCCATAATGCACATAAAAAGACAACAAATGTCCAGCTTTCTCCATTATGTCAGCATGTTGTGGAGGAAAAGTCTTTGGGCAGTGTGCTTAAGCATGCATCGTTACTACACCGACCAGAAAATGATACACGCCCTGAACACACAATCTGGTTTAGGTCCCATCATACACCCCGTGCAATGCAATGCCAGGTGCGACGCAAGTGTTTTTTGCTAGTTTCATCCCGAAACAGTTCTCATTTTCACCTCCAGCATCACACCGTTTAAATAGCAAATGCGTTTGCGTCCATCTGTTCGCCTATGGGCTTGCTGGTCTGAAAACCAGGTGTGTGCAGGCGTATTGTTGGTGCGTTGCTATTTTGACTAAAAATGACTGCGACATTAACCAACACAAACAGCAACTGGCTTTTAAAGGGAATGGGAGATGAAACTCTGATTGGTTTATTGTACAGTATGCCCGAAACACACACCATGACCCATTAAGAGACTAGGGACAGCCCTTTTGGACCATGCACCTGGTGCAACTACCGTTTTTTTTGGACCTGAGCTTGATGTAATGTTGTGCCGAAATGTTGTGAGTCTCTCTCAGTGCCAAGTTAATAAAACATAGCGTCATGTTGGATGGATATCAGTGGTTCTGCACTCTTTTTTTTTTTAAATTTGCATATTCACTCCTCAAACACATTTCATCACATCAGTACAATAAGTCATCATTTACAAACAGGCAGTCAGAAACACTAAATAAACCCTGACAGGGTGATCGACACCATGATGTGAAATGGGGAATTAACAAATAAATAAATAACAGGGATAGCCCCGGTTTCACAGACAAGGCTTATGTCTAGTCTGAGACTAAGATGCATGTTTTTTAAACTGCTACTGAAGGCAACTTGCACTGACAGATCTTAGAATATGTCAGTTTGTATCAAGATGCACACCAGTAATGTTTATTTCTTAAGCATGTTTATAAAGCTGCTTAAATTCCCTAATTAATCTAAAGCTTAATCCTGTCTTAATATAAGCCCTGTCTGTGAAACCTTTTTTTTGACATTCCAGGGTGAAAAAAAAGACACAATGAAGGCTCAGTAACCTAAAGACACTGATCAACCTGTTGATGTGTATTTATCGATATGAATAGTCTGAATGCACATTATTCTGACAACATATTGGCATAATGTATCCAAAATAAATGCAACAACAAATGGTATTGGTCTTTTTAGAGAAGATAATGATGACCAGGCTCTGTTGACTATGATAATTTGTATTAAAGTGAATATCTAATCTAAACAGCCCCTTCGGCAATGCCTGAAAACATGCTGTTGACAATATTTATTTCACTTATAGTAAATATCCCCCTCTAAAACTAATATCTGAATCATATCTGGCAGCTGACCTGTACTTTGTATGGTGAGATCATTCTGAACTCTCTCGATCCTGCATCACGTGTACCTGCGGTCAGCGTCATAATTAAGGCTCTGACGAAGCTCTTTCATTTACTGAAGCTGGGCTAATAGGCTTGTCAGGCCGTGCGATAAATCACCCGTCATCCACGTCAGACCCGAGCGCTCTCCCAAAGCTGCCCGCCGCAATCAACCTCTGTCAAATAAAAGCCGCTTTGTTTCGTGCCTTGGGGAAATGGGCTGAGATTAGGTCTTTGATTGACACGCGTTGGGTCAAAAGGTTCTCTCGTGTTGTTGGATTGCAAAAACAATTATATACCTCACCCGATCTCTGCTCTTACTTAATAAAAGCAAACTCCACTTTGAGATATTCACAACCATCTGATACAATTACAATTATTTTTTCATAATGCTCCTAAATCATTTATTGCAGTGAAATAAGACAAACATTTATGCAATCTCCCGTCACTGGTTTGCCAAACGTTTCTGCAGCTGTGTTTAGTCTGTAAGAATAAAGACTAATAAATGAGAAGGTTTTTGCATGTGTGTGTGTTATTTGAAATTATAAATCAATTTTGAATGCCAAATAAACATTTAGCAATGAAAGCCCCGTTTGGTTGGAGAGGAAAATGATTATCCTGTTATGAGATGGTTAGCAGAAGGAGGAGATCCGTCTGGTTGAATGGCCTTTAGTAGTGTTACATCCTTTGCTTTCCCAGCATGAGCTACATATCTTGCCTGGATTCATTATGGTCTGATAATTCATCATGGGGTGATTTACTCATTTGGGTTTGCCTTTATAAGCTCTGGGTTTTCACTCACCCAATAGCGAAGTCTTGTAAGTGTCACACTGCTTTTCTGGTACCTGTGATTTGACTTTCTGCCTGGTTTTCTGGATTTCCCGATTTGCCTGTGTTTTTCTGTCCTGTTATCTTTTTGGATTATCTGGATTATTATGATTCTGAATTGCCCTAGTAAAGCTGCATTGATCCTCAATCATGTCAGAGCGGTCCAATTAGGCATGCTCAAAAGTTGCTCTTTTGTTGCTTTCGGTCTTGGATCTTTAGGAGACAAAAATAGGCACATAAGAAACAGTAATGCAATGGATGTGGATGCTGTAGCAGCTCAGATGTTTTGGATTTGAAATCATTTTGAGTTCATTTTGAGATTTCTGACTTTTGATTGCAGACTTTAGACATTGTTGAGATCTTCTCAGAGACATCTGGTGTTTTTTGTTTTTTTGTTTTTTTCTGGGAGGATCAATCTGAGAAGCAGAATACCTACATAGTCTCAATTAGCTATCTATGGCCCTGTTTACAGCTGGTATTAAGATGTGTTTTGGTCGACCTGATCACATATAGACTAGGGAAGCATTCCCGTTTACACCTGGTGTTTTTCTCTTTTGTCCACTTTCAACCACTTCAGTCCTGATTTCTTCAAGGGGAGGGTCTATGGGCAGATAAATGTATGTTTTTTTTTTTTCAGATCGTTCGATCGAATAAACAAAATAAGCTTGTGTTTACATGAATGCATACAGAGAGGAAAGAAAAACTCAAAGCATCAGCTTTAGTTTCTGCTCTGTAAGCCACAAGACCAGCCGAACACTGTGAGTGTGTGTTAGAAAACAAGAATGCTGAGAGAACATTGTTTTGCTTTTTTCATCTTCAAGCCAATTGACCGTTCATAAAGACCCGTCCCCTATAGGAACTGTTGATATGTCCGACAAGCCATGGCGTTCTCACACACCACACATACTCACGTAGAGAAAATACATCACTGAGCAAAGAGGACACTGACAACACGCTGACAGACAGGAAGAAGCAAGTTGCTTTTTTTGACAACAAATACCATTTTGTGGCTCTATAATGTGTCGTGATCGCCATAACGCCTCAGTTAAAGCTGCTCGTAAACCGATCAAAACCTCTTCTTTCTAGTTCCTTGATAAGAATCAACTGAACATGAATGAACACTAAAATAAATGTTGTTTAAACTGTGGTTTTTCAAGTTCAAGTCCACTGACGTTAATCTCCTGACTGCTTTGTCGAACAAAATGGCAGATTTGGCGATGTGATTGGTCAGATCGCCTGTCAATCAAACTCTCGGCGAAGTGTGAATTCTTGGGTCTGGGGTCCACCTGTCTAGCTCGTGTCCCATAATGTTTACGCATTAGGTCAGTAGGCAGAGTATTTGGTCTTTTGTGGCTGTTCGAGACATTCAACCACATGATGAAAGCAATCCAGTCGAATGTGTTTTCGACTATCTCTGGAAGTGGTCAAAAGTGAACAAGCTCAAAATGTTTTAGACCCTGTTTACACCTGTATTTAGCATCGTCCACTTTCGATCTGATCGACCAAATATATTTCAATACCAGTTGTTAAAAGGGCCTATTAGACATAAATGTGACATTAAAAACCTCTTGTGATTTTAATGTTCTTCAGGGCTAAGATTCAGAAATATTTTGAACATTTCAGCCTTTTAAACAATGCATTAATGCACATTTTGTCTGCGAATTCTACTCTTTGTATTATTAGCAGGAAGTGAAAAGACAAACAAGTGTAATCAGTGCAAACAGTTTGGCAGCTTTCGAGGGGCGATTGGTCACTGTGCCCTTCATGACTGACAGTCAATGGTGGCCTGTCACTGTTTTCAGCCCATTATTACAGCTACAAAGAGCATCCAGTACCTCCCGCTAATGGTAGCTTTAGTGACAGTAAATGTCAAACAAAGGCCTACAAAGTGAATGTTAGGGCACATGGTCAAGGCCAAGGCAATCAAAATTTGTAGACCTTAATATGTTTACAAGCCCAGTATAATACCTCAGGGCCTCTACGTTATTGTTATTGTTATTTAAGTAAAATGTCACTCAATTTTTCAGGCTATTATCGGATAGCGCTTCAAGTGCTGTTGCTGTTTTGTAATAGAAGTTATCCTTAAACTCACATTATTTATTATCTGTAAGGATTGCTGGGTCAGCACCATCTTCAAATGAAGACTTTTTCTGATGGAGCAGCTTCCAATGCCACTTTAATAATATATTAAAGTATTATATTCCTGCTCAAGAGTCTCAATAAGCAGTATAATATTAAAATAATAATTGTTTTACTATTTAGCTGTCACAATAATTAAATGGATTTGATTTGATATGATATTGTTAAGTTGTTAAAATTGTTAATTTGTTTTTAATATAAGATGTCAAATATTATAATTACTAATTGTCTATATTGGCTATATATACACTTATATTTTTACTTATATTTTCTTATATATTTTACAGTATGTACACTAACGTGTCTTTATCCAGGAAAGACATAAGGAAACATGGGTAAAGGTTAGGTTTAGTGGTAGGTTCAGGTTTAGTACCTATAATAACTCAGTTATTGCAATTACTATAGTACAAAGTATGTACATGTGGAATAGGACTGTAAAATAAATAAAGTGCTTAAGCCTTTTGCTCAGTTTTAGTAAAGTTACATAAATAAATGTAATTCATCCCAACCAGCTCCAAAAAAGGTTACATCTAACATGCTATATATGTACAACAGGGCTAAAGGCTTCTTTGATTTGATTTTCCTCTAAACCACTAGACGGCACATAAACTTGCCGTGCATCTTGAAAAGCAGATGTTTTGGAAAGTGCAGAGGTAAAAAAAAATGGATTTTGGGGATACAATCACTATAATTAACGTGACAATAAATATCTCTATATTAACATAAAAATATGTTAATATAGAGATATATTTTAAAGATATAGAAACCAAATCATTTTAAAAAGTAAAGATTCTGAATGAGATACCATAATAATTTCATTTAGATTTACAGTAATAAAAATACATGTAAATCTAAATGAAATTATTATGGTATCTCATTCAGAATCTTTACTTTTTAAAATGATTTGGTTTCTATATCTTTAAAATATATCTCTATATTAACATATTTTTATGACAGCATATGTATTGAACAAAAATGTATCCGTTTATATTTCAAAATAAACAAAATACTTTGCTAAAGTGGTTGTTTTGAACAAGTATTAACTTAGACATTATTAAAAACATTATTTTATCTTAAGTATGTGTATAAATACTGTGTGTCTTTTGCGTTGTGTGTGCGTCGGGGTAAAAGGCTCATTTATACGATTTTGAAACAAAATAAACCACTTTTATTTTCACACAAAATCTGTTGCTCCATAATTTGGACTACAAGCATATTTCTCCGCAGTCATTAGCTGTGGGATATGGGAAGCATATTTTTGCTTAGGTGTGCATTTAGCAATTGTACCCTATATAACATGACAATACTATGTTTTCGGTACCATGTTACTACCTTGTTTTGACCTTAGAGTTCCATGTAAATACCATGGTGTGTTCATTTCAGTATTTCAAACCATCCCATCACTGTACTATGGTATGAGCAGGGTATTTTGTTGTAAGGGAGGTTGTAAGGTTCTGCAGTGCTTACATTAGAGCAGCGCTCAATCCTACACAATAGACTGTACAAGGATTCTGAATTATAGAACACACGTATAGAGCCCTTCGGAGCGTGACGTTTTTGTAAAGATCCAAGTTAGACGTCAAAGCTAAAAAATACATTTCAGCTGAGTCTCTCAAGCTAAGGAGATCTGAATTGGATTTTTGAGTTGTGAAAAGTGCTTTATAACAAAAGACAGGCTTTACGTTTACTTTTGTTTGAGTCTCATTCGAGTGTCTCAACTGGTTCTTCCACTGCCCTTCACCTTACCTCTTTATTTTTTGCGGTCCTTTTGTTCAAATGGATAAAAAATATAGTCTCCATCCATCTATCTAGAAGGAGTTTATAATAAATGCCCTGTGTGTTTGTGTATTCACTGTGAATTATATTAAATGTGGGTCACGTACACTTGATAGATTAGTCAGACTGATTCACTGCTGTTGTTAAGCATCAAACTTTCTGTTATATATTTATGCACATGTTTACATGAAAATTAAAACTTAAACACGTTACAGACATTGCTTATAAAGCAATGTGTGCTACCCATTTTACTTCAGTAATGTGATGCATTATCAAGTAAAACATGATATTGAATGGAAACACATTTGGTTGTATCCATTCGATCATGAAACGTTTCCTTCGTAACTCTTAAATTTCATATTTTGGAATTTGAAAATGAAGGGGTGAAATGAATGACGCAATCATGAAGACAGTCCTGAACTACAAACATGAATAAAGCATGTAAAAAAGCTACAAACATGGTGTCACATGCCTGTCCTGTCTTGTGTGCACATGTGGGTTTTGTTAGTGTGGCCATGTGCTTCTGTCATTGTTAGATCCCAACCCCTTTTTATCTCGTTATTGGTTTCATTTGCTTCACCTGTGTTCCCTCATTCCCAGCTTGATTTCTCCCCTTTATACAGGTCCTTCTAAAAAAATTAGCATATTGTGATAAAAGTTCATTATTTTCCATAATGTAATGATAAAAATAATATTTCATATATTTTAGATTCATTGCACACCAACTGAAATATTTCAGATCTTTTATTGTTTTAATACTGATGATTTTGGCATACAGCTCATGAAAACCCAAAATCTCAAAAATTAGCATATCATGAAAAGGTTCTCTAAAAAAGATATTAACCCAATCATCTGAATCAACTAATTAACTCTAAACACCTGCAAAAGATTCCTGAGGCTTTTAAAAACTCCCAGCCTGGTTCATTACTCAAAACCGCAATCATGGGTAAGACTGCCGACCTGACTGCTGTCCAGAAGGCCATCATTGACACCCTCAAGCGAGAGGGTAAGACACAGAAAGACATTTCTGAACGAATAGGCTGTTCCCAGAGTGCTGTATCAAGGCACCTCAGTGGGAAGTCTGTGGGAAGGAAAAAGTGTGGCAAAAAACGCTGCACAATGAGAAGAGGTGACCGGACCCTGAGGAAGATTGTGGAGAAGGACAAATTCCAGACCTTGGGGGACCTGCGGAAGCAGTGGACTGAGTCTGGAGTAGAAACATCCAGAGCCACCGCGCACAGGCGTGTGCAGGAAATGGGCTACAGGTGCCGCATTCCCCAGGTCAAGCCACTTTTGAACCAGAAACAGTGGCAGAAGCGCCTGACCTGGGCTACAGAGAAGCAGCACTGGACTGGCGCTCAAATGTTGCATGTCATTCGGAAATCAAGGTGCCAGAGTCTGGAGGAAGACTGGGGAGAAGGAAATGCCAAAATGCCTGAAGTCCAGTGTCAAGTACCCACAGTCAGTGATGGTCTGGGGTGCCATGTCAGCTGCTGGTGTTGGTCCACTGTGTTTTATCAAGGGCAGGGTCAATGCAGCTAGCTATCAGGAGATTTTGGAGCACTTCATGCTTCCATCTGCTGAAAAGCTTTATGGAGATGAAGATTTCGTTTTTCAGCACGACCTGGCACCTGCTCACAGTGCCAAAACCAGTAGTAGTAGTAGTAAGTAGTAGTGTTTATTTTTCCAATGAAAATAAAGATCATATTAGTTTGAAATAACATCAGGGTTAGAAATTATTTACATTTGGGGATGAACTATTCATTTTAATTTCTCCCCCATTAATTTTTCTGCTGGATTGGGCAATGAATGTTTTATGGTTCCCTGGACACACTACATACATACAGACAGTGCCGCCGCTCCCAACACGCGCATCACGTGCTGTGCGTAGGGCACAAACAAATAAACAGACATACATACAAACAAACAAACAGACATACAGTGCCACCGCTCCCAACACGCGCTGTGCGTAGGGCACAAACAAACAGACAAACATACATACAAACAAACAAAACAGCGTAGGGCACAAACAAATAAACAGACATACATACAAACAAACAAACAGACATACAGTGCCACCGCTCCCAACACGCGTAGGGCACAAACAAATAAACAGACATACATACAAACAAACAAACAGACATACATACAGTGCCACGCTCCCAACACGCTGTGCGTAGGGCACAAACAAATAAACAGACATACATACAAACAAACAAACAGACATACAGTGCCACCGCTCCCAACACGCGCTGTGCGTAGGGCACAAACAAACAGACAGACATACATACAAACAAACAAACAGACATACATACAGTGCCACCGCTCCCAACACGCGCTGTGCGTAGGGCACAAACAAACAGACAAACATACATACATACATACATACAAACATACATACATACACGCATACACACATATGTACATACACATGCATACATAAATACAAAAAAAAAGGATTCTGAAGGTTATTTATACACAAATGTTGACTTAATGTTGTTTGTTTGGTCAGAGCAGTCTGTCATGTACAGTATGTGATGCTAAAAGGCTCATGGCTGGACTTTCATCTTGTCCTCTTTTTGATGATGCCATTGATTTTTTTCAGAGGTATAAAGGTTGTGATGTCAAAAGCAAAGGTATTTCCTGGAAGATAAGCAGACCTCTTAGAAATCTAGTTGGGATTCACATAATCTTCAAAGATGACATTCTTTAAGCAATGCTTCTCCAGAGATATAAATTTCACTTTCAGGTCTTGAAGTCATTCTTAATCTTTTTTTTCTTTTTTTCCTCAAACCAAGTTCTTCAGAAACTTGTTAAGTCACCTCAAAGACGAATGGAATGGAAGAGCTTATTACTAGCATGAACGTCAGTGACTGCAGTGTTTTGGTTACTAATAAACATGAGAATCAGTCTCCTTCCTGATATTTATGGAGATGATTACTGTATTTAAATAAACTCAAAATGACCAGCGTGCTTGTCATACCTACTGCATTAGACAGAGTCGTGCTCTGCATTGAACCATAAAGATCGAGATTTTAGAGGTTTTTGGACAATTTAGAGGCCTAAGGAATCGTTCATGCTGGAGGTGCAAATCCTGCTATTGCTAGCGGCTTTTTACCATGGTCTTTCAGCAGATCAGTTGGGAGCGCCTCATGTCACATAATTAATATTCATGAGCCAAGATGATAAGTGTTACATTATGCTCACTTTTCTGATTATTTCTATTCCCTTGGTTAGAAGCAATAATGAATTTGAGTGGTTTGCCTGGCAGCTAAATAGATGCATTCAGATTAAGATATTTGTTCTACTATTTCAGGTCTTTGTCTTTTTTCTTTTTCTATTTCTATTAATATTTCAGCTGGATTGTAAAAGTTTCAAGCATGGCATGTAGTCGACTAACCTCAGGCAGTCAATCAAACTGTGGAGGAACTGTTGAGGATTCCTCGAGGAACAATGCACCTCACCGTTAGAGGAGAAGGTGGTCATTCTACAGATAAGAGACAGAACAGTTTTACCTCAGCGAGATAAAGGCCTTCGGTGCTTCAGGCTTCCTGGTTATGGTCTGAAAGAAAATTACAGAGGGCTAACATATATTTGCTACAGGCTTGACTGAAAGTAATTTATGCATTTGCATGCGGCTGTTTTTTCATTATTTATTTTTCTGCCTGCATGCCTCAGGAGAAACATCCAAAACACTTTTTTATAGCAAAGGACATATACAATAAAATGGGAATGGGCTGTGGTCATTGTGAAGAAACTACTTTATGAAAGTGAAATGGAAACAAATAAATGAAATGTATATATATAATGAATGTACACAATAAAAAAGGGCTATTTTAAATCAAACTTTACTTTGTTCATCAACAATGTTCAATACTATCATACAAACTGTAAAAAATATACACTCACCTAAAGGATTATTAGGAACACACACTAATACTGTGTTTGACCCTTTCGCCTTCAGAACTGCCTTAATTCTACATGGCATTGATTCAACAAGGTGCTGAAAGCATTCTTTAGAAATGTCAGCCCATATTGATAGGATAGCATCTTGCAGTTGATGGAGATTTGTGGGATGCACATCCAGGGCACGAAGCTCCTGTTCCACCACATCCCAAAGATGCTCTATTGGGTTGAGATCTGGTGACTGTGGGGGCCATTTTAGTACAGCGAACTCATTGTCATGTTCAAGAAACCAATTTGAAATGATTCGAGCTTTGTGACATGGTGCATTATCCTGCTGGAAGTAGCCATCAGAGGATGGGTACATGGTGGTCATAAAGGGATGGACATGGTCAGAAACAATACTCAGGTGGCATTTAAACCATGCCCAATTGGCACTGAGGGACCTAAAGTGTGCCATGAAATCATCCCCCACACCATTACACCACCACCACCAGCCTGCACAGTGGTAACAAGGCATGATGGATCCATGTTCTCATTCTGTTTACTCCAAATTCTGCCAATCTCATGTCAATCTTAAGTACCTATCAGAGTAGTGTTGATCCTTTATATCTCTAAGTTTTATCAGATTCATAAAAGACAGATACACTGTACAGATTCTCTCCGAAAACAGCTGAACTAGGCGTGTGTGTGTGTGTGTGTGTGTGTGTGTGTGTGTGTGTGTGTGGACTGGTAATCCCTACGGTATGGGGACAAAATGTCCCCACAAAGATGGCAATATCCAAATTTTTGTCCTTGTGGGGACATTTTTTTGGTCCCCATGAGGAAAACATCTTATAAATCACACTAAGTGATGTTTTTTGAAAAAGTAAAAATGCAGCATGTCTCCTGTGATGGGTAGGTTTAGGGGCAGGGGCAGTGTAGGGGGATAGAAAATACGGTTTGTACAGTATAAAATGCATTACACCTATGGAATGTCCCCATAAAACATGGAAACACAACATGCGTGTGTGTGTGTGTGTGTGTGGACTGGTAATCCCTACGGTATGGGGACAAAATTTCCCCACAAAGATGGCAATATCCAAATTTTTGTCATTGTGGGGACATTTTTGGTCCCCATGAGGAAAACATCTTATAAATCACACTAAGTGATGTTTTTGAAAAAGTAAAAATGCAGCATGTCTCCTGTGATGGGTAGGTTTAGGGGCAGGGGCAGTGTAGGGGATAGAAAATACGGTTTGTACAGTATAAAATGCATTACGCCTATGGAATGTCCCCATAAAACATGGAAACACAACATGTGTGTGTGTGTGTGTGTGTGTGTGTGTGTGTGTGTGTGTGTGTGTGTGTGTGTGTGTGTGTGTGTGTGTGTGTGTGTGTGTGTGTGTGTGTGCGCGTGTGCTCACGCGGACATGTACTCATCCGGGAAAAGTGCCATACAAGGAATTCCGCCCTTAATGATGTCATAAAGAGACTTTACTTTAACAGACAAAACAGAAATGCCAAATCATACCAAATCATACGCCATCATACATCCAACCAATATATATTTTTGTCCATGTTTAGCATGAGAATCTACTCTTTAACAGTGTAAATATAAGTCAGAATGCATGAAATAGCATTAGCTAATGATTTACAAAGGTATCGTTATGACTTACTAATAGGCACATGACTATTAACTAATTGTTAAGTAATATGTCATTGTGGTTATGGCTTTTGAATTAATTTTGAATTAGTTAATAGTCATGTGCTTCAGTCATAACATAACGATACCTTCGTAAATCATTAGCTAATGATTAATTAAAGTAGACAACTGGTTGAAATGCATGACTTTTTGTGGTAATTAACACGTTCATTTACATTATTAGTTAATATAATGTGTTATTAGGGAATTAATACATTATGACAAGGGCTTAACATTAACACAACCAAAAGCGGGTGGATTGTGGCTGGTAGGCAGCCGCTCCCACTATCCCTTTTGGCGGGTTGAATACAATTTCAGCCTACAGCCAAATGAAATGCCAAGACTGTCGTATCACAAAATTACAATTCTTTATCGATTAACTTGTAGTTAGCGAAGGCGGGATAAGCGGAATCTCGCTGAATGACACACAACAAAAGCTCTCTCTCTCTCTCTCTCTCTCTCTCTCTCTCTCTCTCTCTCTCTCTCTCTCTCTCTCTCTCGCGATCAATTCTCCTTGCGCCTGAATAGTTAAATACACGCTCACAAAGATGTCAAAATGTCCATTATGTGAAGTGCATGAGCACAGTCGGTTATGGCTTAAGTGGACGTAAACGGGGGGGATATGTGTCAGAATATTACATTCAGCAGCCCAATTAAATACTTGTCTGAGACAAATACAGATGTTAAATAAATGTGTACATAATAAATAAACCTACAGTATATGAAATGTTGTTCTTTTATATAGCCTAACAAAAATAACTCCTATCATATTACATATTAGTCTATGCTCATATTGCCCACCTGCACATCCCAGCTGATATACAATGTAGTCTTGATTTGGGTGGCCACTCTGCATTTGAAAGTTTGAAAGGGTTTTAAATCTTCTAAATCAAGTAAAATAACTCAAAATCAAGTAATTTAAGCATGCCAAAGTCAACTTTAATCATATAAAATGTAATTTCTTTCATTCAGATATCTACACTTTCACTCAAGTATGCTTTCAAGAACTTTATCCACCACTGTTAGTATTCCATTCTGAATCATACCATTCACCAGAAGTTTCTTTTTTAACTTTATTTTCCTGTGTCGATTTGAGGCGACCTCTACGCGTGTGAGTCACAGTCACTCATCCATCATGGCTCTGCTAATCCATTAGTTCAGCTACTTAATCGGCAGATATTGAGCCACTACAGCTGCTAATTACCACAGACAATTGCAACAGCCCAATGCTCTCTACCTGATAAATACAAAGCGCTTTCGATATCTGAGAGGTTGTCTTGCATTTCAATTAGATGATTAAATGTTTCTGTAGCCTGAACAGAAGTGGCTCAAGTGCACTCAGAGTTTGTAATTGCTGCTAACCCATCATACCTTGTGCACAAGTTAGTTTTGAGGGTAACTTGAGGACATCATGTCCAGGCACTGATATCAGGAGATGGAGTCGCATTGCTGTCATTATTGTTTTTGCGGAGAGGTTGTTGAATGATGAATATAATCACAATGGGTTGCTCGCAGACCAATCGCTCAATTAGAAAAAAGAGAATGCAATGTTTCCATTAAAAGCATTATGCAATCTGGAAATGCATACCTGTTAGACTGGGTTTGGGTAAACAATAGCATTTGAACTGCATGTTTTGGGTTTTTATATTTAAAAATCCAACTTGATAATTGAAGAATGCAGTTTGTTAAATTCAAGTTCACCGACTCTCATGTAGGATTTCCACAGATCAACACTTTTTGGACATATTTTCTGTTTTATACGCTCACTGACTACACTATGCAGTGCAGTATGCCTGTCCTTCTCAACACTGAATACGACATTTACCTTGAGATACCATACTCATATGATATTAATGCTTTCAACAGTAGGTCGTGCTTTTGATTCCTGCTCAAGGAGGTTTTCATTACTTGATAGTAATTTTTACACATTTATGTATATGAATTATGAATTATGCATATATATATATATATATATATATATATATATATATATATATATATATATATATATATATATATATATATATATATATATATATATATATATATATATATATATATATATATATATATATATATATATATATATATATATATATATATACTGTGGAATTTTAATTCCCTTATCTTTAGGGATGCAGAATATTTTTGTTATGGACAGCAACTGATAAGTGGCAAAATTCTATACTATATTATCCAAATAACTTGACAAAATGGTATAATAGCTCAAAAATTGCAGCTCAAATGGCAACACAGCATTTTAATGTACAGTATAAAAATGCACATTAATTTTGGATTACATTGAACAATGTTTTACATTTTTATAGATTATTTTTAAGTAATAGTGAAGAAGTCGGGGAAATGAACATGCACAATTAAATGTCCAATATTGACTAAAAACTCATACGGTACCATTATATCATGCATTCCTATTTATTTTGGCAAAGTATTATTAAAAAATCATAATAATATTTAATCAAATCTGGTTGTTTGTTGTCTGAACAGCAAAAGAAATGCATGAAATCAGAATTTTCTCTAAATTATTTTCTTAAGTTTAAACGCATTTCATATTTGTTCCAGTTGTTGCAGGGCAGGTCAATCCCGAAGCTGGGCACCCTTGACCAAATCGAGACAGGAAGTGGAGACGGATACAGCGGAGACTGTGATGACGAGGACGGATGCTGGGGATCGGGGAACGGAGCGGCCGAGAGGAGAAGAATAGTCCCTATATGTAAGTAATTATCTGAAATGGATAGATGTGCCATTAATTTAGTTATACGCTCGTAAGCCTTAGAGTCCCGTGAAGATGCACCAGTGGAGATGAACACTGTTAATGGTTAACACAATCTCCTCTTGTTCATTTTAGACCTGCTAATCAAGTTCTAGACTTTGTGTTCCTTTGTACATCATAAGTCAGAGATGACAAGTGGGAAATACCACATCTGACATTCTGAATGAAGGGCGGAATTAGATCAGACTTCCACTGACGCTTGATATCAGAGTGTAATTAAGTTTCAGAATTAAGGTCAAGCATGGAGAAACATTTTTCCAGACATTTCCTCCTTCAAATGAATTATGCAATCAAAGAATAACGTGGTTGTAAAAAAAAGTGGAACAAATCAAAGTGGCCATCTGGTAATTACTTCATCTTCCGGAGGGGATTGGATCTCTGACCCATGGCACGCTAAATCAACCTCAAGGGCTGTGTGCTTCTCTCTCCAAACCTCCTTTATCTCCCGAATGCTCGTCTGATTAATCGCCCCACGCTTTTTGTCTCGATAGGGGTGTTCTGGGTCATCTAAACGTGCCGTTGCATCACAGCGGTATTTCCTTTTCCTCCTGTCAATCTGCCGTACTGTGTCAGCGCCGCCTCATGCCCTCTCATAATTCATGGGACGCTGTGACGATATGCTCATTTATCACAGTCTTTCCCCGCTCATCCCTCCGCACAGTACTCCATCCAAAACCATGTCACGGCTCAGCCGTCGCCGCCCTGTCAATACGTTACGCAGATGGGGGTTCTGCAGTCAGCAGTCATGCTTTCTGTTTGCATCGAGACAAAACGACAACTGCTTATGTGACAGAGTTAGTGAGGGGAGAATTCAGTGCCGTCACGGTCACTTACATCTGTTATTTGTGTGCCGGTATTCTGTAAACCCTAATGCTCAAAATAATGAATTCATTTGAGTAGGGTGAACTTAAATTAAACAACTTTCTTTTTCTTTTGAGTTCCGTTATGTGGGTTTTTTGGAGGGTTACCATCATGTGACGAGAGGAGCATGAGCTTAGTTTGAGTCCCCCTGTAGTCAATTATTTTTTACCTTAAAACTCATCTTTGATCACCAGAATGACATATTAAATGCTTTTTAAATCTTCCTGCCTTAAAATAACTTTACAACCCTTATTCATTTAGCACACGTGGATTCATGAATATGCAAATTAGCCCCGCCCCCACTTACTCACACAAGTTCAGATACTCTTTACAACGTCAGATACATAATGATAATTAATATAATTATCCTTTTACTTAACTACGTTATCAAACAGCTAATAATGTGTTACTAATGTTTCACAAACCTTGCCTTCTAAAAATCAGTATCCTTAGTAACACTTTGAACAACTCAGAATGTCAGTGGAGAAAGGCATATATTTCATCATAACATCGTAATATACGTCATATACTCAATTCACCCGCTATATTGTTAAAACTACCTGATTTTTCATATCAACAGAAAAATATACCAGGATAACATGGCTTCTCTTGAGACTCCCCTGCTTCAGAAAATTGTTAATGATATGCTAAAGCTCCACCCATAGGATGACGTGATTGGTTACAAGGTAGTTTGTGATGTCAGAAACACCAGTGATTTCAAACTGCGTTTCACTGAAGGTTCAAAGAGAAAATACTCAGCAGTGGTTTCGACTTATGAATTTGCACATGGTTTGTCTTAAAGCATATTAAAAACACCATATAACCATATAAAAACACTTGATATTTTGTTTAACCACATGAGGACTTGAAGTGTTCCATGTTGCCATATTCAGTCAGCTATTGCTATACTAAATTTGGATGTAACCGATGTAAGTTTTGCCAATACAGATGGTTTCAAAGCAGCTTCACAGAAATAATAATTAATGATGCAAACTTAATCAAATATGCAACTAATTCGAATTCTGCTGTAAAGCAGCTCTAAAAGAAGACGATATTGTCATTATTCAGCTCGAGTCAATTCAATGTTGATTCAATTCAGTTCAATAACAGTGTCGATGTTGCAAATTTCGTCAATTTAAGTGAGTTTTGAAATGAACAAATCACTGTGAAATGCATGAAATAAGAAGAAAAAGTTCCAGTCTGTCTTCCCAATCAGAAATGAGACAAACAAACTTATCATTTTATCAGGACACTGTGCTGTGGTTCAGTTGAAGTTTAGATCTAAAAAGATTTGTTGTTCAGCAAGAGTTGCTGGAATACTAAAACATTCAGTAGTTTTCAGTCTCTTTCGATCTCTCCCTAAAGCTGCTGATATATGAGAAAGAAAGAAAAACATCAGTTTTGCTGTTACTCATCTGTCACTTAAAACCATTCGCTAGCAATGCACAAAAATCACCACTGACTTCCAGATATAAAATGATTTATTTCTCTGATTGGTATTGAGCTCCTGCCTCACACTGAAACATGTCTGTGAGTGCTGAGACCCGAGGAGAATGAATAAAGAAATACAACGGAGACAAACACAAACGCTGTAGTAAATAAAATATTAATAGACGCGAGGCGTGTGATTCTGGCTCAGTGTGCCGGAGTCTTTGCACAAAAGGACGACCATGTCAATGTCACCTGTGTGTGTTCCCTTGCTTGGCAGCGAATCCAGACGCTGCGTACTTGGTATGGAAAACAAAAGGCGTCAGCGAGACGTATCGGCAGGGAGTCGTATTGATCTCCAGTAAGGAGACACAATGAGAGGAAGCGCAGGCAGGTCCCTTCAGTGAGCACTTGTTAATTAATAGCCTGTCTCGGGACGGGATTACATGATATCGCCCGGTGGCTCTTCATCGAGAGCTAACGGCTGAAGGTGATATTGTGCACCTGATGAGCTGTAATGATCCTGTTGGATTTAAATGGGTCCTTTAATGGACCGGGCTGCTTTTGGGGCACTTCGGTGGCCAATTATGGCATGTGAAGCTCATGATACACTGCTCATCAGGCCATTTACAGTGGTTACATAGCAGGAGAGGTGCTGTAGCACGGACTGCTTTCTGAAAAACATCAGGTCATGACAGTGGGATGAGAATTGTTCTGAAGTTTTTTTAAGGAACCAATAATAGGGAGTAACTTTATAGCCTGCTAAACAACAAAACCAAACAAAAATAATACAATTATGCTTGCTCTTTAAATGAAATGTAGTGAGCATGTATCGTTAATGTCAGCAGGGGTTTTCACATCATTTCGAGTCATGGCTGAAGGTACTGATAGCTACATTCTGTAACTGTGCCAAATGATTCAGGCACTTGTTAAATAGATTCAAACCTAACATCGCATACGTTTTTGACTCTTTTCTGACTTTTTAAATTTTTTTATTCATCCATCCATATTGTAATTTTTTAATGACGTTAAAATCTCTTTATCTATCTATCTATCTATCTATCTATCTATCTATCTATCTATCTATCTATCTATCTATCTATCTATCTATCTATCTATCTATCTATCTATCTATCTATCTATCATCTATCTATCTATCTATCTATCTATCTATCTATCTATCTATCTATCTATCTATCTATCTATCTATCTATCTATCTATCTATCTATCTATCTATCTGTCTGTCTGTCTGTCTGTCTGTCTGTCTGTCTATCTATCATCTGTCTATCTATCTATCTATCTATCTATCTATCTATCTATCTATCTATCTATCTATCTATCTATCTATCTATCTATCTATCTATCTATCTATCTATCTATCTATCTATCTATCATCTATCTATCTATCTATCTATCTATCTATCTATCTATCTATCATCTATCTATCTATCTATCTATCTATCTATCTATCTATCTATCTATCTATCTATCTATCTATCTATCTATCTATCTATCTATCTATCTATCTATCTATCTATCTATCTAGCTATCTATCTATCTATCTATCTAGCTAGCTAGCTATCTATCTAATGTATCTATCTATGTATCATCCATCCATCCAATCATTCAACCATCTATCTAATCTAATCTATCATATATATTTTTACTAAAAACAATTAGTAATTTCAAATTGTATTACAATTCATTAACTAATTAAAAAACATTCTCAATTCAATTCTGAATGGTGCACAAGCCTGTTTATGTTTGATGACATGTCCACATTGGCTAAAGACCTCTCACTGAAGTCACATTATAGTCACTGAAGAGCCATAAACAGAACTGAACATTACTTTTTAACATAACGTTTTAAAGATTTTTCAAAAGTAGGTCTAATTGGCGTTCTGCAGAAATAAAAAGTTTAATGCATTATGCACTGTGACTGCTTAGATGCTTTTTTTGTTAATGGTGCCCCTCAAAACCAGATATGACCAAAAGCTGAGTTTTCAAAAGTTTGATCTGCCTGCTAATGAATCAAAAAGAGGCCAAGCGGTCCAGACGGCATGCAGACCGTATAAATGAGGCTTCATAGTGAAAACCTGCTGGCTGTGTGACTTCAAGAAGATCTGAATATCACTGTAGCCGTCGGTGGCAACAGCTGGTGGGGAGAGAGAATCTTAACCAATGCAGGAATTAAAATAACATTCACATCCAGTCGCCCGATAACGAGGGGGACGTACAGATGAAGCACCGCCATTGTGCTTGTTTAACTAATGCTCTGCTCTGAAGAGGCCTGCTGAAAATGACCCGCTGTGTCACAGAATGATGAAAATGAACGATAATGATCCTCGTAGGAGCGCCCTGATGCTCGGTGAATCATAGTCGGGAAGAGCCTCAATGGACCAGCCTGTCATCAACAAAATATTGCTTATAGATACTTCAAATCAAGCAGGATCTGGAGGTGGACACATCCTTATGCATCACAGATGAGATTTTAGAGACGCTCACAGATTGTGTTCCCTATTTCCTGCTGCTGTCAGGGCCATTCTGCTCTGTGAACTAACTAGTTTAACTACATTTTTCAGAATCGTGACAAAATTATAGAACATTTGGGGTTGGTCAATTGAATATATTGATATATGGTTATAATGTAAAAAAAAAGCCTCTCATTAAAATGTCAGTCTTTTTACAGAAGATTAGATTTTCTTGCTTCCATTGAAGCTCATTGGACCATCGCAAATCATGGTTTTGTTCATTTTGCTCAAAGGAAAGAACTAAGACATTGTCATATTCATGTACTAATGCTGCATTCACATGCTATGGGAAAATTCCTGCTTCCCATTTCTGACGTCTTAATTACGAGCTTGTTGCTTTGAAGTGCTTTGTTGTCGGAAAGAATATAAATTATGCCATTCTTGCCAAAAATGTGTTTTGTATAAATTGAAGTGTCCCATTCATTGACAACTATATAAAAAATCACCACTTTATCAGATTTATCGGAATTTCGGTTGATTACGTGCTATTTTCGTTGTGCATAAAACATAGAATATGCTTCAAATGATTATTCCTATATGTAAATATGCACAACTTTAACAACAAGACAAGCCATCAATCGTTCTCTTCTCCGCCAGTTTATGGCCCGCTCACCTTGGGCACTTGGGTATTAAAATTACCTCTGAGTTTTGCATTAGTAAATTTGATTTGACAGGCCGTTCATGTCCAATTTACCACTAGAAAACACACATATGTGATAGCAAATGAAGGCAGCAATATTGCTTTGCTGATAATAATTTGTAATGACAACGTTTATTAAATTTAATAAAAAGAAGCCAAAAGCAGCATTTTCATTAGTGATCTTTTGGACCTCAAGTTCAACAAGATTCAGCTTAGCATGAAAAATTGTTACGCTAATGTGATGTATTTATGTCAAATGATATTATGCATGCAACCAGTTTTGAATGATCAAACACGCTCTACTAGAATGGGAAGTCTGATTCATTTGAGTGAGTTGATTCACATAGATGGTTCATTTTAATGAGCTGCTTAAAAAACCTATTCACTGATTCATTTGAATATATTGCATTAGATTTTCCATCTTTTTCTCTGTTGTTTGGCACTGTTCGTTTATTATATATTCTTACATGTAATATAATGTGTATACACAGTTTAAACTTGCAGAAAAGTGAACAATGTTTGAGAACTGGGGCAGAAGGCATGATTTCAACTGAATAAAGACTTAAAGTTTATGTAGTTTAAATCAAGGTGAGGGTTATTTTTGGATGCATTTATTATTGATCTCAGATCAAATCTTATCAATTATGGTATTGCAGCTATTGAAAGCGGACAGCAGGGAATCTGAATCCTTAAATATTAATGACAGAGACTCTACGGCTGAGTATAGTAGCTCAGAGCTGTTGCAAAGCCCAAATAAACCCCCAACATCCAGTTAAATGCCTCTCCAAACATCTAAACCACAGTTTCCCCAGTCAAACTTGCGTTTTTAAGGGTAAATTAAGGGCTAACCATCCCTCTTGAGTGACTTCTTTCAAAACCCTGTCAAACATGAAATCAGTGTGGAGTGTCTATAGACTGTATTTACTCTTGACTTGTCCAGGATACACACACAGATATGGCAGCCATTAGTGTGGCCATTTGCAGGCATTAGAGCTCTGAATGTGTCATGAGTAATGGCAGTAATGGCACCCTGTAGAAAAATAAAGTGCTTCATGATGTTGAACCCAAATGCTAATGCTGTCTAGGTGTGCCACTGCGGATATGAAATTATATATTATTATTTAATCTGATATTTCCCTCAATTAAGAATATTTGAATCATTTAAAATCAAACAAAGTATATCACAGGTTAGGTTAGACAGGGTGAGGCCCGAAACATACTCTATGCGGGTTTGTGAATGCAGACACTTCTAATATTGCATGTTAGAAGTTTTGGGTGTTTTCTTTAGTATTACACCATACTGGTATATATAGTCATAGAATACAGTTGTTTGTTCACATTGAGTTGACAGTCTGAACATTCTTGTTTCCTGTGTTTTATCCATTGTCGCTTTCAGTACGGCAAAATGATACTCAAATTCACGTCAAATTCTTCTGACAATAAATAAAGCACATAATAAGCTGAAATTATCATTGTCATGCTTTGTATGCCGCAATGTTGCAGAAGTACACAATATAATTGTCACGTATCGCTGTCATGGCTTGAAAATATACCTTTTATCACATCTGGTCAGAACATATCGTTTAGAGGTCGACCGATCGCGGATTTTACAGATTCTGATAACTAGGTTGGACCGCACTTGCCGATAACCGATTAATCGACCGATAGTTTTTAAAATGTATACTGGATGAAAATAAATAAATATAACCATAACACTAAGTAAAACAGTGCTGAAACCCTGAAAATGTGTTAAATGAAATACAAATGTAAATATGAATATATTAAAATGAGTTCTATCAGAGCAAATTCTACAGAAAATAATGCATTCAATACTTCTACAGCATTTACTAACCTTTGTTAATTAGAATCTTTGCTTTTTAAGAACACTTGATGATTATCTAATCAAAATAACAAAATGTGTTGAAATCGAATGCGTTTCTGATTTGTTCATATTTCTGTCGGCTGCATGATGATGCAGTTTGCCTTCTCCCGTCACTAGTTGTTACATTGTTTTAACTGCTTGAGGTAATGTTACTGCTAATGTTAGCGTCCTCTCAGTCTCGATTACAATGTACAAACACGCCGCTGTTCTTTCCCTGCTAATGCAGCATCTAGTCAACGAATGAATGACTTTAGAATGAATTGACAACTTGTACTGAAGTGTTCTGTACTCATACCGTTTCCCTGTCTGTGTTTTTAAATAGCTCGCTCTGTGCAGTGTGTGCTTTCCCAGCTCGCAGCCTCACGTGTCAATGTAAACAACGTCAGTGACAGTTTTAATTTGGCCTCTAGAGGCCGCTCTTGTGCTATATAATGACAGCGCACCTTCTCAGCCGCTCCATCAACGGACTCAACCCGAAAAAAATTATCGGTATTGATTTGTGCCGATAACAGATTGTTCCACCAATCAGCTATCGGTGCCGATTAATTGGCAAAACTGATGAATCGGTCGACCTCTAATATCGTTCTTCTATTGGTCACACGTCTTCACATTATACGAATTTGCAGTAGTTCAATAAAATAAACGTACACCGCCCCTTTAAGAGTGTTTTCTGTTTTCAAAACTCCCTACTCAAAATACACGTTTAGCCAATCATATTCCAGCAAATCTGAATGTGCAAAAAGGATTGTCAGGCAGAGATGATTGACAGGCGAACGTGCAGACTGCAGTCAGATTGTTTTAGTTGTTTTACAGAGGTATAGAGTCATTTTATGTGTGGAATTTCAAACAAATTATTTACAGCAGCTTTAAAATACAATATTATTAATACTTTACACTGTTTATGAAATGTTGTCTTGTATTTTGCAGCATTCGCTCATAACTGTTCTTCATCAAACTCTCTATTCTCTTAAATCATACTTCAGTTTGATATTAAATGTTCATTTCCACACTACTTGCGGTCACTCAATAACCATGTCTTTTTCCAGAAGCCTGTAGGGTGTTGGAAACATGAAGATGTGTAGACATGAGATATTAGTGTCTTTGAATGTTGCAAATCAAAGAGGAATATTAAATCTCATCTCATTTACTCATGTGTGATCTCTCTATAGAAACACAAACAGCACAGAAATTGATTGAAATGTCAAATATTGAAAAGTGTTTATTATACATACTCACCTGCAATGTTTATTTTATTGCACCATTGCTTTGTTTTGTTTTTTTGCTCACCTTTGAAGTCGAGCATAATTTTCATCAGGTAACAAGCTGCGAAAAACCCAGTTGTATGACATACGGCTACATTAATGATTTGATTTAAGCAACTAAATAGCAATAATTCAATATAGATTCAAAATCTTTTTTGCTGTTTTTCTTTGTGAAAGCAGCAGGATTTACTCCTGACAGTGCAGATAAATGTGAAAGGACTTCATTTCTAATGATGGCAGTTCATTAATCGTATGGAAAATAGAACGGCAGGTCTCTAAGATTACATTTAATTTGAAGTATATATGAAAGATAATTAACATTAAAGGTTCCTTTCATTCTTCAGTGTCTGGATGCAGGTAGATATATTATTATTATTATTATGAAATGTAAATAATTCAAGGCTATTTGTGACAATTCCCATTTTATTAGTTATCTGTCCTCTAGCTATCTATCAGCTGTGTTATTGCGTGTACTTTTTAATAACTTTCATATATTAGATACAGCACAAAGCAAAACAATCTATGTTATAATAAAAGATACAGATACATTGTAAATCATTTCCTTTATTCTTTTGAAATACTGACATAGTTGATTTGATTTTTAGACCCACACACAATATAATAGTTTTATATTCTGTCCTGATCTCTTTGATTAAGTTTTTGTCTTGGGTGCTTCATCTAGTGCTCGAAACATTAAATCTTAGAGGGTTATTTTAATACACACGCAGCTTATTGATCTGTTATGTGCACATTTCTCAGCCGCTAATGGAGGTTTGATCCTCTTGAGACCCATCAGTTCAGTTTTTTACCCTGATCCGCCATAAACTTTATCAAAGCCAATGTTAACATCCGTTTATCAGGATAATGAGGAGGGATTTCATCCCAGGATGTGAAATGTGTCAGGATTGCTTTGTTTATCCTTGTTTTGGTCATTTGCATAGTTAAAATGTCAGTGATTAATGATGTTTACAATTTAAAATTCTGATCTATATGTATGCAGTTAGTTTTTTCTGTCAGCCAGATCTTCAGGGAATGTCTGATAAAGTGAAGTCAAATGATTTATCAGATTTTCTGCCAATGATGAATCGATTATGAGCCACATAGAACAGGACATTTCTCAGAATCATTAAATGGTTAGTTCACCCAAAAATGTATTTTCTGTCATTAATTCCTCACCTCTCTCATGTCGTTCCAAACCTGTAAGACATTCGTTCATCTTTGGGAACACAAATTAAGATATTTTTGATGAAATCCATGAGTTTTCTGACCCCCACATAGACAGCAACACAATGACCTCTTTCAAGGCCCTGAAAGAAAGTAAAGACATTGTTAAAATAGTCCATGTGACTCCAGTGGTTCAACCTCAATGTAACGACAACAATACTTTTTGTGGGAAAACACATATAATGACTTGATTGAGGATGAATGGGTCTTTCAGGTTTGAAATTTCATTTGTGGATGAACTAACCCTTTGAGCCCTATTTTAACGATCTGAGCGCATGGTGCACCTAGGGCGTGTCCAAATCCACTTTTTTAACGACGGAAAAAACGGCCGGAGTGTCATGCGCATGGTCTAAAGGGTTGTTCCCAGTCTCTTAATGAGTCATGGGTGTGTGTTGGGTGTAACGTTCAATAAATCAATAAGAGTCAAAGAATCAGAGCCCATTCTCTTTGAAAGCCAGTGGAAAGACTGAACGCTTCTCCAGAGAGGAATCCTTTTATTATTAATATTTCAAAATGTTCATATTGTGCCAGGTGTATGATAAGACCCTTAAAAGTTTATTGTTCATTGTGGCGTTTATGTTGGAAATTAGATGGTAAAGGTTTAGGCAGTCACTATAACCCTTTATATATATATATATATATATATATATATATATATATATATATATATATATATATATATATATATATATATATATATATATATATATATATATATATATATATATATATATATATTTAAAAATCATGGGATTTTGTAATGTTGTTTCTGTGGTATTCTAAATGTTTTATTAGCATGTGGTTGCATGGGTGTTCTGGATGGATGCTAGGTATTTACAAATGAATATAGCTGTGATCCTCTGTAAGTTTGATCTCCTGTAAAAGCATTAGAACGCCTCGCCTCAACAAGACACATGCAGGGTTTGAGGAGTCAGCATCTATAGCACAAACATTGCAGATCTTTGAAAAAATGTGAATCTTTATAGTCATGCATTCATTCTGATCTCTAACCCGAAAGACAAGCATCACTCATGAATAAGCATAATGTAAATGCGAGCAGACAGTCCGGCGAATGATCCAGTCCATATTCTCCTGCACTGCTACTGGAGTGTTATTAATGGGCTGCGGTTTCTCCCAGACTTTGCATTCAACATTATTCCCCTTACTGACTTAATGAGCTGCGGCGTGCATTTGGCAGGTTGCCTGATTTTGTTAATGAAGCATGAAAAGGCCAAGCACACATCATTCTGCTGAGCGCGTCTATAATCAGCCACGGTGACGGCGATACGTCAGCCCCTCTGCCAAGAGCCAAATAAGTCAATTCCCGAGCGGCTCAAGGTCCCATTAAGCTCTAATACGCCCACACCTGTCCTTCCTTCCCTGTGGTCACTGCAGCAGGCCTCTTATTTATGAACACAACTGTTGTTAGATATCTATGTGGGCTCACACTTTAAGACATGGACATTTGTGACGGTTGCTTTGCTTCCCTAGGGTTTTTTACCGAAGAGACCATCATTTTAGAAGTAAATTGTTTTAGTACAGTAAAAATATTTAGTTGTAACTCAATAAAGCTATATATATATATATATATATATATATATATATATATATATATATATATATATATATATATACAAAACAAAGTATTTCAAGCAATGTGCCACATAAACTTTAATTAAAACATAAACAAACATCAAAAGTAAAGCAGCTGCCCCTCATGGACGATTGCTGCACAAACGAAGTCCAGGCCTGGTCCTGTCTCGTCTTGCACTGTCGTCACTCCTCCTTTTATACTTCTGGAGCTCCTTCTTTGAGACTTGAGACCGCTGTGGCGCGCAGGTGAAGCTCATTCGCTCTCGTGCCACCGGCCATGCGATTTTCCCCCAGTATCAGCACTGGAACCTTTCACAGTTTGCATCACTCTGCTTGCAACATTTCTTGTCATGGCAGATGAGCAAACCACCATAATGTTATACTACTATTGTTGTGTCACAGAATGTAGTTTTAAGGGAAGAATATTTGACAGTTTATTTAGACATTTTCACAGATACGAGTCAGCGGATGTTCAGCGCTCATGTACCCACTGAGAACTTCCTCTGGAATTTGCTGCTGGCTCTTATGTAGATGGTGTTTAAACATGGGGTATGATTCAATTTGGTTATATCAAGTGGGCAATATTTGGTTTTATTAAATGTATTAGGCCTACTTTTTCCAGAGCAAATCGATTTGGCCAAAACTTAAGTTTAATTTATTTCTTATTGTACAAACCTCTTATACTTTTGTAATTGCTAATATTCTTTATTTAAATATTATTGCTCAATAAGTAATATTTTATATAAATAACATGCCATATTTGGTATTGAGAAAGGGTCCGTTGGTGATTGTGATTTTGACTTCAGTTAACGTTACATTATTACACCATTAGATGGCAGCAAATACTTCTTATGAGTGAGCAGCAAAGAGTTTTATATTGAAATGGAAAGAAACAAGGAAACAAGGACATTGTTTTTACTTTAAACAACTCCTTAAGGCTGCAGTCCATAACTTTTTGGGGTTAAAAATGATCCAAATTCAATTTTTGAGCAAGTACATAACCAGCCAGTGTTCAAAACTATCTGCTTACCTTAGCTCTATTTACAACGGTAAGCTTGTAATAATGTTTTTAACTCCAGTGGTACTGGTGGATTTCCGCGGGAGATTCGAGCATATCTTTTTTTCATTGTGTCACATCTGTACACATCAATAAGAAGTCCCGGGTAGTAGGCTATATCGCGTGTGAGGATGTTGGAGGGGCAGATTTAGAGTCTTTTCTCACAGTGCTTGATATAATTAAACTTGATAGCAGTTCCAGAAAGGTTAAAACGTCATTCAGTGACAGTGACATCTGGAGATTCGCCCGTTGTAAAATACTTTCGGAATGGCTCCAGAAAAAAAAGAGAGACTTCAACTGAGCCAAAACAAGGATAAAAATGGCTTTTGAAAGGTGGCATGAACTCCGTGTTTTGAAGGGGTTCAAAACGGATGCAGAGACATTTTTTTTCTGCTGGACCTGTCAGACATTTCAATGGTTATTAACAGTAGCACACTTCGCTTAATTCATACAGTTAAAGTTACAGAGTTTTCTTCGTTGTGCCTTTCTCTTTTTGCTACGTGCTTTATGGTAAATATCCATTATTTTGTGCTAGCTATGAGAGGGAGCAGTTCATCTCTACTCCACATTAATTATATGACGATTAGAAATGAGACTGCACAGAAATGGAAACTGAACTACAGGTAGTCCTAATACACATTAATTGTAGTCACGCGATGCTGATGTTAACTTTAACAATTATAACAAAGAATAATTTGCATGGTTTGACGTGATATGA
Organism: Gobiocypris rarus; assembly: GCA_023029165.1. Classification (NCBI taxonomy): domain Eukaryota; kingdom Metazoa; phylum Chordata; class Actinopteri; order Cypriniformes; family Gobionidae; genus Gobiocypris; species Gobiocypris rarus. The sequence continues at coordinate 12,734,121 of CM040914.1, forward strand.
TAAGCGTTTGTTAGATTTAATCATCATGATTTATTGCAATGCTTTTCCCACGTAGGCCTAGTTGGTCAGCTCAAAAGTGGATGTTAGCTGCTGACTTGTTCAGATGATATTCTTATGTTGGTCATGCGTTCAAACAGTAGAATCTGTGATTCTGAATGACAGGGATCACACGGCGCGGTGACTGAGAGCCGTTCTCATGGCAGACGCGCATTCTCCTCAAAACATCGTATTCATACGCGCTGTGCGGTACTGAGGCACGACTCACGTAGAGTTGATCATTCCGCAAATAACTGTAATTGCAAATTTCGAACAGAGATAGCGACAAAGAGGAAAAACTACAGACTGCAGCTTTAAGATGCAACTTACAAATGCATTGACTAGCGCTGTCGTGGGAAATCCCCTTAACTGTTAAAAGGATAAAGACAAAGATATTTCCTCAGGTGACATTCAAACTGATTTTGTGATTGTGAATATAAGATTGACCAGAAGAATATCATCTATATGCGGTCGATCTCGCTCTCATAATACCATAATGTTCTACTCAACATAATACAATAAGCTTCAATGAAGCGACTCAAAAGCGCACAGTGTGCACAGAGGCCTGGGCTCGACTGTTAAACTCTCAAATTAAGATTTGAATCTGTGGCGGAAGGAAGTAGTTCTGCACAAAAGAGTGTTTTTAAAGACAATCTGTTGTTCCCTTTCGTTCAGTCACTACGACGTAACGTTAGTGACTAACGAATGGGGGTTTCGCTTAGAAGCCTATCATCTTCGAGCTTAGAGAAAACGCCCAATGGCGTGCCAATGTTAATGCTAAGGGCATGCGGAATTTGCCTACGTAACTCCGCCTCACCGCGTGAGTATATAAGGAGTGCGTGGCAATATCGCATTATGTTTCTGCTTTCGGAGCCAAGAGTACCTACCTCTTCACTCCTACAGCCTTCTGAGTCTTTTTGTCAGCTTCTTCGAGACGAGCAGCTTTCCAGTCGGTGTTGGTGTACAGCGCGCTCCAGTGATCACATACTTCCTGCCTGCTGATCTGCGCAGTGGTCTGTCTGACAGCTGGTGTGTGCTTCCTGGGCGCCGCATCGCTCGCAGGCTTCCTCTCATAAAAGAGCTTGCACGTGGCACGCCCTTTTCAGGATGTCTCGCCCGTGCATTTCTGCGCGGTAGGTCGCTTCAGCCTTCCGACGGGCACGCAGCGCTGCGTGACGTGTTTGGGCTTTCAGCACGCCAGGCGGCGCCGTGGATGACTCATGCGCCACTGCGGGTGCATGGTCATCTCGGTGTTACGGTCGAGACTCCGTGAACTCCGTGCGGATGCCGGAGCGAGAGTCCTCTGCCACACCCCAATCTGCGGTCTCCACGGGAGGCGGCACTTTGGCTGGTGGCCAGGGTGACCTGAGTGGCGGTGTGGAACAAAGCGCCCGGCGCTGATGCCTCGGCCGCACCCCTCTCTTATGCACCTGGCCGGTCGCGTTCAGGCATCTACATCGGGGCGGCTCCTGCCGTCCCGACTGTGGTGTTTGGCGGCGGAGGATGAAGTGATGTCTATCGCGCGCATCACAAGGTGGGCTGGATTCATCTGAGGATGATGATTCGGCCGTCGCGGCCGCCAGCGGCGCCCGGCATTGGCGGTCGGACCCAGAGTTGACAGCCATGCTGTCTCGGGCAAGCCGCGGCAGCGCTTGGGTTGAGTGGAACCCTCCGCCTCGACCTGGCGTTAGCGGCTGGATGATTAGTTTTTGGGCGGCGTGCGTGGACACCCGTCCGTCCGCCCCTCAATTCCTTTCTTCCCGAGGTGCATGAGGAGATCGCGCGGTCCTGGAAGAACCCGTTGTCTTCCCGTGACCGGTCGGCGAACTCTTCGCCTTCACCGCCCTTGATGGAGCAGCGGCTCGTGGGTACACTGGGGTTCCCCAGTCGAGCGCTCTGTTGCGATGCAACTGTGTCCGCAGAGTGCCCGACCTGGCGCGGTGACCCAAAGCACCCCTCCAAGGCCTGTAGGTTTCGTCATCTCTGGTGGCGAAGACCTATAGAGCTGCGGGGCAGGCCGCCGCTTCTTTGCATGCCATGGCAACTCTCCAGGCTTACCAAGCCAAGTTGCTGTGTGACATGCACGAGGGTGGGGCTGATCCAGGACTCAGCAATGAGTTGCGTGCCGCCACCGACCTCGCTCTCCGGCGACGAAGGTGACCGCGCTCCTGGGTCAGGTGATGTCCACTAATGTGGTCCAGGACAGACACCTATGGCTCACCCTGGCCGATATGCGCGACGGCGGCGAACCCGTTTCCTCGGCGCCCATATCCCAGGATGGGCTATTCGGCGGGGCGGTTGAGAACTTCGCCCAACAGTTCTCGGCCGCTCAGAAGCAGACTGAGGCTATAAAACACATTCTGCCCGGCGGTCAGCTGCTGTCTTCACCCCACCGCCCGCGCGGTTGCCTCAGCCTGCTCGCCGCCGAGGCGCCCTCCTGCGGTTCCCTCAACCTCCGCGCCACCCAAACAGCAGCCTCCCACCGGGCGGCGCAGAGGTGACCGCGGGAAGGCGTCCCAGTCGCTCCAGCCCGCAGCCCGCGGCGCCAGGCTAGCGGCGCTCCTGATGCGACGGCTCAGGGATGGGCAGTTCTCCACAGGAGGCGGCAGCAGGGCCGCTCCTTCCCCGGTGGAGGGCCGGGGAGAATCTTTTGTTCAGCTGCTGGCCCCGGGTCAGCAGCACCTAATGTGGTTAAGAGAGAACTGATATCCCCATCCCTGAGCCCCCAGAGACCGGTGATGACGGTGTGCGCCACCCTCGGGTCCGCCACTCGCATCCCTCTCTGTCGCCAGCCTCCTCTCAGAGCAGACCCCAGCGGGCGTCGTCCCCTGGTCTCCTCTGTCAGGGCGCAGCCGTTAACCGTGCCCCACACCGGGGCGCCCAACCGCCTCCCATGTCCGGGCGGTCGCTGCCTCGCTGCCCCACCCTGGGTACGTCTGCCGTCCCTATGACCCGCTGGTGCAGTTCCTGGGAGCCTGGCTTCAGCTTCGGGACTGTCCGCTGGGTCGCGCGGACTGTCAGGCTCGGCTACGCGATTCAGTTCGCGCAGGCTCCTCCGCTTCAGAAGTCCGCCAGACCATGATCAGGGCCAACGCCCCGTCATGCGTCGGAGATTGCCACCCTGCTGGCGAAGGGTGCGTCGAGCCTGTCCCTCCGGCGAAATGGAGTCGGGGTTTTACAGCCCCTACTTCATTGTACCCAAGAAAACGGTGGGTTCTGACCAATCTTGGACCTTCGCATCTTGAACCGATCCCTTCACGGCTTCCGTTCAGGATGTTGACTGCAACGCCTTTCGAATCGTTCGTCCTCACGATTGGTTTGCAGCGATCGACCTGAAGGACGCCTACTTCCATGTCTCCATCCTTCCTCGACACAGACCGTTCCTACGGTTTGCTTTCGGCGGGGCATATCAGTGCGGTCCTCCCATTCGGGCTGTCTCTGTCCCCTCGCGTCTTTACGAAGATAGCCGAGGCAGCTCTTGCGCCCCTATGGCAGCACGGGTTCGCATCCTGAACTATCTCGGCGACTGGCTCATACTGGGCCACTCTCGAGAGCAGGTTTGCGGACACAGAGATCGGGTGCTCCAACACCTAGCCCGTCTGGGCCTTGGGTCAACTGGGAGAAGAGCAAACTCTGCCCAGTGCAGAGGATCTCTTTTCTCGGTATGGACATCGACTCGGTCGCCATGTGCGCGCAGCTTTCGGCGGCGCGCGCGGTCTCTGCTGACTTGCCTCCGTCATGTCGAGAGCAAGAATGCGGTCCCACTGAAAGCGGTTTCAGAGGCTCCTGGGGCATATGGCATCTGCAGCCACGGTGGCGCCGATCGGATTGCTTCATATGAGACCGCTTCAGCATTGGCCGCGATCGAGTCCCGAGATGGGCATGGCAGTCTGGCACGCTCGGGTTCAAGTGACTCGGGCCTGCTTACAGGCGCTCACCCGTGGTCGAACCTCAGTTTTCTACGGGCGGTGTGCCCGAACGAGTTTCCAGGCATGTTGTCGTGTCGGCGGATGCCTCTGCCACGAGTTGGGGTGCCATGTGCAATGGGCAAGCAGCGGGCTCCTGGACAGGACCCCAGCGCCTCCTGCATGTCAATTGCCTCGAGTTGCTGGCAGTGCGGTTCGCCCTGCACCGCTTCCGGCGTTGCTGAAGGGTCAACATGTGCTTGTCGGACAGACAACACGGCCGTAGTAGCGTCATCAACCACCAGGGCGGTCTACGCTCCGCCGTATGTCTCAACTCGCCCGCCATCTCGTTCTATGGAGTCAGAAGCGCCTGAGGTCGCCGTGCTGTCCATATTCCGGGAGTCCTGAACCTCGCGGCCGGCGAGCTCTCGCGGTTTCAGCCTCTCCCGGGAGAATGGAGACTCCATCCCCAGTCGGTCCAGCTGATCTGGGAACAGTTCGGGGGCAGCGCAGGTAGATCTGTTTGCCTCCCACGACTCTTCCCACTGCAGCCTGTTTTATTCCCTGACCGAGGGCACGCTCAGCACGGATGCACTGGCGCACAGCTGGCCGCGGGGCCTACGCAAGTATCGTTTCCCAGTGAGCCTACTCGCACAGCTCTTGTGCAAGATCAGGGAGGACAAGGAGCAGGTCCTTTTGGTCGCCCCTTTCTGTACGGCCGGACCTGGTTCCCGAACTCTTACTCCTTGCGACAGCCCCTCCTGGCCTATTCCTCTGAGACCGGACCTCCTCACTCAGAGGCAGGGCACCGTTGGCACCAGCGTCCCGATCTATGGAGCCTCCACGTGTGGCTCCTGGATGGGACACGGCAGGTTTGAGTGGCCTGCCACCTACGGTGGTCGCCACCATCACTTCCGCAGAGTCCACTCGGCATGCCTATGCGTTGAAGTGGAACCTCGTCACCTGGTGCTCTTCCGCCAAGAAGACCCTGGAAATGCCCGATCGGGTCCGTGCTATCGTTCCTCCAAGAAGGGCTGGAGCGAAGGCTGTCTCCCTCCACCCTCAAAGTCTATGTGGCCGCTATATCTGCCTACCACGATCTCTTGGAGAACAAGAAGGTAAGTCAGCACGACCTGATCATCAGGTTCCTGAGGCGAGGAGACTGAATCCTCCTCGCTCTCCTCTCGTACCCTCTTGGGACCTCTCAGTAGTTCTAAGTGCTCTGCAGAGGCCTCCCTTTGAGCCTTTGCGGTCGGTTGATATTAAGTTCCTGTCAATGAAGACGGCTCTGCTGACCGCATTGGCCTCCGTCAAGAGGGTCGGGGACCTGCAGGCATTTTCGGTTGTGAGCGTGCCTGGAGTTCGGGCGGCTAATTCTCACGTGATCCTGAGACCCGGCCTGGATATGTGCCCAAGGTTCCCACCACTCCGTTCAGAGACCAGGTGGTGAACCTGCAAGCGCTGCCCGTGGAGGGCAGACCCAGCCTTGGCACTGCTCTGTCAGTGCAGCGGCGCTCGGCGCCTCGTGAACATGGACGCAGTGTTTCAGGACCTCAGACCAGCTCTTTGTCTGTTATGGTGGAGAGCGGAAGGAAGTGCTCTCTCAAAGCAAAGGCTGTCTCACTGGTTAGTAGACACCATTGTTTTGGCTTACCAGCAGCAAGGTCGACCATGTCCCCTTGGGGTGCGGGCCCACTCCACTCGGAGTGTCGCCTCCTCTTGGGCTTTAGCGCATGGCGCCTCGCTAACAGACATCTGCAGAGCTGCAGGCTGGGCGACACCTAACACATTCGCCAGATTCTATAATCTCCGAGTGGAGCCAGTGTCCGATTATGTACTCGCCCCGAGGGCCGGTAATGGGCCAGGCTCAGGTGTCTTCGCTTGCTCGCCATTCCACTCCTCGGACTGGATCGTGCGATATTCCTCAGGTGAGCTCCCCGAGAGCCCTGAGTTCCTCCAGCACTGCTTACGCCGATGCCTGTGTGTCTGCCCTCTAGCGAGCCCAGACCCTCGTGTCCGGCCAGGTGCCCGTGTGCATGGTTCCCCTCCGGCGACCCCCACACGTGTATTTCACCGTAAGCCTCCGCAGTGGCGGGTTTCTTCCCTTGGCATGTCCCGGCCATCCCTAGGGTTAAAAATCCACCTTCGGCTGGTACCTAGAGTTTTCCATATGCAACCCTTGCGGGTCATATGTGTACTCTTAAGTCCTCCCTACGGGTAGGCATCTTGGCATTTCCTCACTGGGATATGCTTCCCAGTGTACCTTGGTATTCCTGTGATGAGTGGGAGTCCTTCGTCCGTACTAGTCTTACGACAGGAACGCTCACTTACGCGGGGCACTGGAAGACAGCTGAGTGGCGGGATTAGATTGGACCCCCATTCGTTAGTCACTAAGCGTTGCGTCGTAGTGACTGAGCGAAGGAAGCGTCTCGATTCGGATGTAACCCTCGTTCCCTGAGGAGGAAGCGGAGGCGTAACGCCCCGCTGCCACATCAGCTGTGCTACCTGGAGCAGGAGTTCAGTCTTGGCTCCTCAAGCAGGTAACATAATGCGATATTGCCACGCACTCCTTATATACTCACGCGGTGAGGCGGAGTTACGTAGGCAAATTCCGCATGCCCTTGGCATTGGCACGCCATTGGCGTTTTCTCTAAGCTTCGAAGATGATAGGCTTCTGGCGAAACCCCCATTCGTTAGTCACTAACGTTACGTCTCCGTTCCTCCTCAGGGAACGAGGTTACATCCGTAACGAGGCGTTTTCTTATTTATTTACACACTTGTGCCATCGAACTGTTGTGTAAACGCAATATCACACTCGTAGTCGTGCGATATGGCTGTATATGAGTACTCTGTTATGTCACAGCAGAATCACAGCTGTGGATGATAACATAATGGAAAGTGTTGTTATTATTATTATTATTATAGTTAAATGTTTTATTCATTAAAGCATGTGATGGAGAATGAGTGTGTAGAAGTACTCTGACTTGTACTCTGTCAACACCTTTGAAGGCTTGTTTATTTTGTCCAAGTCTTAAATGTCATCTTAGAGAATTGGTTTGACTCAGGCCCAAAGCTATCAGCAGCTGTTGGTCGATGCTTTATGTCTGTGTTTTGTGAACTCTCACTTCACTTATCTAACTTCGGTTTGCCCTTGAATGTGCAGCGACTCAATAGCTGAACCCAAATGACAGTCGCTGTCGTCGCTCGGCTCTCCCTGCCACACCAGGCATAAAATCTCCCATCCAGCGACTGCACTGTGAAAATGCACTCAGCTCAGTAACGCCACGGCCGCTGCGCTTCCCGAGGCTGGGACCCTGTTATCCCTCTGGACCTGTACAGTAAACAACTTATCACCTCCTTGTCCTCTGTGAGACAGTCGAGATAATGGAACGGGAAGGTCGGGTAGGGGCTGCTTCTGGCTGAGTTTTTAATTTGTGAAGTTTGAGGGGGGTCAAAAGAAAGCTCTCATGAAAACAACATTATCGACACGTTCTTGCTTTTTTGTTTGTGTGAAGATAACACAATTACATTGTGGCCAAGCGCAGATATTCAGAGTGTGTGTGTGTGTGTGTGTGTGTGTGTGTGTGTGTGTGTGTGTGTGTAATGTATATATATATATATATATATATATATATATATATATATATATATATATATATATATTCATACATACATACATAAATACATTATATACACATACAAACACACACACACACACACACACAAACACACACCTTTTGCAGCAAAGGCTGGTTAAAAGCTTGATTAATGCTTGAAAGCAATGTGATTTATCACACAATGTGACAGGAATAAAATTGAAAAAAAAAAAATTGGTTTATCCAAATCCCATTATAAATTATTAAATGTATTGTATTAAAAGCTGTAGATTTGTAAAGGAAGGAATGGAATCATGTATCATTTTGCTTTTGGACTCTTTTTGTGGCAGGATTACGTTACTCAGGGACATCGTCTCTCATGTGGGCCTCACAGTGGATAATGTGTCCATAATCTGAGGCTCATTTTGTGCCAAAAAATGCTAGGAAGAAGATTTCATCATGATATTTCCATCCATGGAATCTGTTCAGCATTTATAATGGTGCCGTGATTCATCTGTTCCAAACAGTCAAGACTAATGAGTAATTAGAAATGCGATCATACACACTGGCCCATTTTGTGAGGCGGCTCTTGCACAAGCTTAACATGCTAATTGGGTTTAAATCGCACGTATTGTTCAGCGCAGCATAATCTGGAGAGATGCACGCACAACTCCAAATGATTTTTAATTTCTTTTTACTTGAGAGGTAAAATAAATGCTCCGTTCCAGGCCTTGCGGTAATGCACGTTATGCGTAAACAGATTTGTTTAATCTGCTCGTCTATTCATAACGGTCTCCTCATAACGCACGGCTACAGCTGGAGGAGGAACATGGAAATTCTGCTTCGATAGCCAAATCCTGTGAATAAAACTGTGGGAAGCTACTGTACATGAGCTGAATGTTGATATTACTTGCTGGATTTCTCTCCAGCTTAACTCTCCCAGCTGGAAACCCAATAGCTTTCCAGAGCCATCGGAGGCCCTTGACTATGACAGGAGACGCTTTAGAAATTGAGAGCCACATTTGTATGCGTGACCGTCTTTCATGTTTGCATGCCACACACACACACACACACACACACACACACACACACACACACACACACACGGGCACATGCATGTATTTACACCATTAAGCAATACTTGTACATTACATTTTGCAATTCTGACTTTTATTCTCAGAAAAAAAAAACTTGGTTGCAACTTTTTTGGTTGCAATTCAAATTGTATAACTTGCAAATACAAATTCATATTTCACAATTTTGACCTCATTTTTTTATGTTTTACTTAAAGGTGCACTGTGTAATTTTCCCATCCACTAGAGGTCGCCTATTCAAAACAAAGGCATAGTTTGATGACGCCAAGTTTGAGCGCAGAATTTCACAGCCGGTGTAAAAGAATCAGGATAGGACTCGGGCAGAAGTCATGTTAATGGATGTGGTTATTAATGTTACTGTAGTGTGAAGCAGAGCAGGGGCGAGTGTTGTGAGATCTGAGCAAGGCTGCTGGAACGATTGTTAATAAGATCAACAGCATACTCCTCGCGAGCAGCGGGACTTTTATTATGCTACACTCATCGACGTGCCGCTTTTCGGTCATGAGTATGAGGTAACACAGCCCTGTTTATCATATTAGATACATTTGAGTGTGTTAGATGATGTTATGACGTTACTCTGTGCATTGGCTCGGTGGCTGCTGTGACACTTGTTCACACTGCTAGAGTAAAGCGCTTCTGCTAAATCAAACCGAAACCGAGGGTAACGCAGATATGACGCCACTGACAGGCGACTCCCTCACACATCCCGGTTCCTTAGTTAAAATAGCAATTTCACACAATTTAGAAATAGTTGAAAACGTTTGGGGTATTGTAAGTACTCAACTGAACAAAATATATAACACTGGCCTAGTGGTTTTTGGATATTTTTACATAGTGCACCTTTAATTTTGAGTTTATACCTAACAAATATGTGAAAAAAAGTAATAAACCCAGAGCAAAAAAAAAAGTTGAGATATAAACACACAATTCTGACTTTATAACTCGCAATTGCAAGTTTACAACTCTCTGCCTTTTTTCTCAGAACTGCGAAATATACACTTGGAATTGCGAAATAAAGTCATAATTGTAAGAAACTCTAAACTTTTTTTGCGCAATTGTTAGTTTATATCCCGCAATTCAGACTTTGGAGCTTGCACTTTCAAGTTTATATCTTGCAATTTAGACTTTATTTCTCACAATTACAACTTGCAATTGTGAGATAAAGCGTCGCAGTTACCTTTTTCTTTATTTCGTGGTAGAAACAGGCTTCCATAGCATTTGACAAAAATCATTTTGTTTTGTTTGAAATGACAAAGCAATACATATGGTGTTGACTATAAGTATTATATTATCATTAATGCAAAACAGTTTTAGTGTCCAAATTTCATGCACACGTCAGATTCATTGTGGCCGTAACACTGTGCCTTTTGAAGGAAACTGAAGTGTGCATGTTTCCTCCTGAACAGTTTGAACCCTGCTGTCAAAAGGTCTCTATTTCTATCCAGTCACCCAGGCATTGAGAAAGTTTGTGTGTTTGCTCTCAGAACATCGGAGACCTTTAACCGGTTCTTGGCTTTTTGACCTTCTGGCATGTGCAGGTTAGAGTGATTTTCTCGCTCTGGTGTGAAATGGATTCTTCTAAACTATCACGAGAGACAAACGCTTGGGCAAAACCTTATGAAGACCACACCAGCCAATTAGATGTGCATGTAAGAGCAAGGTGTGAATCATTTCAATTAATTGCAATGTATTCTCTCTTGAATGACAGTGAGAGTATTGCATATACGTCCTGGGGGTGATGGACCACAACAACAAAGTTGGACCCCATGGACTTTGTGTATAAAATAGCATAGCTGTCGACTCTTTCTGAGACGTGAGGAAATATGTTTGCAGTATTCCCCCAGTGATAGGCAAACTTCAGTGTTTGACAGGTTTCTTATGCGACTTCTTGGGTTATTTATTTATTTCATTTATATGTTTTTTTTTTTTTGGGAATAAAATGGAAAAATGTAAAGAAACTTGGCAGTAACAGCAGTGCGGTTCTGATGAGGTGTCATGCTATGCTTTTTGCAAACGTCTTGAGTGGAAGAGAAAGTGTGAGGCTTCTACTTCCTTGCTGGCTTTTCTTGTGGCTTTATGTTATTGTAGAAATAGACTTCTCTGTTCATTTATTCATGAATGCATTTTTTTGCTTTTTTTTTTTTTTTTTTTTTTTGGTTTTACCTAACTTTGATGTGTTTTTGTTTATGTATTACGCTCGACTGAAAGCCTTTATTTGGTTTGGTAAGTGAAGCTCCAGAAAGATTTCCAAATAAATGCTCAATTGAGAACGAGTCAACAGCACTTGCATTCAGCTTTCTGAATCACATCATCAAATAAAACGAGTAGAAGCACAGTTATGTTATGATTGAATGCTTTTAAAGCTGCTTATTTAACATTTTAACAGCATGTTAATCACTATGTCTGCCTCTCAGGAATCTCAAAGTGTGTTTCCAGGTTGAACTTTGTCCAGCTGTGTCCAGACAGCCGTCTAGACTGGTGTATGTCCTCTTGTTTAAAAGCTGTCAGTAAACGCCAGAGCAACAGAGTTCATCCGTTGGCCTGAAGCTGTCAGTCATACGGCCTCGGGAGCGTAACCGTGTCTGTATTATCATCAGCCAGCAACCTCTTAATCTAACCTACCTTTAAAAAAAACGTTCTATCCCCTCTGCACCGCAGGCTCCTAACACCAAGGTGTAGCCGGGGGATGGTGGTGTGTATTTCACACTTCAAATTGAAGCTAAATAATGAAAAACCTGCTAGGCTACAAAAGGAATGTAACAGAGTAAAAATAGAAAGCATGTATGTTTTTATGAAGATCGCATGAGTTTCTAGTCTCAAAGTCATAGCAACGTTGAATCATATAAATTCACATACAGAACTTGTAAATCCCTAGGTGTTAGGCCTATATGTGTAGACGAGAGTCACATGAAAGTGTCAAGATCAAGAATGCAGCAGGGAAATTCTCTTAATTAGTTTAGTGCACTTTTCCCAAGAACTCCTCTTATCTTTAACAAGGTACATCAAAAAACATAGGCATTTTTTATATATTTTGTTGATCTAAAAAGATAAAAACATGCTGCGAATGATGTTGACATGAAATGAAGCTGTAAAGACGTAGCATTTAAGATGGGCGGTGTGGTTTTGGGAATATTAAGGCAGCATTGCCATGACCCAGATTCAAATGAACTATTAACTCTCAGGGCCCTATCATACACCCGGCGCAATGTGACGCCAGGTGCAAAGTGTTTTTTGTTAGTTTCAGCCTGACACAGCCGGACACGCAGCAGCACACACACATATATTTTAAAATATTAAAAATAAATTCCTCTCTGGAAGCGTTCAGTCTTTACACTCGCAAATTCCTCCATGTTAATAGTGAATTGCCATTGGGTGAGCGCAACAGGCTTTTAAAGGGAATGGGAGATCAGACTCTGATTGGTTTATTGCACATTACATCCAAATCACATCCATGACTTATTAAGAGACTAGGGACAACCCTTTTGGACCATGTGCCATGTGGATTCGGACACTTGTGCTGTGCGCAGACCATGCTTTCAGATCCTTAACATTGGGCCAAAAGTATTAAGAATCATTTTCATTCATTAAAAAAAAAGCTGAAATCAAATAAAATATGAATAATAGTCAAAAAGCTTACATTTCAAGAACAAAAAAAATTGAAATGTTGAATTAAACAAAATAGGTTGCTAAAACTGAAATAAATTTAAATGAATTAAAGAGGCCATATTATGCTCTTTTACAAAGTCTTGATGTGTTGTTAGTCTCTAGAACCAGTTTTCATGGTTCAATGTTCAAAACATGTTTTGTTTTTTTACATATTTGACATTATTACAGCTTCTCTCTTCCTCTGTCAGTAAAAGCACTGTTATCCAACTATGGTTGCAAACGAGTCTGTGTTTCCCGAAACCGTATTTCCAACGAACATTCGCAAACAGCATCGCCAAGTTTGGAGCGACAGCTCTCGACCTGTGGTTAGAAACAGCGTGCATTGCATGACTTGACGACTAAATCTGTATCTTGAGCAAAATAAGCAAGCTGACATTCAGTACAATCTAGTTCTTTTATTTTGCATATATAGATACAGCTTAGTTTGTAAAGAGATGTAATGTATCATGTGCATTTGTGCTGTAGAACGAGCGAGCCTATGATTGGATCTGGAAATAAAGAAACTTTGTTTCTGTCCTGTTGTTTTATGCTGTTTTAAGCAGGCTACACTAATCACCTTTTGGAGAATCAGCCTGCAATGACAACGAGAATTAGAAGGAAATAAATACATATTTGGGCTGTGTAATATTATAATAAAATGTCATTAATCACATATTAAGATAACCCATGTTATTTAAATAACTAAAATGCCCTAAATAGACACTAAAGAGCAATAATAATCCACCACACTGCAAGGATGAGATATGATGTATGACGTGCAATGACAGATTCAAGCGCATAGTTTTACCTAATGAATTATTCATTTGTATAATTATATTATTTAGAATTTCAATAAGAGAAAAACACCAATAAACTTGTGGTAATCATGAAAATTGTTTTATTCATTACATCATGGATCGGAAAAAACTTCAGGAAACGGGCAGACTTGAATAAATATCAACACAGTAGCAAACACTACACAATAAAAATATCATCTTCCTTAGACCGTGCATTGTGTGACCGTTTACAGTAAGCCGACATGTTGCTCAAAGACAGTGTGAAAATAGAGGAATTATGTAGGGGCTGGCACTTATAGGTATACATGCCCCTGTTTTTTAATCTGGTTTTACCTGAACAATTTAACAACAGAGAAAGAGTACTGTCCTAACATTTTCATTCCCATTCTTATGCATACAATCTTAGCCATAAGGCAACTAAAATATCAGTATGATTGTTTTCACAAATGCATCATTCTTATTTCATGTTTCATTCTCTGAGCAGATGCTTTTATTTCAACACTCTTCAGTAATAATTTTCATGTTTCACACTGTGAATCAAAGCGCCAGCAGCCAAGAATGAAATCCACAAAACCAAACTAAAACAAGGCTGTGTGTGTCAGCGAAGCCGTCCGTTACACCTGCGGTCAGACCGGCAGGAATCTGCCGTGCAATTTGCATTACATGGTTTGTGTGGGAAGCTCAACGTGGAATGTAAGGTATATGTAAATAGGAATGGAAAGCTGGCGTGATATCAAGTCATGTAGGCCACACGAGTTAAAGTTGAGCAGATGTGTCCCCTGGGTGGTATCAGAGCTATAGGAGAAAGGTTTGTCTTACAGTCAGCGGTCGTAAACTCACAATTTTAGTTTAATGGGCCTGACATAAAGGAATTACCACAGGAGAGTGCGCTTGGAGTCCAATAGTAACAGTTTATCCTCGGAGGAAACGTAATTCAACAATAGATTCTGTTTATTCCATTCAGATTGAGTGTGAGAGCCAGAGAGATGGATCTGTAGCATGCACTGAAACAAGAGGGCTGTAAAACGCATACTTGAAGCAGATGTTTGCTTTGTGCTGAGGCGTTGTGCCATGTGAATCGTGCTTCTCTTGTGCTGTTGCAAACAAACACACAAATGTCTTTAAACGATCAGTTCACCTGAGAATGTTTGACTGTGTGTTTGTTTTTGAATATGTGGTCTTTCTGGTAAAATGATTGATGACTGAGACTTTCAAGCTTCAAAAAGGTTGTAAAAGTAAAGTAGTCCATAAAAACTTGTGCGCTATATTCAAAGCATTTTGAAGTGGTTTTCACTGAAAATCTTCCTCTTCTGAGAGCTGCTAATCTCTGCCTCTGGATAAGGTCAGGTAGTTGAACACAAGAAATCATTTTATTATTCAACATCATTTATTTAAGGGGCCAAGCACCAAAGGTTCAAAGGAAACTATTGTAATCGTTGGCGTTCTTATTATTCTTCCGCTCTGGAAGTCTGTGGCAGCCAATAGAACCGATCGCGGGAAAATTTGACACACAGATAGAGGACAGTCGGAACATTAACCATGGCCATTTTCAAGAGTCTCTATCTCAATCCCTTTAGCGCCACCAACTGTCCAAATTTCCATTTCCATGTTTAACTGTAAGGGATAAAAACTTGTTTTCCCCCTCTGATTCCTTGGCTCAAGTCATTTCTTAATGAAAACGCTTCCACAATTTAGATTTTTTTTTTTTATCACATCATCTTCAGACCATGCCAACAAAAAGCTATCGAATTTAAGTTATTCATCAAACGTTCTCACAAATTAATTTGACAAAGAGCATGCCAAAATGGATGCAAGGCTTTATCTCTGCAACTCTTGGTCGAATTCTGATCAAACTTGGTGTGTGTTATGACAACCATGAACTGAGAATATCTGCACAGTTTCTGTGCAATGCCACCTAGTGGTCTGGAAATATGAAAAATTGATATTTTTGGTTATATCTTAAGATAACAACTGCTCTCTTTAGATTCGGTGCTGCACGCTGAGTCAGGCGAAATCCAATTCTCCCACATCGGCAGTTTTGTTTGTCGGCCATTTGGTTGTAAAATATATATTTTATCTAAGCAATGGCGTATCCTTGAGAAACTCAGTATGTGTCTTCGCATCAAGATTCAAGATTCAAGATTCAAGATTCAAGAGTTTTATTTGTCACATACACAGTTATATACAGAATATACAACTGGCAGTGAAATGTAAACAGGTCCGCTCTAAAGACAGTGCAAATAACAGTTACAAGAAAACACAAGAGGAGATTAAAATAGAAATAGAATAAAATAGAATAAAAAGTACTAAACATATGTAGAATTATAAATAATCAAGTAAAAGATAAAAAATAGGAAATAAAGATAAAAAATAAGTGGAATATGATAAGTGGGATAAACTGTAGACTTAAATAACTGGTTAGCATAAAAAATATATATATAAAGTATAATGTGCAAACAATAGGTATAATGTAATGTGCAAACAGAAGTATAATGTGCAAACAGGTTTATAACAGGTTGTTACACAGTAACAATAAGAACATAAAGTGCAGTGCAATGACAGTATGTGGATGTTAATGTTAAAACCGGATGTTTATGTGTGTGCGGGGTGAAGTGCAGTCACGTGACTGAGTTCAGGAGTCTGATGGCCTGGGGGAAGAAACTCCTCCTGAGCCTTTCAGTTTTTGCCATCAGGCTTCGAAAGCGCTTACCAGATGGCAGCAGGGTGAAATGAGAGTTCGCAGGGTGGGTAATGTCTTTGATTATTTTAGTAGCTCTACCTCTGCAGCGTTTGGTGTAAATGTCCTGCAGAGGCGGGAGAGCTGACCCTGAGATGCGCTCGGATAAGCGCACCACTCTTTGCAGGGCTTTGCAGTCATGACTGGTGCTGTTCCGTACGCTGTGATGCACTGAGTCAGGACACTTTCTATCGCCCCTCGATAGAAAGTTTTCAGGATATCTGGTAGAACCCTGAATTTCCTCAGCTGGCGCAGGTGGTACAGTCTTTGCCTGGCTTTTTTCACCTGTGCCTGGATGTGTGCAGTCCAGGTCAGGTCCTCGGAGATGTTCACACCCAGGTATTTGAAGCTGTTCACTCTCTCTACCGGTGTCCCGCTGATCATGAGAGGAGTATGACCGTTGCTGTCTCTTCCTGAAGTCCACAATCAGTTCTTTGGTCTTGCTAACATTCAGAGAGAGACAGTTGTCCTGGCACCATGATGTCAGTTGCTCCACCTCGTCCAAGTATGCCGTCTCATTGTTGTTGGAAATGAGACCCAGGACAACAGTATCATCAGCAAACTTGATGATAGAGGTGGAGCTGTGTGTGGACAAACAGTCATGGGTGTAGAGAGAGTAGAGCAGGGGACTCAGCACACAGCCCTGTGGAGCTCCCACACTCAGGGTGATGGAGGTGGAGGTGAACTGGCCTACTCTCACCGCCTGGGGTCTGCCAGTGAGGAAATCTTCAATCCAGAGGCAGAGAGAAGAATTCAGGCCGAGATCCAGGAGTTTGTGTGTTAGCTTAATGGGAACTATGGTGTTAAAGGCTGAGCTATAGTCAATAAATAGCAGCCTGTAGTTCCCACTTTTATGTCGATGTGAGTGAGGCAGGAGTGAAGGGCGTGAGAGATGGCATCTTCAGTCGATCTATTGGGACGATAGGCAAACTGAAGAGGGTCCAAAGTGTCAGGAATGGAGGAGCAAATGTTGTTTTTAATGAGTCTCTCAAAGACCTTCATGACTATAGATGTGAGAGCCACTGGACGATAGTCATTTAGGCAAGAGGGTTTACTGTTCTTAGGTACAGGGATGATGGTGGATTTTTGAAGGAGGTGGGGACAACGGATGTGGCAAGGGACTCATTAAATATGGATGTAAAGAGCCCAGAGCTGATCAGCACAGGACCGTAGAACACGACCTGAAATACCATCTGGCCCAGGAGCTTTCCTGACATCCACACGTTTGAGTGCCCTCCGAACCTCGTCCTCCGAGACAGAGATCACGTGACTGTTGCTGCTCTGAGGACTCTCTCTGACGCGTCACTGGCGGAGTCGCGCTGCCGCGATTACAATCAAGCGGCGTGAAAGAGTTTAACTCGTTCACAAGCAGCGGATCAGCTCTCACCTCTGCAGGATTTAGTTCCAAAAGCACATGTAACGAGTAGGAAAATAGTGTGGCCCCTTTAAGAGCGCTCGCCCCTGTAGGAGGGCCTGCGTTCTATGTGTGTGCGCACTGCGCCTCGAGCTCCCATGTGTGCGGATTATTTCCTGTTTTTCTGTTGCTAACATTCAGTTATCTCTGTTTTATTAAGTAATGCTGTGTACGGAAATGGAGTTTGTGACGCACTCTTGTGAGAGTTCTGCGGGGAATAAAGTGCGAGCTGTTTGATGTCTAACTTATCGCCTCCGTGTTTGCAGCAACTCCAGTTATTGAGCTATCCGTATTTTTCACCCGGACACACGCGTTACAAGTGGCGCCCGAACATTTTGTCTCTGTCCTTGGAGTTAACGCGAGGTTTACACAGATGCAGACCTGGTTTGTGAATGAAGGCACAGGAGAGGCTATAAAACCCCAGGTCGACATGTGTGAATCTGCACCGCTACCTATTTCAATGCACATGGCGTAAACGACTCGAGGCCGTGGCGGACATTTTGTGTTGCTGAAGCAGAGGATATTTATTCACATATCAGTGGATTTGGTCTTATGTTCGTTGAGGTAATCGGGAATTTGACTATTTATGAACTTTGACTGTTTCAGGGATTGAAGCCTGGTCCACTTGCTCATTCGATGTACGTGATGAACTGTATTTTTTTCCCCGGAGTCATCGTTTGATTGTTTTCTTCGATTCCTCGACGCTAGGACTGTGTTCGCTCATCTAAGGACCTAAAAAAAAAAAAAAAAAAAAAAAAAAAAAAAAAAAAAAAAAAAAATCAGAAGGATTTTTTTTGTATTGTTGTTTTTGTTAAAGTTTGGTGATATTGAACTGTTGTCACTATTTTCAAGAAATTATTTGTATATCCCTAGTTTCTTATTATAATTCTAAACCGTTTCAAAGGTGCATCCAACTGGTTATATTTTGTTGGTTGTTTCACTGGTCACATTATTGAAATTAATGCAAGTTGGAATTGTCTGTTGAAAGTCATTGCTCTGGATTATATTATTCTGAGACAATCTAATTGTGTAATAATGGCAAGACGTGCTGAGAATGACGAGACTGACTTAACTGACCTATCTGCATGCTTTGAGTATCCACCCAGGCGGAGAGTGTCAGTGCCAGCGGATCGCATGCAGACGCAGGTCGAATCGTTGAAGAAGGAAGTGGAAATGCTGCGGAAGTGCCTGAGTGAGTCTCTTGATCTACAGAGAGGTATCATTGACCGTTGCACACAGAACTTGCATGTACCTGTGTCATGCCACTTGCCTTCACAAGTCAGGCCTGTTGCTTCGTCTACGCCATATGCTCAAGCACCAGCTGGTCAAGCTCATGGGCCCCGGTCCTTTGAAACCGAAATGAATGGCAGAATGGAAAATATGTTTGGCCTGGCTCAAAGCTCTCTTGAATTGAACAATGCAACCAGAACTTTAGCCTCAGTCTTGCACCAATCGAGACTGGAACCCCCAGTGTTCGCGAACAGTGGAAGAATTCACCCAGATGAATGGCTTGTTCTTGTGGATGCCTATAGAACCTCTTTGGGTCTCAGTGATGCTCAAATGTTGCTTGAACTGCCACGTTTCTTAGCTAAAGAACCCAGGAAGTGGTTTTCAGTGCTGAGTTCACACGTTACGTCTTGGACACAGTTCTGCACCCTGTTCAAGACTGTGTTCCTTCCATCGGATAACCAAGAGAGTGTCTGGAGAGGAATTCTTGACCGTGTTCAAGCTCAAGGAGAACCATTTCCAACATTTGTAGCACACTTGTTATCTGAATTCAAGAAGCTGAAATCTCCACCACCTGAACAGGAGCAGATTGATCTTATTTGCAAGCATGCACTTGAGCGCTACAGAGTTGCACTGTATGGTGCGCAAATTACTTCAGTCATAGATCTCTTAATGCGCGCCCACGAGCTGCACTCTGCTCTTGGCCCTGACAGCCGCAATGAACCAGTAGTACAGAGAAGCAGGAACGTGCGTGAAACTTACTGTTTCAAGTGTTCTGCACCAGGTTTCACATCTAGAAACTGTCCAAACTGCAACCCTGCTCCGCAAACTGAATTCTTTCCATCAACTGAAAAACTGACAAGTCCGGTGGTGAATGAGCCGCAGAAACCTAACGAAGACAAGACAGCTGCAACATACATGGAAAGAGAGGAGGGAAATCGAAATACGGTTCGGCAGAAGGTAAACTTCAAAGGGGGGAGGACGTTTCACGGAGGCAATCCTCCCTCCAGAAGATAAATGCGCCTCAACCCAGCCTTATGTCTCCTGAGTCGCTTGTCCTTGGCCATGTGGAAGACCGTACTTCTACTTCTTTTTGGAACACGCCATTTATTATTAAAGTCAATTTCTGTCATAAGGCCATCGACGCAGCATTGGACACAGGTGCCTCACTCTCAGCAGTTCGTACAAATATGATTTCTGATGTCTTGCAGCATTCTCAGAAGGTTCAACCTTGGACTTTTCCCCCAATTCAGCTTGCCAGCAGTGCCGTTTGCACTCCTACTGGTGTTGTCTGGTTAAACATTGGCCTCCAGGGTAAAAACTTCTACCATCGGTTTGTCATTATCCCTGATCTGTCATCTCCGATCATCTTAGGGATGGATTTTATGCTGCGAGCATCCGTTAGCATTGACATCCCATCAAGGACGGTGACCCTAGGTGAATATACCCCCCAAGAGGTTTTGAGTGAGTGGTCGGAGGCACCCGAGCTTGGGAGCTTGATGTTTGTGGATGTCTGCCAGACTGCTCTGGATGAGAAAGTTGAGATGGCTTGTCTGGAAAGGGAACAAAAAGAGAAATTGTGGGATATTCTTAAAGACTTTTGGGACTTGTTTGATGGACACTTGGGTCGTACTTCATTGGGGGAGCACGAAATCAATACGGGTGATGCGAAACCAGTTCACCTCCCGCCATATCGGACCTCACCAGCTAAGAAACAAATCATTGAGGAACAGATTCAGATGATGCTGGAAGAAAACATCATCGAGCCGTCTTCCAGCCCGTGGGCTGCACCTGTAGTAATTGTCAAAAAGCCATGTGGAGAGCACAGGTTTTGCGTAGACTACAGAGGTCTCAATCACCTGACACTTAAAGATTCTTATCCTCTGCCCAGAGTCGACGAATCGTTGGATTTCCTGGCTCATGGAAAATTTCTTTCAACTCTTGATTTGTCTCGGGGGTACTGGCAGGTGTCAGTTGAAAAACAGTCAAGGCCAAAGACAGCTTTCGCGTCACACTGTGGCCTATTTCAATTTAAAGTTCTCCCTTTTGGCCTCTGTAACGCCCCAGCTACATTTCAGAGGGTGATGAACAATGTTCTCGCTGGTTTGATATATAAATGTTGCGCAGTATATCTCGATGATATCGTCATTGCATCCCCGACCTTTGAGCAACACTTGCAAGATCTCTGGGAAGTCCTGTCAAGACTTAAGTCAGCTGGTCTTACACTCAAGCTAAAGAAGTGTCAGTTCT
This sequence comes from Gobiocypris rarus, assembly GCA_023029165.1. Lineage (NCBI taxonomy): Eukaryota > Metazoa > Chordata > Actinopteri > Cypriniformes > Gobionidae > Gobiocypris > Gobiocypris rarus. Next base: position 12,754,822 of record CM040914.1, read on the forward strand.
GCTTGAATGAACTCATCTTCTTGGGATACAGGGTCACTCCAGATGGTATTTCTCCTGATCCAAAGAAGGTGGAAGCGGTCATTGGTTTCGGAACGCCGACGGATCTGAAACAAGTGAGAGGATTTCTAGGCCTCACAAGCTATTACAGACGATTCATTCCAAGCTATGCGCAAAAAGCAGAGCCACTCTTCAAGCTCACCAGAAAGGAAACACCATTTGACTGGGATGATGGTTGTCAGGCTTCGATGGATTACTTGAAAAACTGCCTTACGTCTGAACCCATTCTGTGCCTCCCTGATTTCACACGCCCATTCTTCGTCCACACTGATGCCTGTGACTTAGGACTTGGTGCGGCCCTGATGCAGAAGGATGACATGGGGCGAGAGGTGGTTGTATCTTTCGCGAGCAGAACATTGCACAAAGCAGAAAGGCCTTACTCAACGCCTGAGAAGGAGTGTTTAGGAGTGATTTGGGCTCTGGAACATTTCAGACCTTACATTGAGGGCCTTCATGTAACCATTTATACTGACCACAGCAGCCTGAGGTGGCTGATGACCCGTCCCAACCCCTCTGGACGACTGGCAAGGTGGTCCCTACGCCTACAAGATTTTGATTTTAACATCATTCACAGGCCGGGTGTTCAGAATAAAGTTCCGGACGCTTTGTCACGCAGCCCACTGCCGCATTGTGAGGGGCCTATTGACATTCTTCCTCCGTATGCGGTCATTGCTGGGTTGGATCTACGCAGTCTCTCCTCAATCGCAATCACAGACAGAGAGCAGTTGAGGCAGTTACAGAATGGGGACCCGGTGGTTGGCAGTCTTCTTCGAAACCTTAAAGAGGGTGGGTCAGATGAAGTGCATGTCATTCATGATGGTCTACTTTATTTCAGGGACCCAAAGATAACCTGCAGTCTCCACCCAATGAAGCAGCTTAAGTTACATGTCCCAACAGTTATTCGACCCACTGTACTCAAATACTATCATGACCATCCTACAGCTGGCCATCTGGGCGTGACGAAAACGCTGGCCAGGTTGAAACAAAGGTTCTTTTGGCCCAAAATGGCAGCAGACGTGAAAAGATATGTTATCTCATGTCCTGTGTGCCAGTTGACAAAGCCGAGCCAAAGGAAACCAGCAGGCCTTATGGTTCCGGTTAAACCAGTGAAACCATGGGAATACATAGGTGTAGATTTTGTTGGTCCACTTCCTCGCACCCAGAGTGGCAACGAATATCTAATCGTTTTCGTTGACTACTTTTCAAAGTGGATAGAAGCGAGTGCAGTGCGGTCAGCGACGGCTCAAGTGGCAGCGAGTAAGTTTCTGAGTGAGATATTTGCCCGGCATGGTGCGCCAACCTACCTCATATCAGATCGTGGGACCCCGTTTGTGAGCAAGCTTTTTGAGCACGTGGTGGCTGCCCTTGGTACTGAACACCGGCTCACAACAGCGTACCACCCGCAAACAAACGCCACTGAGAGAGTGAACCGCACGCTTAAAACTGCCATACGTGCGTATGTAGGGGACAAGCACACTTCGTGGGACAAGTATCTTCCGCAAATCTGCTTTGCTCTTCGTACAGCACCCCACGAGAGCACGGGTCACTCTCCTGCGATGTTGATATATGGCCGTGAGTTGGAGACGCAACTTGACTTAATAACGCAACCAAGTACGGATGGAGTGGATGATCCTGACATGCTTTACCCTGAGAGCTTGAAAGCATCCTTAAAAGTTGCTCACGATCATGCCAGAGCCACTTTGAGTGCGAGCCATATAAAAAGAAAGCACTACTATGACCAAAGGCGACGCACGGTGACATATGCTGTGGGAGACTTAGTAAGGGTTAAGACTCATCCAAAATCTGACGCTGATGCAAGCTTTACAGCTAAGCTGGCCCCGGTGTATGCTGGACCATTTAGCATCTCAAAGAAACTGTCATGTGTCAACTACAAACTTTCGAATGTGGACACGGGAGAAGATGCTGGGGTGTTTCATGTAGTAAATCTTCAGCCTTTCTATTCACGGGACACAGCCATGCTTACAGCGAGTTCCAAGGATGGTGTTGATAGGTCACTACCTTTGAATGAAAACGTTGATCCTCAAACAGACCGAGAGGAATCTGTTAATGCTGACCAGAGGGTTGATACTGACAGCTCGACAGAAACTTTGAACTCAGATGAAAATTTAAAAGTACAGTGTTCTGAACTCTCACTTGACCTTGCACCAGACAGTATTGATGGTGGGGATGTGTATGACTTGACATCTGACGCAGTTATTCCCAAAATTGCAAATCAGGGTCAGGGGCGTTATGCACTGAGACAGAGACAGGCCCCTAGAGTTACCTCTGACTGGACTGTGAACAGGTGGACTAACCCCTACCACACACAAAGATTTGACTTGTAATATGGATGATAGATAAAGTTAGAATGTTGCTTAGGAGTGTTTTCGGTAACGTTTTTGCATGTTCATGGTTCTTAAATGAGGAAAATTTGTGTTATGCGGTCATATTTTCTTAAGTGTTACTAAAATAATGTATGCTGTGCAAAAATGTATGCTTGTACGGCCTGTACATTATCTACCCCATGTCTTGTTAACTTTCGACTAAGTCATGTATGAGTAGTGGTTAATAACAAGTGCTCACTCTGCTGTGTACGGCTGAGGGCAGCCTTTTTTTGGCCGGGGGAAATATGTAACGAGTAGGAAAATAGTGTGGCCCCTTTAAGAGCGCTCGCCCCTGTAGGAGGGCCTGCGTTCTATGTGTGTGCGCACTGCGCCTCGAGCTCCCATGTGTGCGGATTATTTCCTGTTTTTCTGTTGCTAACATTCAGTTATCTCTGTTTTATTAAGTAATGCTGTGTACGGAAATGGAGTTTGTGACGCACTCTTGTGAGAGTTCTGCGGGGAATAAAGTGCGAGCTGTTTGATGTCTAACTTATCGCCTCCGTGTTTGCAGCAACTCCAGTTATTGAGCTATCCGTATTTTTCACCCGGACACACGCGTTACACACAGATGGTCCTAAGTCCCTGCCACATCCGCCGAGAGTCGTTGAGTTGGAAATGAGATTCCACTCGGTCTTTATAACGGAGCTTTGCGGCTTTTGACGGGCGCGCCGGAGGGCGTAACATGATGCTTTGTACTCCTCATATCCCCTGTTAGGAGACCGGCATTATAGGCTGCAGTGCGTGTGTTTACTGCAGCGGATAGAACTGTCCACCCACGGTTTCTGATTAGGAAGGACGCAGTTATTGTTTGTGTGGCTTGCTCTGTCAGTGTGTTGATAAAGCAGAGCGCCACATCCGTGAACTCGCTGACGCCATCAGAACTCGCGAAACATGTCCCAGTCGACGCCATCAAGAGCTGCCTGTAGCGCGAACTCTGAATGGGATGACCAGCGTTTAACTTCCCTCCTCACCGGGGTTCTTGAACGAGCCTTTGTTTATATTCCGTGTGAGGAAAATGGCGGCATGGTCCGATTTGCCAAAAGCTGGCTGTGAACGAGCTTTGTAGGCGTTCTTAAACGGAGAGTAGCAATGATCCAGTGTGTTTGCTCCTCGTGGGGCAGGAGACATGCTGGTGAAAGTTTGGCAATACTTTCTTTAAGTTTGCTTTGTTAAAATCACCCGCGACGATGAAAGCAGCGCGGGTGATTGTTTAAAAGCCGCTGGTCACATCATGGAGGCCAGATAATGCCAGCCCCGTGTCCGCCTGTGGTGGAATATAAACGGCAGTATGGCGATGACCGAGGAAAACTCCTCGGCAGATAGAATGGACGGCAAATGATAGTTAAATGTTCCAAGTGAGGCGAGCAGGATCGCGAAATAATGGAGATGTTCCTAGGATCGCACCATTTCTTGTTTATCATAAAACACACTCCACCGCCTTTGGATTTACCGGCATCGGCTGTTCTGTCCATCCGAAAAACAGAGAAGTTCTCGGACGGCGCCACGGCTGTATCCGGGACCGCGAAGTGAGCCATGTTTCGGACAAACAATAGATGTTACAGTCTCTCATGTCCCGTTGAAAACTTATCCTGGCTCTAAGATCGCCCATCTTATTCTCCAAGGATTGGACATTTGCAAGCAAAATGCTCGGGAGAGGAGGACTGAATGCTCTTTTCTCAGTCTGTTATGGATCCCAGCGCGTTTCCCGCGGTGTTTTGAATCTTCGCCGTCGACTCGAGTGGCCATTGTTCAACTCGGCCCCGGCGAATCACAGATGGAAGATTGGAGAAAGTGTCCTGAAACAGGTCAGTGTAGCGGTAACCAATTTCCAGAAGTGTTTTGCTGTCGTAACAGATCAAAGCAGATGATCCGTTGGAAAAATAGAGAATAAAAGAGAGTAGAATAATAAATAAAAGCAAAGTCTTAGCGGAGCGACCTGAACGGCGATCAACACGGCGGCGCCATTTTCATGAAAAAAATGAAATGCCCTGAAGGTACTCAAAAAGTTTTGGAACATTTATAATGACATTTAAAAATATGCTAATAACTTTTTTGTTATTGTAATGAAACTAGTCTTAATAGATTCCTTCAGTCATGACGAAATCATACATTTCAATTTTGCCATACTTATATCTGCTACTTTGATTTAGTTTAAAACCCTACTTTTTAAAACTCCTCTTTGACCGTTTGTTCGATTTTCACCAAATTTGAGCCAGATCAACTTCACACTATGCCGGAAAAAAGTTATGGATTTCGAGTCGCTAGATAAAACAGTTTTTGTATACAACAAATTTGATGAGATGATGCCAAAACGACTCTGAGGCTGTTTCTCTGCAATGCTTTGTCATCTTGGCACCAAACGTTCATTGTGTCACTGTCACCTCACTCTGACCTCACCACATCAATTTTGTATATGGTTCAAATTGGTTGAAAGATTTTTTTTTTTTAAGCCATTTTGCCTTAAATCATCTAAATATGCTTTTAATTGCTCATTGCTGCTGTTGGTCTGATGCTCCCAGCCGTGCTGGCATGATTGATGATGCCTTCTTTGTGCCTAGCCCCAATAATTTCTGCCTACAGATATATTTTATTATTTTATTTAATTAAATTTTGCCTTTATTTATAGGATGATGGAGTATTGACTGTGGGGTGTCATTTGAAATGAAAAAAGGGTGATATATTAAGGTGTAATTATCATTTTTGGTGAATTAAAGCTTTATGATCAGCTAAAAATCCTTTAATACTTCCACTCTTTGCTGGCTGTCAAACGTCTGCCAGGTTCTCTGAACACAGCCAAGAGAAAATATTAAACAGTTTTTTCTGTTCTTTTTTTCTTATATAATTGGTCCACAAACAGAAGGGAGGTTATGTAATGTAAAAACAACTTTCTGTACTATTATTTTTTCAAAGCCGCAGACTGTCAGAATGCAAGATTAGCTGTTTTATAGGCTCTGTGAAATAAACCACTCATTACTTGGCTAATATTTTCGCATTCATACTCAAAAATTATTTCATGGTTAAAAAATAACATGCAGGCATACAGCAAAAACCTGGAGAGATTTTCTGGTTTCTGAGTAAACCTCTTATAAGAGAGAAGTTGGAATTTTAACTATTTTGTTGTTATGATTTACAGGAAGTCCTTTTTCATCAAAAGTGTTTCACAACATGAAGTATTTTGTGTCATGCCACTTCTGTCACTCGATTAAATCGTTAAATGTAAACGATTTAAAGGCCTGCAGGGAATTTGGCACAGACACTTGTAAGCATTTCCTCAAGAATTTGACTTACACTAAATGACTGAATTCAAAGCTAATTCAGACATAAAACCTTTAGTTCTCATGTAGCCAAGACTCACATTACATATTTGCCGTTTCTTAAAAAGGATGCAAGCAAATTTAGTTACTGTAAGGATTCATTTAACTTAAAACCTTGGTGCCCGGTTGCATAAAGCACCTTAAGCTGTTCCCTTATGTATGGGACTTAAAGCGTGATTTCCCCTTACGTAAGTGAATGATTTAAGGGTGTTGCATATAATCCCTTATATACGGGGTCGTTGAATGCTTGAATCTGATTGGATGACGAACATTCTGAGGTGTGCAATTATTTTCTGGGAAGCGAACGTAGTTCCAGGCAGCTCTCCTGACCGCATTACAGTTCCATATCACTTCGCATAGTTAACTGTAATACATTTTGCACAAAAAATTGTTGTCAGCGCTGCCCCGATGATTTTATCAGTTCGCCTATATAGTGTAGCTTAAAGGCTACACATGACATTTTTTTCACTAGCGAGGTAATAACAGCGCTGTTTAGAGACGCACAGAGGTAGCCTAATTCACACTAGCCCTCTCTCTCTCTCTCTCTCTCTCTCTCTCTCTCTCTCTCTCTCTCTCTCTCCCTCTGTGTGTCTCTGTCGCTTTCGCTCTCTTTCTAATAACTTCATTAATAACTGCAGTAGAATGCTATCAACGGCTCAAGCCTCCGTTACCATCTTTAAAATGATGTTTTGGAACTAGCAAAAGAGCCGTTGGATGAGACAAGGAAGAAATAGTCCCATTCACAATAGTGATTTAAATACAAAAACCGGACGAATCCCTTTAAATATATCATTGGATCGATGTCTTGAGATGTGGTAACCATAGTATAAGCGGAATAATTTACTCCGGGCTGTTGCATTATTAGAGTAATAATAATTTTTCTAATAATTCAACAGCCCGGAGTCAATTATTCCTTACTTAAATGGTTCTCTTAGGTAAGGGAAACCTTTAAGTGTTTCACGACTGTGACCCAGGTTTTACCATTATAAAATTATATTGTTGCCATAGACGCGCTACTGTACACATTAACCATAGGAGCTTAAAAACAAAGGATACAATAGATTTAAAAAAATCGATAAGGAAAACAAAAAAAGAATGCCAAATTGGACAGAGGAGGAGGATACTTCTTGACGAGTATGGGAAAAGAAAATAAATTTTAAAAGGCAAACTTAATCCCTTTGTAACTGCTGCCTAAAAGAATAAACAGTGGGAGGAAACAGCAAAAAAAATGCACAGAGTCTAGGGGTAAATATGAAAATGTCTCTGTGGTGGCAAAAAAGAAACAAGCCTTCATATGTTCATATACTGATCTCTGTGTGTGCCACTTATTCGAGGAAACCCAAAAACAAAGAGGTTTCAATGACATCCAGTTCAACATGAGCTGGGAAGGTCATAGTTTTCATATATTCCGCAGCGATCAAATCCATATTCTCCATATTTCATCGCTGTTTTTTTGCTGTTTCCTTTTTTTTCGCTCCCTATCGGAATTTTTTTTTTTTTAACATCTATATCTTCAACAGGATCCATAAACATTTATGTTCATAAACTCTTAACCTTAAACTACAACTGGCTTTATGCAACACTTAACGGTTTTTAAGGGAAACCTAAGGGTGATCTTAAGGGAAAATTTCACTTAAAGGGGTACTTCAACGCTGGGAAGATGAATCTGTATTTAAACAGGGTCATTAATGTAGTAGAAATGTTAAATTATTTTTGAATTTGGTGCCTTCTAGACTGAGAAAACACAGTAAATGTATTTTTGTCTCATGGGGATGAAAGACAACAATTCCCAGAATGCACTGCTTCACTGCCCTACTTTAGGCACGGCTAGTCGGCTACAGGATTACTGGATCACTTGCCCACCACGTTCATTTTCAGAAAATCAGTTCAGTTAGAGACACTACAATTAAAAACTGAACGTGTCTGTTCGATATAATGCGAGTGAGCCGATTGAGTGTCACGGCACAAACGCAGCAGGATCGGATTACATTCATCACATGAACTGAGGTAAGTGCGGGATTCACGGCTGCATTCACAGCGCGTGATCAGTCTGGAACGTGTTCAGTTCATGTCTTTGGAAGCTTAACTTTCATAGGAAGTTCATTTTAAAAGTTAAAACACTCACTTTGCTCTCCACCGCTTCGTTTACATGAATCTCCGCAGCTCCCGATCCGAGTGCTGTGAGTGTGATGTTGAAAACATGTGGAAACAGCGCCTCCGGCTGGCTGTAGTCTTCAGCCTCTGGACAAAAACTCCTCCGATGACGCAAAATGATGATATTTGCATCATCGGAGGAATTTTTCCAGAAATAAAATACATAATTCTCTTATCTCAGGGTCATATGAGGGGGGAAAGTACGATAATTTGAATATACTCTTAATTCTAATCGCTGAAGTAACCCTTTAAGGTGCTTTATGCAACCGGGCACAGACCTTGACTTTTGCAGTCAAAAAATAAAAATTAAAAAAAACACATTGTACTGGTTGTTTTCAAATAAAGGTGACTTGACTTGAGAGGATTTGGGGGAATCAAAGGTGAACTCCTGATATGAACACGGTTTCAGATTGTTATTAGTGAATATGTGAAAAAAATGTAATAAATGCACATGCACCAAGTAGGAAGTGTGTCCTACTTGTCCTAAGTGTTATATGTTTGGGCCCTATCATACACCCGGCACAATGTGACGCCATAGGCGTGCTGGTCTGAAAACCATGTGAGTTCAAGCTCATTGTTTGACTTTTAAAGGGAATGGTAGATAAGACTCTGATTGGTTTATTGGTTACACCCAAAACACACCCATGACTTATTAAGAGACTAGGGACAACCCTTTCGGACCATGTGAATGGCACGCTGGACGTTTGTTTGAATAGGGAAAGTTTTACCTTTGCTGCACTTTGTGACTGCCACTTAAAAAGTTGAACATTTCCATCCAAGTTCATTACAGACCATATATGCTTCACTGGAGGATGTGACAATGGCAGCCATTTACATGATGTCGATCGGAGCATGGCGTGTCTCTCCATTAAAGTCAATCGAGTATGGTCTTCATTTATCCTTTCCTGTCACCAGATCTTAATTGGAGGTGGTAATTATCTGACCACGCACTATTAAATGTCTCATCCGAAGCTGTGTGGTAGCTGAAAATGAATAGCCATTGATTAGTAACAGAGCTATTGCACTGCTCTCCTTTCACAGATTGCACTAGCATTGATCCATGGCAACAATTTCCAGCTTGCCATCTCACAATCAGCCGGATTATAATGCACGACTTGAGTTTGACCCTTCATTATAAGCTTACAACAGGCCTGAACGAGTGCCACTGGTGCTCTCAGAGACATTAAACAGATGGAGATTAGTGTTGCACTTCCAGTCACTCATCTGTGTGTTTGCTTGGCCTATAGGCAGTAGGCAGGCTTTGCCGTTTGGACGGGTCTAGAAGCAAATTAAACAGATTTCTCACTGATAGTGTTTCATAGTAGTTCATATGAAGTATGAACATGTTTATATACAAAATGTGCACAGTGACGAATGCAAACTATGTGCTTTGTTACAGCAGTTTTAGTTTAGTGTCACTGAGATACTATTATAGTTCAACATTTGTATTCGTTTTTGTTTGTACATGTTCATTTGAAAGTGAAGTTTTAGTAACGTTTTAGTAGTTTTAGAATAGTAATATTTAAGTAACTTTGTGTTTATTTGACTCTTCACGATGAATCGCTTGCTGCTGTATTCCTCATTTGTAAGTTGCTTTAGATAAAATAAATCTTTTAATTTGTATTTATTTAAACTAAAGTATTAAAAAGAAAAAATAATAACAAATACATTAGTTTAGTAAGTTTTAGTAAACTATAATAACCCAGAGTTACAGCTGTTGATATAATGTCATTATTGTGAGAAAAAATATGTTTTATTGTGTTTTCTTCTGTTCATTTTAAAATGCATAAAGGAATATTTTTTTTCTTATCGAACAGCATCAGATTTAGCAAACATTAATGTAATACAGTCTAGCAGGTTTCTTGTCAAACTTTCTTCAACAGTGCATTAATGAAGTAAACATTCCTGACAGGTTCGTCAAGCTTTGATAAATATATTCTGCCATAAGCTGTTACACATTTGAGTACATATGGCACATTCTGATAGCTTTATACGAGCATATGCTAATAGCATATGCCAATATCACAAATATGTTAGCACATAATGGCATGTCACATAACATGATATTAAAAGTAAATCACACAGGAAGCGTCTGTGACATGATGATTATCATTTATTTTAGAATTTCAATATAATGGAAAATAAAAAATACTAGAAGCTTTTTTGATATTCAATTCATGCATGGGATTATTCTATTGTCAGGATTTTCTTCTTCTTCTTCTTCTTCTTCTTCTAGTTATAATCTGATCTAACATAATTTTTTGTGATTTGCAAACATTAAATGATTTTTAAAAACCTCGTTCTGACACTTTCTGCAGTTTGCATCGATATGCCAGTAGGTGAGTCTTCATGAGTGAATCTTGGAATCATTCAGCCGATTTGTTTCAAACATTGCTTAATTCAGGAACTAAACAAATGAGATTGAAACACTGGCACTGATTCATTTAAAAATGCTGATTCATTCATACAGGAATGAAATTATTGAATTATTCACTCAATTGATTAATTTGCAGATTCATTCAAGAGCAAATACAGTGTTGCTCGGAGATGCCATCTATTCTGTTTTGGAAATACTTTCTTTGGTGTTACACATAACGGGCTATCTTGCAAGCGCAGTGACTTTTAATACGCAGCGCATGTGTCATTCCTATTTTGCACCCGCACAAAGCGCGCTTTTCCCTCCACAGAAGCACGTCGCTAAACTAGTGAATGAACTTGCGCTCCTGCGTTCAGCGCAAAAAGGAGGCGTGTTCCGGCGCAAACAATCCCTGGTACTATTTTGCTGTTCCATTAAACAATTGCGCCACTGACCAGAAAAAAACTAGTCTAAAGTCAGTGGCGTGTTGCGCCTTGTTCATTATGCTATTTTAAGGGCGCATGCTTGACCATAATGATAGCCATAATAATAGCAATCCATAATGGAACTTGCGCACCTGCTTTTAAAGGGAATGTTGGATGACGCTCTGATTGGTTTATTCATGTTACGCCCAAACCACACCTATGAATAATGAAGCTACTTCAGACCAACCCATTTTAGATTTGCGCCGGGCGCAAGAGCCATTTATCCCGCCGGGAAAATAGTAACAGCGCCGAGACCCGCCCACAAAGTTACTTGCGCTTAGCGCTTTGACAGTTGCGTTTCAGATCGTTAAAATAGGGCCCTATATCCTTGTATCTTGAATTGCTGAATAAACTCAATGTGTTAATGATGTTTAACTTGAATGAACTGCTACATTCTCATTTGGCATTCTTTATGTTTTGTGAACTCACACAATGATTGACAGACTGCAAGCTTCTCAACATTTTCTGACCCAACAGGCCAATTTGGCATTGGTTTAAGTGTAATTATATTGACAGCATCTAGAATAAGTTTAGTGTGATTGCTGCCAGTAGTAGATGAAGCACTTTTTAAGGGAATAAATGAACCTGCACTGGCCAGTAGATCAGAATCTTCATTCACGAATGCGCTCAAAACAAACTCATTACAAACTGTTGATGTTCGTGCATTGACTGTTTTATTACTTTACCCACGTTGCCTTGGCTCTGGAGAGGTTTTGATTAATTGCTCCTATCCGCCGCAAACTCAGTTCATTGTGTGTGAGAAGACAGACTATGGCAAGGCCAATGGATTTAACTATTCACCACGGCTATGATTTGCAGATAAGAGAACTCAAAGAGCATGGCAATCCTGGCAGGATAGCTCGACAGTAGTGCCAGCTTGAAGTGATGTGAGAAAGATTAGATTGGATCTATTGGATTTTCTTTTGCAAAAGGTTCACATATTCAACTGAGCAAAGGCTCAAGGGGGAGGATGACAGTCGTCATATGAAGGACAGCAAATGATAGACAGAGAAAGAATTGTGGGTAGAGAGGACAAAACGTAACAAAGAAAAATACATATGATTGATTGATTGATTGATTGATTGATTGATTGATTGATTGATTGATTGATTGATTGATTGATTGATTGATTGATTGATTGATTGATTGATTGATTGATTGATTGATTGATTGATTGATTGATTGATTGATTGACTGAGGTTGTTTGGTTCATTATTTTGGTTGGTTGTGTGTGTGTGGTTGATTGATTGATTGATTGATTCCGTTGGTTGGTTGATTGATTGATTGATTGATTGATTGATTGATTGATTGATTGATTGATTGATTGATTGATTGATTGATTGATTGATTGATTGATTGATTGATTTAGTTGGTTGATTTAGTTGGTTGATTGATTGATTGGTTGTGTTATTGATTTGGTTGATTGATCGATCGATCAATAAATCGTTCGATCGGTTGGTTGGTTTATTGGATTGTGTCGGTCAGTTAATCAACCAACTGTGATTGATTTAGGGAAAAAAACAAGAAGTGGCACTTGCGTGCATTTCTAGGTGGGTTTTGCTTGTGTTTCTTGAACTTTGATTTGTTTAAATCACTAACACTAATTCTTATCAGTACGAATAGTGAAGATTGAAAACATAAGACCAAACATAAATGTACGAAGGTCAACATAAGTACAAAACACTCTGGACAAACTAAATCTTGAACATGAAAACTGTGTTTATACTCTATAAAAACATGTAGGCACCTTGTACAAAGATGTACAGATAATTATGATCCAGTATTATCTCCTCCTCCTGAATTTCTTTCTTCTCTCTATCTATTCTTCTTTTCCTCCACCAACAGCTCTCACGCTCATTTTCTTGCTCAGTTTGCATCCCACGTTAATTACAACACCCACTTTTCTCCTGCACGGCTTGCATGTATTACTTCACCACTTGTGTTGTGCTTTTGTCTTTGAGTCATTCCGTCTGTCCTCTTCTTTGGCCTTTTCATCTAAAATAAATGACCTGTCTACTGGTACCTTTCTGTAATAACAATGTTTGAAGCTAACCTCAATCGGACATGTTTCTTTCATAAGACTCATTCCCAACTTCTGCAACTTTCTGTCAAAAAGTTAGTTATGACCGCCCACATTTGCACACCAACAATCAATCAAAAAGAAAATCATTATTGTGATGTTTCTAATCATAATGAACTCTTTTTTTCCGTATATTCATTTAGATGTGATTTTCTGTTGTTCTTGTTTATTTTGAGCATCATAACTTCTGTAATGGCTCTCTTTTGGGATACAAGTTGATAGGTGATGAATGAAGTGGCGTGACAGCTGTAAGGTGACAAATGCAAATTAATTAGAAACCAAAAAAGTCAGTCTCTTCCCAGGTGTTCTATAAGTATGCATGAGCTTGTTAGTGCTTTTCATAATGTTTGACACGTTCCGCTGAGCTTCACATATGTTCACCCTTTCCCTGTCAAATGTCACGCCGCACTTGACATTATTGTCTTTTTAGTCTTTTCCTGATGCACTCACTGCTGGTATGTAACGCATATCTCATTATAAACGATTGCATCAAACATCAAAGTTCTTATGTTGCTTGTACACAGTTCTTGTACACTGTTTTCATGTACTTTAGTTTGTGTGTGTGTGTGTGTGCCGCAATTCACCATAGACTTGCTCTTTTGAAATAAACAAGGTCAAAGTGCTATGTTGACTGCAAAACAAGTTAACTTTCCTAGTACGCTTAGGTCATAACAGGTCATTTACATATAAACGTTTTAAAGGTTCAGCCTTTGTACAAAGCATCAGTTGTTTATAACAAAGTAAAATAAAGAAAACTTTTTGAAAGTGTAGAATATGACTATTGTAATGGAGTAGCAGCTGATTTCATTGCTCGCTGTCTTATCTTAGACTTGCCTCCCTGAGTCTCTTTTAATTTTTCTCTGCTGATGGTCTTCACAAACAGTCTCTGGCATGCTCTGCATGTGTGGTTTGCCTGGCATGGCGGGAGCACTGACTTTAGGTGAGATCCATCATCATAACACAGGTAGGCAGCTTAATAATGCTGGCGTTGGCTTGCTGAGAACAATGAGCCATTTATTTAATCTAACACAGTCATCAGACGCTGTCATTAAAGGAAACCAGGCATGGAAAATAAAGAGCAATACTAGATCAGCGTGCCGTGGATGATTTTCATGTGGTGCAAACGTTATTCTCAGTTTGCTTTAGAAATAAATGCAAGAATGGACTCCATTATCTCACAGTATCTTATTTCATGTAGTGCAGCTAAATAAGTATTTATATTCAGAATGGTGCTTAATAATGATTATTATTATTTTATTTATTTTTTTCTAAATACACTCCAAAGAAAAAATACTATGTTGGTTAACCCAAGTTTGGGTCAAATATGGACAAACCCAGCTGTTGGGTACATATTTCACCCAAACATGCTGTTAACATCTTGGTGCCAGATACCACAGCCCACCTTCAGGGGTCTAGTGGAGTCCATGCCTCAACGAGTCAGGGCTGTTCTGGCAGCAAAAGGGGCACCAACACAATACTACTTACTAATATTACAAACATTTGTGAAAGAATGGGTACGCTGAGGAGCTCAATGAATTCAAGTGTGGTACCGTGATAGGTACCAACTGTTAGTGGTATTATAACAAAGTGGAAGCAATTGGGAACAACAGAAATGAAGCAAAGTGGTAGATTTGCCACGTAAAATCAGAGCTGGGTCAGCGCATGCTGAGGCGCACAGTTCACAGAAGTCGTCAACTTTCTACAGAGTCAATAGCTACAGACCTCCAAACTTTGTGTTATCTTCAGATTAGCTCAAGAACGGTGCGTAGAGAGCGTGATGGAATAGGTTTCCATGGCTGACATCAGCAAGTTCAATGCAAAGCATGGGATGCAGTGGGGTAAAGCACGCCGCCACTGGACTAGAGCACTGGAGCAGTGGAGACCTGTTCTCTGGAGTGACCAATCACGCTTCTTTGTCTGGCAATCCGATGGACGAGTCAGGGTTTGGCTGATGCCAGAAGAACGGTACTTGCCTGACTGCATTTTGCCATATTTAAAGTGAACTTTTACACTAAATCTGAATATATCAAAATGAATGTATTAAACTGATATTAGATCATTGTATTATATATTGTTAATGCAGTATACAATACAATCTCACTACCTAACTTTTATTCTAGTTGCATTTGGAGTCCATCCCACTGAAAAAAATCCACATTTACGAGCCGCACGTGATGAGCTGTGATATATGGGATGCTTTGGGACTGTGACAGATTGAACAGGCACTTCCACACACTCTCTCGCTCTCTTTAGAAGAGGCTGGATCAGTGGCCAGACGATCACTTAATCACTGCAGCTTCCACCCAATCCTATTGACTTCACTGAGCTCAAGATTAAAGGTGCCATTCACTGATGCTTGGGCATCGATCGGCTGCAAGCATATACATTTGAGCCCGTTAATATGTAATTGTGATTTGTCGCTAGCAACCTACGCAACTGTAAGAGATAGAGCAGCTAACTAGGTTCAGTGTTAATACCTATTGATCTGATTTGTGCAGAATTGTTTTCCACTTTCTTGTGCAAAAAAGTCTCCATTCTCTCTTTATGCAATCTCATCCTAGTCTTGTTTAATCCAGTGCTGAACTTTGAAACTGGCTTACATTAGTGGGCCAGTATTGAGCAAATATTAAAGTTCTGTTGCGCTCTGTTCAGACTACAAGCAAATGTTTTTCGGTGCATCTCTCTGTGTGTTTACAGGACCAGGCCCTTGTAACCATGACTAGTCTGTTCTGTAATCCACACAAGTAGGCCACAGAGACTTCCAGAAGTCCCCGGAGATGACTTAGACCAGATGGTGAAGCACTCGTCCAGTCCCTAACCAACACACACAAATCTTTAACCAGAAGTGTTTATCTTGTGAAACATTCCCATTTATAAATAATGGAAATGGACTGAACCCACATTTTTACTCTGGTGTTGAAAAATCACAGATAATTAAGATGCACAGAGAAGCGTTGTTGGTGTTTCTAAACAACAAGATGTTAGAAGTCAAATGTAATTGCAGCACCTCATTAGTCCCATTTCAGTGGTGAAATTGTATCTTGAAGTATGTTTACCTTTTAAAACATATCTGATCTTTTTAATCGTATGCATATGTGTGCATTGCTACAGCAAAAGTGTCCTGTGTTCATCCATACTGAATGAGATGAGCAGCGAAACAAGCTTGACAGCGCTGCATTAATTAAACATCACACGCCAGCGTTCTGGAGCTCAATTCAGATGTGGGAATCACAAACATGACCCTTTAGAAAATTTGCCATTTAAACACCTTTCGATTTTGTTGTATATTTTGTAAATAAATAAATAAAATATCCCTTTGTCTTTAGAATTTTTAACTACTCTTTTAATGGAGGAAACATTATGATTTAATGAATCATCTTTCATATGTCCGACTAGGTCCATTGGCAGCTGATTATCACTGTTGGAGATCTGTAATGGTATTGGCTGCCATCTCACGAGAATCATTCGTTTTGGAGATTGGTTCGCGCTGTCATAAAACAGCCGATGAACATGAATCCTAAGAGAAGGTGCATCCTATGGAGCAAACAATTTTGATAATGGTTGATAATGTCAGGATGATGAAGTCAGACATCTCCTGTGGTTCCTCAATCCTCAGTCACATCTGAACATTGCTGCACCTTCACACAGTTACTTATTAAAGTTGGGGTAGGCAATGTTTTTCAGAAACAGTTTTTGTTTTACTGGTTAAAATATTTTCACATCCTGAAAGTAATCAATAATAGAAGTGGTATAAATAATTAAAAGTGTGCATATATCTTCCGTGGAAGTCTCAGGACCAAAACATGCAATGTTTTGCAATGCAATGATAGTTTGGCCATAAATGAAAACTATCCCATAATTTACTCTCAAGCCATCCTCTAGGTGTATATGGATGGATGGATGGATGGATGGATGGATGGATGGATGGATGGACTTTTTGGGGCTTCAAAATCTAATTTTACATTCCCTCCTATTCTAAAGCTTGGAAGAGCCAGTATATTATTTAATATAACTCCTATTGTGTTGGCTGAAAGAAGAAAGACATGTACACTTAGAATGGCGAGAGGGTGAGTAAATTATGGGGTAGTTTTTTTTACTTTTGGGTGATTATTCTATGCCAACACTATCAATGGTGAAATTAACCTGCAGCAGTCAGATGGCACAACTAGAGCTCTGTAAGTTGATTATGTTCATTATTATTATGTTATGAGCTTTGAGACCTGAGGTAGTTTAACGACGTCTCTCGTGTGCTCTGGCGGTGTGTGGTCATGTGTTTTGGTGGAGGTGTGGCTTTGGCCTTGGAGGGATCTTATGCTTTAAAAGCTAGCTTGCTATAGCTATCCTCAGTAAAATTTCCTAGTATAGTATGCACATTACATTTTTCTTTAAAAAAAAAGTTTTTCTTCTTAAAGAATGCTTCAGGACTCTTCAAATGTTGTCCATGCCTGTAATGAATGGTCTAGATTTCTAAGAGTCTCTTCACACTTTCCTTTGCGTTATACAAAACCTGTGACCCTGTTACTGTATAGCATGTCTTTCTTCCATTATTCTCTTTTCTTTACAGTCCCTTCCCTCTGTGTTCTTCCAAATGTCCCTTCTCTTTGATTCAGACGGATAATGGAGCAGATTTCCTTGATCCATGCTCTTCGTATAGAGGGAAGGTTTTTCTCTCTCCTTCTCATTTAGTCTCTTTAATCAGGGACAGAGTGAAGGAAAGCAAAAGAGGGGTTTTCATTGTTCTGCTCTCCTTATAAATCAGAAATGACTCCCAAATCCTGATTGACTTCCACTTGATGCTGTTTCCAGTGTATTTTAGTGTTAGCAGTGGTGAAATGTTTGTTTACTTTTACAAATATATTGAAAAGAAATAGCAGTATGTTTATTCAGCTTGGGCTGTTGCTTGTGGAAAACATCTTTTATGTATTATTTTGTGTTATTTCTTTTTAAAGAGGCGCTGAATGCATTAATACTAAATGTACTACATTTTAAAGGCAAAAACAGATTTATATGCAGATGCAAGTTCATTTCACTTATTGTTTTAATGCTAAATATATGCAGTCAGTTTAGCATTTAGAGATAAACTAAATGTTAAAAAGTTCCTCTGTTTTGTGGCACAAATATTGTATTCCCTAAAAAGGGATTTGGATCAACTTTTTTCATTCAATTTTTTAAGGGGAAGAAAATGGCAAATTGTTGCAAATTCAAATTGTGTATAATCAATAGTCTTGCCAAAACATTGCTACCCTAAACCTACCCACTTCTCAACAATAAAACACATAACAGACAAATAAAAGTACAGTCACAGGTATTTATTGCAAAAACTGACCAGAACAGTGTAAAAGTATTAACTCATGTTGCGTTCCAAGACTTCTGAAGTCATACGATATCTTCATGTGAAGAACAGAGTTGATGTTTTAATCGCTGAAATGATGATCCAATCCGCCGCTCCGTGTGAAACCCTCCACTCGTTCATATTTCATTCAAATAATGACGCGGTCGGTCACGAGACACACAAGAGCCAATGGCATTTTACAATCAAAGCTGACGTAATGATGCAATTGGTCACGAGACATAAGACAGCCAATGCTGTCAAAGCTGACGTAACGGCGGCAATTTTCAAATATGATCTTCGGCGGGTGGACTCAACGCTGATCGCTTTTGGGGATTTTCTTCACAAAAATCAATCACTTGGCCTCAAAACACTTGGAATATTTGTACTTTTAAATAAATTGTGCCTGCAGTCGTATCTGCCTGTTATATCCTGTTTTTTTTATAATACACAAGTGGTTAGGTTTAGGGAAGGGGTTGAGAAAAACTGATACCACTTAGCGCCTCTAGTGGTCGTTTTACAGGAAAAGTGCAGGGAAACGTACCTGGAGGGACATATTTCAGGGTTTGCAAAAATGTAGGCAGAGTCACGTATTTCCAATGAGCCTGGGTTGATTCTGGTGGTCACTAGGTCTCAGTGAGCTTCTTATATAGATATGTCTCAGATCCCTCCCTCAAATCTATACCACTAACTTTTTAATAAATTTTCCATCGTTTTAACACTAGCACTACCGGATACTAATGAAGAAGCAGTGCAGAACTCGCAGCATTCCTTGTACTGGCAGTCATGGCCAAAAATGGTCAAAACTTGAGGGCATGGGATGGATTTAGTATCATATGGAATTCATTTGCTATCTGTGCGGACTTCAAAGCGAGAGCTCTCCGGTCTGGCCCGTACCTTTCTCACACCATAAATGGCCTCTCAAGGAATGTCATGAATTAAATTATGTGCTTCTAAAATTCCCACTTGTAGGGCAAAGTGACGAAGAGGGCTGGCACATCCAGAGCTGTGGCAGCTATCAGGAACATGCTTTACAAGCGTTCTAAAAAACAGCTGCTGAGGACCCTGAAAAAAACATATATAAACACATAAATGTCAAGAGATTTCCCAAAAGTAGTAATATATAGTATGCGTGTGTATGAGGCTATTCAGACTGACATGACAGGTGATAGTAGAAACTTGTCAACAGCAAATAATTGCGCAGTAACATTATATGATATCTTATTATATTTAGTGTTGTCCATATATATTTATTTATTTATGTATGTATATGTATAATATGTGTTTGTACAGTACACACACACACACACACACACACACACACACACACACACACACACACACACACACACACACACACACACACACACACACACAAAGAGACATACACCATATTGCCAAATGTATTGGGACACCCCCTCCAAATCATTGAGTTCAGGTGTTCAATCACTTTATGGCCACAGGTGTATAAATCAAGCACTGGGCATGCAGACGCTTCTACAAACATTTGTGAAAGAATGGGTCACTCTCAGGAGCTCAGTGAACTCAAGCATGGTGCCGGGATAGGTTGCCACCTGTTGAACAAGTCCATTCCTGAAATGTCTTCAGTACTAAATATTCCACGCTCAACTGGGATTATAACAAAGTGGAAGCAATTGGGAGCAACAGCAACTCAGTGGTAGGCCACATAAAATCACAGAGCGCATGCTTGGGCTGAGGCACACAGTGCACAACTTTATGCGGAGTCAATAGCTACAGACCTGTTCACTGTTGAAAAACAGTGAAAATAACTCTTAATGCTTCAGCATACCAATACATTTTGGACAATTTCATGCTCCCAACTTTGTGGGAAAAGTTTGGGATGGTCCCTTCCTGTTCCAACATGACTGCATCCAGTGCACAAAGCGTCGGTCCATAAAGACAAGGATGAGCGAGTTTGATGTAGAGGAACTTGACTGGCCTGCACAGAGTCCTGACCTCAACCCGATAGAACACCTTTGGGATGAATTAGAGCGGAGACTGCGAGCCAGGCCTTCTCATCCAACATAATCAAAAATTCCCATGAACACACTCCTAAACCTTGTGGAAAGCCTTCCCAAAAGAGTTGAAGCTGTTAGAGTTCCAAAGGGTGGGCAAACTCCATATTAAACCCTACGGATTAAGACACACACACTATTATCTAAACAAACTTTTATGTTAGATTTAACAACCCTAATTATATTATAGTATATTATATAAATCCTTTATCTTTTGGTTTGTATCCATAAAATAAAACAAAATAAATAAATCATATAATCAAATGAAATGTGGTATAGTATATATAATTCTATAATAAAATAATTTATAATTAATACATTAATACTCATACACACATAGACACACAGATGAATAAGTGGTCAGATAAAAGCAGACACAATATGAAACATTAATTGCAGACCTTCAGAATTTTAGCTAAAGTTGGTTGAAATAGATATTATATTTAGTTGCTTTTAGTTGTTTGCACAAGTAGCCTGTTAGTTTCTTTCAGAATAACATGGCGCAGAGCCTTTACAGCTCACCGTCTGATGGGTTCATTACGAACGAGGCATTTTGGAAATTGCTCGTCATTAAAATTCAGAACTTTTAACTTATTGGGATGAAACAGAATCACAGGCTTTTGATATTTTGCTGGTGCTGGAGATGGAGTGAGGATGAGAGACTACTTGGTGAGGGAAGATAAATAAATCAGGTTTGAGTAAATAAAAAATGACGGTGTTTCTTGCACAAAATATAGCTTTGCTGGAACTGCAGACTTTTAGGTGTAAAAGTGGCGCGAGTCCATTAAAGCTCAATCGATTATCGCAGAGTTCTGCTCCACAATTTCTTTCTAATTGCTTGTTTATGTTTTTTTATGCTTGATGGAGCAATTTTCCAATGAAAGACCAAATGTTTTCCCAATTATTCCTACTGTTTTTGGAAAGAGAAATACTGGCACTTGTAGTCGATTTTACCCAACAGTTTCCCACTAGTCCAAAGTACATTAAACTGCACTTTTGATTGGGATGTTGTTGGTTTTTAGCCTAATGAGCCGCATTAGAAATCCGCCCAGTTGTTTGATGAATTTAGGACAAGTCTCGGCATGATCCGAATGCCAAGACTGTTAATAAAAAGGTTAATGAGAGGTTAACAAGAAAAAGAAGCGAGTAAATGGGAGAACCTAAAGTCATTATGCAAATGTAATTTTAGGCAAAAACATCCCGCTGAGGCCGCTATGCTAATGAGCTGATGAATATCTTTTGGGGTGGAACCACCTTCGCTTTTGATGGGAGACCAGAGGAGACTACTGAAGTATTAAAACTGCACTGGCCGTGTTTGCTGGATGAACCTTAAGAATCATAATGGCATCAAACAAGAAATAACAATTCATGAGATGAAAATGAGATTTCTGTCACCAATTACTCACCCATGCCATTACAAGTTTCTTTCCAATAGTGTTTTTTGGAAATTCTTCAGAAGAAAGAAATGCAAGACAGAAGGTTGAGCTGAACTATCCTTTTAAGACTCGCTCAGTCCTCACTGAGTTTGTAATAGTTATGGTGTAGCTGTGCTTGTAGTCAGTTTTTACTTCATGTTTCACCATCTGAAAGTCTTCGAAGACCAAAGTAGCGTCTTGCTTGTCTGAAGTTCAGAGAGCAGTCTGGCATGAAACACTCTCAGAGATACTTTACATGCATACTTTTGTTGTATGTTGCAATTTTATAAAAGCTGCATCTTATACATATTTCTCAGACTTACAAGATAATGATGTGCAAAATAAAGACTTGCATCTTTCAGAACAAACACAGAACTCTCCGGGTGTTCAGAAAAGGGCTCAATAGCAATTCATTAGATACGTGCCCAGGTGTTTTATTCCAACAAATGAATATGATGTTCTTTTGGATGGAGTTCATCTCCACGAGTGTGCTGGGAGCTGAACCCAGATGGTTGCAGTCCGATGTGATTTTTGATTAGGAGGGGTTGCCAGCGCCGGTATCAGGGGAAGTCAATCTGGTTTGACCTGGATTACTTCTGCGATGAAGCACATCTCATGAAAGATGCATCATCCCTGCTTTCCTCTGCCACTCAGCCTTCCCGCTATTCCCCACTTTTGGGAGGGTCAGAGCCTTTGAAGGTCCTTGTTTTTATCATGGCCTTGGAACCCGGAGCCTTTCAGAGCTGGTTTACTGCTGCTGGGCTTTTAAATCCCCTGAGACCCCAAACTTACGCTGCCTTCAAGTCGTGTCAGAATGATCATGTTGACGAGATAAGCACACTTGCATGTTGTAGTTTTCAGTGGGGGAACCTTTTACTCAGAGCTGGGCAGAATGGCTACTGGCTACATAATATACTGTAGGTGTGTCCAACATATAAAAATAGTTGAAAAAAGCCTCATGCAGGCAAAACCATGTTTGTTTAATGTAGTTTTGTGTTAAACATACTGTAGATGTGGCTGTAGTGTTTTGATTCTCATCTTTTGATGCATCAACTTTGTTTTCCTCCAGAATGTTTTAAATTGTAATTACACTCTAAAAAATGCTGGGTTGTTTTAATCCAATGTTGGGTCAAATATGGACTAACCCAGCAATTGGGTTGTTTTAACCCTGTGGTTGGGTTAAGTGTTTTCTTAAGACAACCCAATCGCTGGGTTAAAACAACCCAAAGCTGGGTTAAAACAAACCAAATGCTGGGTTAGTCCATATTTGACCCAACATTGGGTTGTTTTTTACCCAGCATTTTTTAGAGTGTATGAATGCATATAGTAAAGTTTAGCCATACTTTTTTGTGAACAGTAATAAAGTTTAACAAAAAAAAAAAAAACTATTTTAATGGTTTAAGCCTATGGATCCTTTACTTTTGAGGGCATAAAACATCTTGAATTAATTTTGTATTTTTATACGTCTACGTCAGAAGGAGATCAATCTGAGTGGCTCGTTTTTTCACATGCTTGCAGAAAAAGGCTTACCAAAACAAAGTTACTGGGTTGTCCTTTTTCACGTTTTCTGGGTTGGTAGATGCCGATTTATAGCATTTAAACACAGAAAGTTAGATTTTCATGATATGTCCCCTTAGTGAGGAGATCATGAGGAGAATACTAAACCATAATGAGTGTTTTATATACAGTATATATAGCATATAGCCTATTCCGCACTCAAGCGCACGCATAAAGCTTACTCCAAAGCATCAGCAAAAGTAATGATATTGAATGTGTCTGGAAAAAAGTAAGGAGACATTTTAACTGTTTTTTAATAAACTAGTGTTTACTCACCATCTCCACTGTATAGTGAATGTGCCTACAGAGAGAAATGCACCTTTCATACAGATTGATTACATAATCAGAGAATATATATATTTTTTCATGTCTGTGAGGCAAGGAGTCTATACACTGAGGTGTGGTTCATATTTGTGTTGCGCTCCAGTTCAGGGAGACTGAGATGGCAGAAAGCGCATTCTGTTTGTTTTCTTTATTTTATGAAGGCACTATGTTTTCTTGTTATTGTGAGTTTGCACATATAAAAATAGTGATGTATTACTCTTATCTGTATGACCAAAAATGACAGAGTATTTCAAGTTGTTTCCTCTGTTATCAGGAAAAAAATGCAAGTGATCGTGCCATGCCTCCATGACAAGCAGTAAAATCCATTATACTTTAGCTTCCACACTACACACAATCTCTTGGATTTGCACCTAATATGACACATTTATGAAGGTTAACATTAGAGTGAACAGCCATGTAAAGTTGCTAATGCTTACATGTTTCAAAATGTTGATGGATAGTTGAACATGATTTCCTGCCTGACATACTGTAATTACCACGAGAACCCGTCGTTGACACAGACTGCATGACTTCACCACTTCTTGTGAAGTTTTTTGGGCTTCTCAGCCTCTTCTAGTTGACTAACGTTTAGCCGACTATTAGGGAGGCAGCCCTATAATTACTAAAATAGCACTGGTTGAGAAGTGAAAAGTAAATAAAAGAGAAAACCGCTTGAATGCATCATGTCATACGATTTCAATGTAGTTTAGTTACCGTGTTGTGTGCTGAAATTGCTGTCGTTAGCCTAAATTGTGCGTTCAAGTCAACTCATAAAGTTAATTCTTGTTCTGATGTCCTGCTATTGGCATGAGCAGATGTCTGTAATTTCCAAGCAGCAGGTCCCAACTAATGTTGTTCTAAGCAAAATGACCTGCTTTACAGATGGGCTGTAGAATTTGAATACAGCCTTTCTCTAAAGACATCAGCAGCGCTTCCCTCAGGCGAGCACTGCATGGCCACTGTTGAACTGCATTGGCACAAGTCTCGGAGCGGATGAATGATGTGTGCCTTCAATCATCTATCAAACGCTGGAAGTTCAATAATTTTTCTCATATTCATCAGCAAGGTCAGGACTAACTTGCCTACATGGGCTGTGATTGACAGTGAAGTAATGGGCGTATGGAGTTGAATGTGTGTCACGTCTCTCGGCCTCTACCTTGCCAGACTAATAGTGTGTTGCAGCCAGGCATTTATTCAGTGTGAATTATTTTAGTTTTTTTTGTGGAAAAGCTCTAGCCTACTTTACTTCCTGAACAGCAGAAAGCCATATTGCTAATGACAGCGGCCCTGATGTGGCTCTCGTGACAGATTGTGCCTCTGAACACAGAGATCGTATTTTGAATATCAATACTCTGATTCACCTTTGCTTTGCTACTTAGTAATGTCACCAAGAACACAGTAGGACTTACCTAGCAACATCCTGCTGACTGACCACATCATCGTGATGCTTCCATACAGTGTGAACATCTAGTGTTGCATGCGTGTTGCATCATTTATCCAGCCAGTCTTCATAATATATGTATGCAGCCAATTGAAGTGTCTTCTGGTGTGGAAACATATGCATTAACACAAAAATATATGTGGATTTATATTGGGAATAGTTGATGCTGTCAAATTGATTAATCATGATTAATCACATCTAACATAAACATTTATAAATGTATTCAGACACCTTCAATATTTGCTCACGTTATCACAGTTTATTCTAGCCTGACGTGGTCATACTCAGTTCTAGTCAGAATATGAGTCTGATACTGCTCCGTTGGGCTGTGATTATTGGGGCGTGTTTCAACCGAACCATTGCAACTCAATTGGACAGACCTTCAACCAATCAGAGCAACGGAGTAAGTGACATATGTTGAGTGACCCCAAAAAAAAAAAATGCTAATGCAGTCAAGGCCAAACTTTAAGAAATAAATTATTCATTCATTGCTTAGCTGGGTCTTCAGGCTATTCAGTCTGTTAGTTCAACTCACCTTCAAATCCGAGTCGTTCTTTCTTTTGTCACTTCACATTTAAAGGTGCACTATGTACCTTTTCCGTCCGCTAGAGGTCTCTATTCAAAATAAAAGCGTAGCTTGATGATGCTAAGTTTGAGTTCAGAATCTTGGGACATGTGGCCTTCACCTCACAGCCGGTGGGAAAGAATCTGGATAGGACTCTGTTAGAAATCATATTCTTGGATTTGGTTATTAATGTTACTGTAGTGTGAAGCAGAGCAGGACCGAGTGTTGTGGGAGCTGAGCAGGGCCGCTGGAGGGATTGTTACGAAACACATGGCTCGCGAGCAGTGGTACTTTTATTCTGACGGACACAGTCGCTGGTGCCATTTCCACTTTTCCGGTCATGGAAAATTATCATATTAGATACATTTAAGTGTGTTTGAAATGATGTTATGACATTACTGTGCGCGTTCGCTCGGCGGCTGCTGTGACCCTTGTTCACACTCCAGTGAGAGTAAAGCGGAAACCGAGGGTAACGCAGATATGACGCAATTGACAGGCGACTCCCTCACACGTCCCGGTTCCTGGGTTAAAATAGCAATTTTCTCACAATTTACAAATAATTGGAAACATTTGGGATATTGTAAGTACTCAACTGAACAAAATATATAACACTGGCCTAGTGGTTTCTGGATATTTTACTGCAAACATCCTACATAGTGTACCTGTAATCGCGTCTGTTCGCTAGAAAGATTAGTACACCTCCCTTCGGTTCGAGTCATTGGTTCCGTCATCAGTGTCAGCAATGCGCGCAGTCCCGAAAACAGAACTGATTAGTTCAGCTCTCGAGTCTTCGGGTTCGAGTCATTCATTCTCACAGCCCCATTGGCTGAGTGCAGAAGATCCTGGACAGAACCGATGGCCTGTAGCGCATGCACGCTCTACACAAAATGATCAAACCGCTCTCTGAGACAACTCATGTTCCCGAGTCATATTTAAGATTAGTTCAAAAAGAACGAATCCTTCATGAACGACGCATCACTAACGCAACAGATCTCAACTGCATGCACTCTGGAAGAAGTTGAAGAAAAATATGAGTGTAAACGATCTTTGCCGGTGTTGTAAAAAGAATTTAAGGATACACGGATTACTTACCAACACAATCATCATTTTTGAGAGAAATAGTAACAGTGAATGCATATACGAACAAGTTCTCTGTTTAGGATTAGAACTAATTAAACCGCTCTTTGGTGACGTGGATGATTACGTTATTGTTGATCATCTTATAAAGCCTGCCCTGACAATTTAATAGGTGCGAACAGCTCTGGTTCGAGCATAGTTACTCAACAACGGATCAAGTCCAAACCGAACTTCCCGACCTCAAATGTTGTGTGTGGGGCTAAGTTCGGCTGGCATCCAGGCTAAATTCATTCACTATAGTTTAGAAAATACAAAATAGTGAAATCCTGGTGGGATTCAGCTGTGAGGAAGTACAAGTTTATTTGTACTTTGTTCAGTTTTAATAAATGAAATAGCTTGGAAAGTAATGCTTTAACAACATTTTGGTGCTGATGTGCGAGGAGTGATTAAAAATATATGTAAAGCTGTTGTGAGTGTGAACCGCATATAATCTTTGTTTTTACAGCAATCTAACAGGTTTCATGTGCGAAAGTGTCTAATGAGACCATGAAGGTGTATTAAAGGTGGTGTTTTAGGTTGTTGAGTTTTAAGTGGAAAGCATTACCTATAAACTAAAAGACTGATAGATTGTCTGTTTTAACTTCTGTTCACGCCCATTACAATCAACACTACGGGAGCACAAAGCTGCTGGAGCAGAATTAACAGAATCCTAGCATGCACAGGCGAACATCAAGCATGCACGGTGCCAGCGATACTCGACAAAGGCCATATTCAGCGCTGTCCTGCGGGGCTGTGTAAATGAATTGAGGAGGGGAGCGGTGGTGGACTCCAGAGCCTGTTGAGTGGGCGAGCGGGAGCTTTCTGCCAGCTTCACACAGGGGTCTCAGGCGGCTAAACCTTGATCTGCATGGCTTCCTCTCCACTCCCTCCTAGAGCGAAAAACATGAGTGCTCTCGAGACGCCACCACTCCCTTTTCATGCTGTCTTCTCGTCATGTTTTCTGTCTTTATTAACAAGCATCAGTCTGCTGAATGTTGGTAGACGTGTTGTTTTCTTGGAGTTGATACAGTTCATGGTAAATATTTAAGCTTGTTACATGCTTTCAAATTAATAGATGTAAAAATGAGCCTAGTCCCAGACTAAAATGCATGTTTGAACTGAAAGCATCCTGCACTGGCATATCTTAAAATATGTCAGTGCCATTGTTTTGTCTAAAACATCAGTATTGTTTTTTGTCCTTTTTTGTTTTGTTTTGTTTTTTTCTATGGCATGTTTATAAGAGCTAATTAAATGTCCTAATTATGTTAACTTTAGCATCAATTCAGAAAATATTTCTGCAAAATTGATTGAGTGATGGATGGATGGATGGATGGATGGATGGATGGATACATGGATGGGAAGATGATGGATGGATGGATTGTTGAATGAATGGAAAGATGGATGGATGGATGGATGGATAGGAGGATGATGGATTGATGGGTGAATGGATGGATGAATGGGAAGATAGATGGATGGATGGATGGATGGATGGATGGATGGATGGATAGGAGGAGGATGAAGGATGGATGGATGGAAGGATGATTGAATGAATGGGAGGATGGTTGAGTAATGAATGGATGAATGGGAAGATGGATGGATGGATGGGTGGATGGATAAATTAATGGGAGGAAGGATGGATGGATGGATGGATGGATGGAAGAGTGAATGGGAGGATGGATGGATGGATGGATGGAAGGAAGAGTGAATGGGAGGATGGATGGATGGATATTTCATTCTACTAGATAAATTCACACAGTTTACATATGACGACCAGAGGCGACTGAAACACACAGAGCTGCAGCTTTAGTTTCTGCTCTTATAGCCGTAAGACCAGCAGAACACTGTGAGTGTGTGTTGGAGATCAGGAATGCTGAGAGAACATTGTGCTTGGTATATTTTTCATCTTTAAACTGAACTTAGGTCTCACCCAATAAAGTCTGACGTGTTTTTGACTACCTCTGGAAGTGATCACAACCTATGCAATGCTACTGAAAACTGAAGTAACACATTTCAGAAACACAACTGAATGGCATAAATGCATTGTGCACACCCCTGAATAAATATGTATGTACAGTGAGTGAGAAGTGTACATCACAGCAGAGTGAAGTGGAACGCAGACTAAACTCGTCAACCTTGAGCCTCTGCGCCCTGAATAGCGTGTGGATGCTTTTGTATTGGCGTTTGAATGGAAGTGCTGTGAGTGGAGCGTTTGCTTGGGCGGCCAGCCAGGCGCTGTGAGTGTACAGTCAGGGATTCTACTGACCTTAAGAGAACGGCTTGTCAGCAATGCTAAATCCCAGAGCAGAATCACAGCTGTGGCACGAGGAATGCTGCCTGCAAAATGCATTTCTATATGATTTGTTTTATAGGGTAATTTTTTAATTTTTTATTAATATTGCCAGCACAAAATTTGGTGTGTGTGTATAATGTGTATAATAACATGGGTATGACACAGGCATTACCAATGTCCCCACTTTTCAGGCTTTTTAAAAAAAGTAAAAATGCAGAATGTTTCCTGTGATGGGTAGGTTTAGGGGCAGGGGCAGGGGCAGGGGCAGGGGCAGGGGCAGGGGCAGTGTGTGTGTGTGTGTGTGTGTGTGTGTGTGTGTGTGTGTGTGTGTGTGTGTGTGTGTGTGTGTGTGTGTGTGTGTGTGTGTGTGTGTGTGTGTGTGTGTGTGTGTGTGTGTGTGTGTGTGGAAGTAACAGGAGATTTGGAGTTTGGAGTTCAGGAGATTGTCTTGACCAGGACCACACCCTTAAATGCATTGAAGCAACTGTCATGTGATTGGTTGATTAGATAATTGTATTAATGTGAAATTGAACAGGTATAATCATACAGTATATGCTTATAGTCAGAGTGGCATAAAAATTGATTAAAAAATAGGGCTATTATTTTGACAAAAAAATACATAAATAGCAATGCATATATTACATTATTTTGAAGCAGTTTTTTTTTATATAATGCGTTGATGGCTAAAATAACTTATTGCATTTTAAACAAAAAAAAAATGTAAATCTTGATTGTAAATCACACCCGTTAAACGGATCATAAATGATTTCTTTCCTCTGCTGTAGAACATGATTCAGAATGCGGTTTGTGTTTTGTTTGTTTGGCTCAATTACTCTTGCATATCTTAGTGTTTCTTTCTGGTTTGTGCTGCATGCGTTCCACGCCAAGAGATTGCACTTCTTCTGGCACATTATTTAATGGAAAACATATGAATGAATTCAAGTTTTTTTTAGATTATATTTTCAGTGCTGGAAACGTTTACATTGCTCCCATGAAATATCTGAAGAAAGAGAGACAGACTTCAGTGTGTTGAATTCAATCACTTGTATTAATGCATTCGCATATTTAAAATGAAAGATGTTCGTTGCGTTTTGTATTTGTGTTTGTTTCTGTGTGTAAAGTCTGAATGGACACAGTGTAAGACAGGACACAACTCACTCGCTCCATCCCCACCCACGACAGCCTCTTTATTCTGCTTTTTCCCTTCCCGGTTGTTGTGTTATTGATCATTGTTCTCAGAGGTCTGAAAGATTTAACTTGCATTGATTTTACATCAGACTCCAACTTTGTCTTTGCAGCATTATCTGAACCTCTTCTGGTGCAAATGCTCGTTTGATAGCGTTTGTTTGGGCCCAAACAGGCACGTGTTTTATGCATTTCTGTCCCTAAAGAGACTGTAGAGAATCAGCTGGGGCAAAAGGGACATCAGGTTCACTCACTAAAGATAAACCGGAGCAGAGCAAAGCTCTGTTTATTTATATTTATTTAGACATGTTTAAAGTGATTATGACAACAGAAGATTAGACCATTTCATATTATTATTATTATAATTAATAAATAATAAACATAAGATTTATTTTATTTAATTACCTTATTTAATAATTATTTAGCATTAACTTTTATATTAGTATTGATATTATTATTAGTAGTAGTAATATTATTATTACTAATAATAATTTTATAACATTATGTAATAATTATTTAGCATTAATAATAATAACTTTTTATATTATTATAGTAGTAATGATTTAGTATTACTACTAATAATAATAACTATCATATTATTATTATTAGTAGTAGTAGTAGTAGTAGTAGTAGTAGTATTAAATATATAATTTAATATTTTTTTTATAATGATTTAGTACCATAATAATAATATTATTATACATTTTATTTATAGGCGCTCATGGACAACTTTGTCGAGTAGGACAACTGTTCACAAAGAATAAAAATAATTTCATCAAAGAATAAAGACAATACAGAACTGAAGACAATAACATTAAAATCACATAAAAGCCTGCCTAAACAAATGAGTTAAGACGAGTTTTAAAAAATAGGAGACTTGCACTACAAACTTCTACAGGAAGCAAGTTCCATAAATGAGGAGCTGCGTGACTAAAAGCTTGTGGAAGATGTCCTAGTGCGTGGAAGAACAAATGTAAGTGCAGAAGCAGATCTTAGAGTGCAGGAAGGTGCAGATGCAGAAGATCAAGAGGAGACCAAGGAGCTAAATTATTACGTGCTTCATAAGTTAAAAGTAAAATGTTGAATGTATGCAAAATTTAACTGGAACCCAATGCAAATTTTGTAAAACATGTTCAGAAATGGATGTTTTGGAAATAACTTGAGCAGCTGCATTTTGTACTAACTGTAATTTAAGAAGAGATTTTAAAGAAAGCCCATAGAACAAGGCATTACAGTACAAGAGCATGCACATGAGTAGCAGAACTCTTGAGTGAAAGAACAGGACGCAACCGATTCATATTCCTAATATGATGGAATATTAACGTACGTGAAAATAGGTGGATGGAAACATAGCTAATGAGAATGTAAAAATGTTAAATGTAATTTGTCTTCCAATGATTGATCCAAAGATTTTTACAAATGAGAACTTTATATATTTATTTATTAAATTAGTATTTTGTGATGCCAGATTGAAACCTGTGCACTCCTCACACTGTGTGCTCAAATCATACATTTAGAAATGTGAATTTGTCAAGGTAAATTGACAGATGTAAATGTGACTTTAATAGATTAATGTTTGATTAAAAGCGATCACATGGGTCATTCTTTCAGACTCTGAACGCTGAGCTAAATTCTAATTGGAAAGATATTGATTGAGCCCTTTAACCAGGCACTGAGATCCATTTGTCGTCATTCGCTTTCCTGGCCACATCTGAGCGCATTTGTCTTTACCCTCCGCCTGATATGCATTCTGTCCGTGTCCAGAAAGTAATCAGCAGCAGCTCACAGATTACAGGCTGCCAATCATTGGTATTCCTGCACCGGCGTGTGCTGAGACGGAGAAAAGGAGGGATGCATCAGAGGAGATGGGTCATCACTCTTGCCTTCCTTCCCCTAATGGGGTCTGACACGGCTCCGGAGGGACGGAGTAATCAGGCCAGGGCTCGCAGCTCAGGGCGTAATGACCAACACAGCTGCACAACAGTCACGCATGGCAGTCCGCTTCGGACTGTTGGCTTAGGTTTGTAGCATCCTATCTTAATTGTGGGACTACAAGCCAAACATGTTGTAAAGTGACTCTAGTTTTGCATATTTTAGTTTGGACTTCAATCGATGACACAGTGCCTTGATTGTATTTATTTATTTATTTTCTTCAGTTTGTGCGGTTTTGTTCGTGGTTTTTGAGGATGAAAGCATGTCATGCAACTTGTCCATGTTGACATCTGTCTAATTTAACTGAGTGACAGATTCATTTGCTCCAGTTCCCTAGAGTTTGATGGGACACACAGTCCTTGACTTCAACAAAAGACTGACTTCTGCTTCTCTTTAAAATGATAATATTATATGGTTTGATGCATTTGTATTATATATAGTAACCTAAATGAAGTTTTAGTTCAGTCCAGAATATAATTTTTCATCACTGAATCAATTTAAATGCATTCATTTAAACCAACAAAATAGTTATGTAAAATCAGGTAGAAATGGCAGATTTTAATATATATATATATACACACACACACACACACACACATAAGTATAATACATATAATAAAATGTGTATATATATATATATATATATATATATATATATATATATATATTTTTTTTTTTTTTTTTCTTCTAATTAATATATTTAAAATATTTATTTATATTAGCTTTAGATGGTGCATATGTTTTAATAGGTGTAAGAGATAAAAGGTGTGTGTGTGTGTGTGTGTGTGTGTGTGTGTGTGTGTGTGTGTGTGTGTGTGTGTGTGTGTGTGTGTGTGTGTGTGTGTGTGTGTGTGTGTGTGTGTGTGTGTGTGTGTGTGTGTGTGTGTGTGTGTGTGGACTGGTAATCCCTACGGTATGGGGACAAAATGTCCCCACAAAGATGGCAATATCCAAATTTTTGTCCTTGTGGGGACATTTTTTTGGTCCCCATGAGGAAAACATCTTATAAATCACACTAAGTTATGTTTTTGAAAAAGTAAAAATGCAGCATGTCTCCTGTGATGGGTAGGTTTAGGGGCAGGGGCAGTGTAGGGGGATAGAAAATATGGTTTGTACAGTATAAAATGCATTACGCCTATGGAATGTCCCCATAAAACATGGAAACACAACATGTGTGTGTGTGTGTGTGTGTGTGTGTGTGTGTGTGTGTGTGTGTGTGTGTGTGTGTGTGTGTGTGGGCATGTTTTTGTGAAATATCAGGACACAAATGTGTATAATGACATGGGTATGACATAGGTATTACAAAAAGAGGGTGAAATATGAGGACGTTCCCCATGTCCTCACTTTTCAAAATGCTTATAAATCACACAGGATGAGGTTTTTCACAAAAGAGATAAAGTGTGTGTGTGTGTGTGTGTGTGTGTGTGTGTGTGTGTGTGTGTGTGTGTGTGTGTGTGTGTGTGTGTGTGTGTGTGTGTGTGTGTGTGTGTGTATGAAATGCATTACGTATGGAATGTCCCCACATTTCACAAAACAAACGTGTGTGTGTGTGTGTGTGTGTGTGTGTGTGGACTGGTAATCCTACGGTATGGGGACAAAATGTCCCCACAAAGATGGCAATATCCAAATTTTTGTCCTTGTGGGGACATTTTTTGGTCCCCATGAGGAAAACATCTTATAAATCACACTAAGTGATGTTTTTGAAAAAGTAAAAATGCAGAATGTCTCCTGTGATGGGTAGGTTTAGGGGCAGGGGCAGTGTAGGGGGATAGAAAATACGGTTTGTACAGTATAAAATGCATTACGCCTATGGAATGTCCCCACAAAACATGGAAACACAACATGTGTGTGTGTGTGTGTGTGTGTGTGTGTGTGTGTGTGTGTGTGTGTGTGTGTGTGTGTGTGTGTGTGTGTGTGTGTGGACTGGTAATCCCTACGGTATGGGGACAAAATGTCCCCACAAAGATGGCAATATCCAAATTTTTGTCCTTGTGGGGACATTTTTTTGGTCCCCATGAGGAAAACATCTTATAAATCACACTAAGTGATGTTTATTGAAAAAGTAAAAATGCAGCATGTCTCCTGTGATGGGTAGGTTTAGGGGCAGGGGCAGTGTAGGGGGATAGAAAATACGATTTGTACAGTATAAAATGCATTGCGCCTATGGAATGTCCCCATAAAACATGGAAACACAACATGTGTGTGTGTGTGTGTGTGTGTGTGTGTGTGTGTGTGTGTGTGTGTGTGTGTGTGTGTGTGTGTGTGTGTGTGTGTGTGTGTGTGTGTGTGTGTGCGAGAGAGAGAGAAAGAGAGATAATTTTTAATGCCCTTCAGAATCTACATAATACTTCCACAGTATTTAATTTTTTTATTTTTTTTATTTGTGGCAACAATCATTTTAACTGTCAATGATGAGATGGAAAATGCAGCCGTGTGCACAGATAATCTTAATAGCCGACGTAAGCATGTAAGGTCATTGTTTATCAGGACCCCTAGTCGGTTTACATAAAGACATCCTGTATCTATGTTTTGAAGATCTATCAGAATCAGCGGTGGTGTAGATAAGACGCTCGGCCCCTTCCGCTCAGCTCTGTTTGCCCTGTGTGTTCTCAAGCCTAAAGCTGCGGTGGACTTTGAAGAGCAGCAGCATAAACAGGATTTGTACCTCAACCTCCACTGGCATGTTTTCTCTCACAAGAGTCACATCGGATGCTGCCGCTCCTCATTAAGCTTCTGAAACCATCAGAGGATCGGTGTCTTCATTCGGACCGGCGGGCTGCCAAATATCCCACGCGTGTCTCCCATCAGCCCTTTGAGATGGCCGCCTGGGGACATCACAGCAGTGAATCGATACCTGCTTAATTTCAGTCCACACAGATTTATTTGACAAAAGCTCAAACATGAATTGTGGCTCCTTGAGGGAATCATGTCAATGGCTTTTGCTGACCCTAGCAAAGGCCGTGTGCTCCTTTTGTAAGTCTGTCTAACGTAGATCGCTCATGATATCTTTTGTTTGCTCTGTGAATATAGTCCCTTCTAAAACTGCTATTGCGTTATTAATGGATTATGGTTCGCCAAGCAAATTCAAACATATCAGAGTTAAAATAAATATTCCCAAGCAGTCCTATGCCAAGAAATGTCAGCGGTTCTTGCAAAGAATGATTATTCAGTGTTTAAAGAATACATGCAATGTACAAACAAAATATCTCAGAGCTCTTTTGTTGAGAACAGGATCCTACTGGGGGATAGATGTCGTTTTTGGCTCATGAAGCTCCTCTGGCAGGAACGTGGGATTCTATGCATTGTGCACTTTGTTATACATGACAGCATCCGTCATGTACATCCATTTTAACGACTCCGGTGGATATATGGTGAATCTATGTTGGAAACTTTTGTTGAAAAATGCTTCCAACTTCCCAACTTTCAGGATTTGAGTTATTGCACTGTGAACTAACATTAACTAACTAATTAGCTAATGCATTAACTGTTGTTAACAAACAGGACAATATCGTAAAGCGTTACCACTTTTGACTAATGCTAAAATACTGCTGCTGAGCTAGTTAAAGAAATATGGGTTTTTCTATTATCTGCTGCATTATACATTAATGCTCAATTTTACATTTTGATTAAGACTTTAGTTTTGGGTCCCATTCTCAATATTAACTAGTTGCTTGTCAGCATGCATATTACCAGGATATTGGCTGTTTATTGTTACATATAAAGCACATATTAATGGACCATATTCTACATCCCTTAATCCTACCCAATACCTAAACTTAACAACTACCATACTAACTATTACTACTATTAATAAGCATTTATTATGAGTTTTTACTAATTGTTACATCAGTAGTAAGAAATAACAAGCGATCTGAACTTGTAACTACCAGTTATATGACATTGGGAATAATGTTTTCTTTAAAGTCATGATGGAATGAGAGTATTTTTACTATTATTTGCAAGCCAATGATGTCGTAATTGGGATATTTTGTATTTAGCTTGAGTCCCAACATTCCAAGTTAGGGCATTTAAATTTAAAGAAATGCAAGCAAAAATTATTGACAATCGACACAATGAATGGCCTGCTAGCTAGTTATGAAATGTATAGCCTGGATACCAGCCGAACTTAGCCCCGCATACAACATTTGAGGTCTGGACTTCGCACCCATTAAATTATCAGGGCAGACTTTATAAGATGATGGACAGATTATCAACAGCAACGTAATCATCCACGTCACCAAAAAGCTCTTGGCTTGAATTTGTTCTAATAATAAACTGAGAACTTGTTTGTATATGCATTTACCTTTACGATTTCTCTCAAAGATGATGATTGTGTTGGTGAGTACTCCATGTATCTTTAAATTATTTTTACATCGGAAAAGATTGTTTACACTCTTCTTCTTCTACTTCTTCCAGCGTGCGTGCCGTTGAGTTCTGTTGACTACTGTGCGTCAATCCACTTGCGTCACTTACTCCGTTGCTCTGTCCTGGCTCGATTGAAACACCCCATAATCACAGCCCAACGGAGCAGAATCAGACTAGAATCAGAGTATGACGACATGAAATGTATCAATTTGACAAGCATCTTCATTTATGTAGAACACAGAAACTCATCTGAAAAGTTGATGGATTGTGTGCTGCATACATGCATTCAGTTTTTCAAATGTTTATAAGTTAATAAACAAGTAAATGTAGTACACAAGTCCTGCTTTAAAATCCTACTGTGATGTTTCATTATGCAAGTTATTTTGGTTGGAACTAAACTGATGCAGAGGGCAATTTCATATGTTTTTTTTTCATCTCTCATTTTCACTACCAGACAAAGGGTGCGTCTGAATCAGCTCCTCAGTAGGCACTGATCAGGCCATTGTAAGGGCTGTATTAATCGCAAAATCCAGTGCACTGGAACATTCACACCCTAACAAAAACAGGAAGCATCCTACCTGTTGTTGATTAATACCAGCGGTGATGTTTCTACAACATAGTCTACATAGTCATGTCATAGAATACATTTACATCATTTAATGCTCTCATTATTTTTCTTATCATTTACATTGTTGCAGCACCTGTTTTAATCCTCTGTCTGAATGCTCTGTTTTAGTTTCCGTTTCTTTAAAACCAGCTTTACAAAAAGCACAGTCTGCTTTGATTGGTCAGGTGACCCAGTCTGTTGTGATCGGTCAGCTGCTTATGTAACGGAGGCCAGGTAGTAAGAGCTGTGTGAGTAAAGCTCGCTCCCCTGATCTCACGAGGCACTAGAGACTGCGGTCTATAGCATCCTTGTTAGCGCCCACCTCCCATGCCAGAGACGCCGGTTCGAGTCCTGCTTGGAGCGGAGGGAGCACATTGGTGCCATGACCCGGATGAGTGTGAGGTTAAGGGGGGTGAATGTAACAGAGGCCAGCTGTTGCGGCGTGGGAGTCAAAGATATTAGCAGTCGGTAACTCTGGTGTACTTTGGATGAGAGTAGGTTGAATCACGACCACAAGTGCACCTTCCAAGAGAACATTCAGCCTTTGTGGTTGGATTTTGGAGGAGAGATGTTCGGTATACTGAATCGTCAATGAGTGACATTTTTGCATGGATGTAAAAAAAATGAGATTTAATTTTGCAGTAATGCTAGTAAGCCAACAGTTTTCATTTATTTGTATTTTTGGTTTATAATTTTGAGTGACAGATTTCATATTTCATTTAGCCTATTTTTCTCTGTAACATTTTTTATGGTGTTGACAGTATCATGATAAAATTCTTGTATAGCCAGGGCAAATTTAAATGTGAGATTCTGGAAACAAGATCTAAATTTAATTGGATCGGTCTGGTTAGGAAGAAAATCATTCTAAATGAATAGCGGGTGAACGCAAGAGTACATTTTAAGCGGGAGCGGTAAGTACGGGATGAAAAAAATAGTCCCGCACAGACCTCTGCTAGCGACTGATGCTAGAGATTGCAGTCTTTATCTTCCATGCTGGAGACGCCGTTCGAGTCCCTGAGGGGTTACATTGGTGCCGTGACTCGGATGGGATTGGGGTTTAGGGGTGAGTGTAATGGAGGCCAGCTAGTGAAAGCTGAATGTGTAATCCTCACTCCCCTGATCTCAAGAGGCATGCTATAGAGACTGATGCTAGAGATTGCGGTCTTTAGTGTCCTTGTTAGTGTGTCTGCCTCCCGTGCCAGAGACGCCAGTTTGAGTGGCAAGTAGGACCGGAGGGGTTGCACTTAGAGCGTGTGTCGGAACCTGCGAGTATTAGGTCCGGATGCCTCCTGAGGTGCTGTAAACACTACTGTAACTACACTAATTATGGTGTCAGTTTTGTTGTATTAGTTGAAACTCGAGGCTAATAATGACAGTCGAGAAGCACAAGCTGATCGTCCTGGATCACCTTCGTAAGCGTGACTTTTCACTGTGGTATTTCTCTTTTTATACAGCTCTTACATGAGATGTCAGATGTAATGTTATAACTGTGTTCTGCATGGTTCAGAAAGCATTTAGAAAAATGGTCAGAACGCAACAAAAGGTTGTGTTTGAACTGCTAAAGGATCGTGTTAAAAATACATTTTACCACTGTTTCCTAAGTTTGTCCGCATTAGGAAGGCAGAAAAAAGGAGGTGTAACAGTGTCTCTTGGACATGACAACACACTCCTAACTAACTAACCAGGCCCCGCCCCTTTATTCTGCGTATTAATTATTTAAATGAGGAATATTATGTCGTGTTGGTTCTCTGAAGAAAACTCAAGACTACAATGGCGTTCAGGGACACTTTGCAGAGCTTTTTCATACTCAAACAGCAACATTACACACTAAAGACAGATAAACATGCATCATTTTCAACCTTTACGCCTTCATGAGCGTTCTTCTCGAAATTGTGATAATTTAATCACGACCTGAAGACAGCTGTAGTTATGACTCATAAGTAGGAACTTCCCAGGAACTTTGATGTAGTTATCCTCATTCCTCATCACATTGAAAACACATGCTTTGAATAAACCCATCGGATCAGTTTATGTCTAGTGGAAATACTTTTATTTCTTTCTCTTTTCTCTTGCAGTGACACCGGAAAATACCAACAATCACCGATACCATCACCCTCAAACCAAAGACTTTGATCAGATGAATTCTGGCACGGGAGTAACACAAACCGTCCCGCTGGCTCTGGTCTCGATATGCGTGTTTGGACTGCTGTCAGGGTAATGTCAGCCAACTGGGTCCGAACCCCAGTCTGAAGACTGCTTTTCAGTTTCTTGGAAAGAAAATGTGCCAGCCTTTAAAGCATCAAGGTTGAAATTCCAGCAAAGAGATGTCCTTTTAATTGAAATTGAATCGAAAATGGACAAAACTGGCATTGATGCATTGAGGACTGAGGATGGTGAAAAGAAAATGAACTGAGAAACAAAACTGTCCTTTCATAAAGCTTTTTTAATCACAAAGTGTTTCTATCATAAACATAACAGGCTACTAAAACTCCTGCGAAACACTTTACTGCCTTGAATAATGTCTTTTCTACAGGGTTCAGAGAAATGAGTTAATTTAATTCTCTAATGATGTATGATCTATTCAAAGCTAAGTTCTGAGCTGAAATGAGCACATGTCAGTGTTTTTAATAGAAATGATGCAATATTTCTGATGTCACAAACTGCTTTTTGAATACTTCTTGGTACCATGTACCTCAATGACCTTTTTTCAGCATTTTTAAATGTAATGTTTCTCTTGGCGTACGACGCACCTTAACAAAATGTATAAAGATGTTTTGATTTACAATGTATTTATTCTTGGTTACAGAGTGACATTAAACAGATAATGAAACGAAAAAGATTTGCTACAGGAATTTAAATGCAAAAAAGTATTATGTATAATAATATAGGTCTTGTTTCTTAACCTTAGCTAACTTACAATGAACAATACTTTGAACTAATGTTCATTTCATAAATCAAACAATGAATCTGTGTTAATGCACCATGTACGAACAATGAATATGTGCCGTAAAAACTGCTCAATGTTCGTGTTAACTAATGCATTAACTAATGTTAACAAACAAGCATTACCTCTAATATTTACTAGTACAATTGTGCTGCTCATCACTGTTACTGCATATAAATGAGGGTGTTTTTTATTCATGCTCAGTTTTAACGTTTTCACCCTTTTTGGATTTCAAATGCCAACCCTTGAGTTAAAGCAATAGCAACAAATAACAATATATTTGAACAAAAAACATGGCCATTGGGAAATCCCATCGTTATTTCTAGGGATGCATCCCGATAGGATTTTGTTTGGGCAGATATCGATGCCGATTTTAACAAACAAATATTGGCCAATATTGCTATTTGTCACTTGCCCTCTTGTCATTAAAATAGTGTTTTGATCATGTTTAAGATGAGCAAAGTTCAAAAACACATGCATTGAGTTATAGTTTATTTCTGCATCATCAAATCATTTTCTACTGAACATGCAGTGGACCCGTTTAACATTCACCAGGCCAACAAAAATACAACAGAACAAAGATACATATGAAATAAACAGCTTTTTTTTACATTTTCAGATACAGAAGTAAAGTAAACAAATATAAACTGCATATTCTTCACTGTATAAATTAAATACATATGTCACAAATCAATCATAAGGGTACATTTTTTTGAAAGTGAGATTTATACATCATATGAAAACTGAATAAATAAGCTTACCATATGGTTTGTTCGGATATGGCAATATCGAGATACAGCGATTGGAAATCTGGAATCTGAGGGTGCAAAAAAAAATCGAAATATTGAGAAAATCTCCTTTAAAGTGTCCAAATGAAGTCCTTAGCAATGTATATTACTAATAATATTTTTTTTGATATATTTATGGAGGGAAATTTAAAAAATATATTTATGGAACTTTACCTTTACTTAATACAGTATATAATGATTTTTGGTATAAAATAAGAACCGATCACAAGATGTTCAGACTAATACAAGCGTTCCGCTTTGCGTCGGGGTCTTGATCACTCTGTCGGGGTTAATTCTGCGATCACAACCGGCTGGGTGTACATTATCCCTTACATATCAGCCGATATAATGATGGTTGCAAACTGATCAAAAACTGGTGGCCAACATGACTGCATCTCTAGCTATTTCTCATTGAATATCCTTGTGGCGAGCAGCGAGACTGAGGGACCGTGAGAGCGGGATGAGGCTGGTCATTAATGATAATGGAGGAGTGACGGGAGCATAAAGGAGGAGCGATGACAGTGAAGGACGAGAGATGACCAGGCCTGGAGTTTACGTTCTGTTCTGTTTATGTTTTCTCATGTGTGTGTGCGTGGCAGTCGTCCGTGAGGGGCTGCCCACGGTTTACTTTCGTTTTGATTGTTTAATTGGATTAAAGTCGTTTAAATGTTCGCCGGCTCCCGCCTCCTTCTTCCCATATCAACAAACTGTGTTACAATCCCTTTTTATGCAGAAATATGTCACATTACGTAAGTAAAATGTGCCGTGGATGTTGTTTCATGTTGACTCTACTGGACATGTAATGTCAGTACAGCGCTGAAGGAGCAGGAGAGGCTCTTCACACTATTAAATGTGCACCTTCCTCTTGGATAACGCAGTCTCAGAGGTCTAGGAAAAGATAAATACATAGGAATCGCTCATTTCATCTCCGGTTCTCTCACAGCTCTTTCTGACAATGAAAACTTTGCCCAAACCGGTCAACTGAACTCATTAATATACTGCCAAATCTCTGGACGCTCGAGTTTTTTATCTTTTCATGAAGAGTTTCAAAGAGCTCCTCTGAGGATTGTGAAAGATCTTTCCTTCTGAGTTTTTCTACTAATGTTTGGGCTCTTTAAATTACTTATGCACTCTGTGGCACTTCTGATGAAAAAAGAATAAGACTCATGATGTACGTTTAAAATGATTCCCAGAGTTCACGAGGAACATATCCAGTCCTGCAGGTTTACAGAGACTCGGCAGCTTTAAGATGCCACGCCATGGCTTTGTGTGAGGAACAGATCAGAATGTGAAGGTGCACTTAGTAATTCTTACTTCATTAAAAAGTTTGCACTCAAATAATATATTCCCTCAGTTTAAATCAGTTTCAGACTGTGCAGATTCAACTTAAAGTGAAGACTTCTGAATTATGAATTAGCTTTGATACGATTATTGTATGGCTTCAAAAGATTTAAAAAGAGGTCAAATCTTGTGAAACTTCAAGAATATGAAACATTTCATCCAAATTTGAAAAGAAAAGGAAAAAAGAGAGAAAATGTATGTCAAAATTCTTAATTATCCTACAAATGGGGCATGGGTTTATATTAATTGTATTATATTAATTGCATTGTATTATATTATATCATGTTATATTAATTATAATATATTAATTACATTACCTTAAATTAAAACAATTTTGTTTATAATTGTATGTTAATAAATGTTTATTTTATATTTATATGGGTAACCAATTTGAAGGTTTCATTGATTAACATTAATTACCTACATTAGGTAACGCAAACTAACAATGAACAAAACTAATCTTATATTAATATTCTTAATGTTAATCTCAACATTTATATTTTTTTTATTATCAAAAGTTGTGTCTATTAACAGTAGTTAATGCACTGTGAACTATTATTAAAAAGTTAGTGCTGTAAAAGGTAAATTGCTCATTGTTAGTATGCATTAACTCATGTAAATGAATATTATATATGTATTATTACTTTTATTGGTTTTCTTTTGATATTGGGATGAGATATTACAATATTTTTTTATTGTTAAATGTTTTATTGCATTAGAAATACATGATAATATTTATCCTGGTACTTTGTGTGGTCTTTTTCGACAGAATTAGAATTTTGCCTAAACTCTCCCAGTAATGCCAGCAGTAACGGAGGCGTAATGCATGACTCAGCAGAAATAAAGGATTAATTGACATTTTGCCTGCCGTTTGAGCCAAAGCACTGGATTGCTGTCCTGTTCTCGGGAATTAAGGTCAGACTGGATGAGCTGGAGAGGTTAAGACTCTTGGTCTTGTTTATGACAAACAACTGAAGCTCGCTCAGACACGACGCGAGCCAAACTCATGCCGTTAAAGTATGCTTATAAAATAAAGCTGCTCTCATATGCGCTTCAAGTAATAAGGAGGCGGGCGAGCGAGCGCTCTTGCGGGACTCTCCAGGGGCCTCAAACTGCAGGGCGGTAACAGCTATGCCAGAGCGGCCCACCGCCTGCGAGATTGTTGTGTAATTCCCCATGCGTCCGTTTGATACATCTCTTCCCTGTCTGTCACTGATGTATCCGTGGAAAGACACTCAACCCTAGACTGCTTCCAGACCTCTGGGGCTTTTGCAGCTCTTTATTCCAGATGTCTCCGGTCCACCTGTACACTCAAAAAATGATCCAGGCCCTTCATAGATATGACACATTTCAATTTCATTCGCTTTACTTAAAACATATTTAATTAGGAGTAATATGTATTTATATTTGTCATCTATAACATGTATTTAAAAGTCCTTTCACACTGGACATGATTTTGATGGATGAATAATTTGCGCAATGGTTTTATTTGTTTGATCAGCTGTTTGTGCAATGAGTGCTTACGAACAGAATGCGCCGAGAGAAAAGGCTTCAACCAATCACATACAAGGAAACATTAAAGGTGACGAAATGTCCAGTAGATGCATGTCTCTAGCTCATTCAATCAACTTTAATCTTTGTTTCGCATTTCTCACGAGATTTCAGCTGTGGTTGCCCACTGTAGGCTACAGACAACAATAACATAACCTTTTGATTTTTTCTAAACCTAATTGTGTCCGCGACTATGGAAAGTGTTTCCGTCAGTGCGACTGTGGCACTTAAATGTTGGGATACAATACTGGAAACATAGCTGCTCCGGATGGACTGGTTCCCTGTGTGGTTTGTCTGGTCAGATGCGGTGCTACTGTCTCTGGAGGAGCTCCTCAAATTGTCCCACGGACATTTGAAAGTAAAAGCGGAACCGGCCATGATAAAGTTTTAGCTCCTGTGCAAGATTAGCATTCTTCCCTTCAGACGCTCTGTTCTTTTAAGACTGGGTGCACACAAAGCTTTTCGGTCTTTTAAAGAAAATTAAAAATCTTGTCTTCACTGGATGAGGAAGCGTCCATGTCTTCTCAGCTGTCGCCGCAAATGTTTTGCAATGTTGGAGCTCGGAAACGTCACAGATGTCGCGAGTCGCGGCTGATGCGAATGGTTTGGACATGAACTATTCGCACGTG
This sequence comes from Gobiocypris rarus, assembly GCA_023029165.1. Classification (NCBI taxonomy): domain Eukaryota; kingdom Metazoa; phylum Chordata; class Actinopteri; order Cypriniformes; family Gobionidae; genus Gobiocypris; species Gobiocypris rarus. The sequence continues at coordinate 12,799,067 of CM040914.1, forward strand.
AAACATTGCGCGTCTGGTGTGAAGGGGCCTTAAGTTTGATCAACTCAATTTATTTCGATTTTAGGATGCACTCAAAAAATTTTGCCTCTTGTTCACTTTAATTAAAATGAACTAAAGTAACACCATTTTTAATATTTTGTCAGAATTTAATTTCATTGTGTTCAATCAGCCTATGAATTTGTTTTAAAACTACATGATTTGTGTTGACATTAACTGGGCAGTGGATCTGTAGTTACCAGGGACTGCATTATAGGAGAGTCACTGTAGGGATTAAACTGTTTATTGTGTTATTTATTAAAGAGAAAGATGTTGTTAGTTAATGTTTAACGTTCAGTTATATTGGTCATTTAGAGGATTTTCTGTCATTTTGTGGTTGCCATTGTGCTGAAGAGTGGCGTCTGTGTTTACACCTGTCTTTTCTTATGTGTTCATTATATACATTGTGTATGATGATGAATGAAACAGCTTATAAATGATTTTACAATTAAATGTTTTGAAAAAAGCATAACAAATTAAATAAAAAAATAAAACTTATCAATTTCATTTAAACTTTATTTGATCAAATTGAGCTGAACCAACTCAATTACATTTCATTGCATGAATTAGCTTTTCTATGAGTTGGGGCTACTCATATTTATTGGATGGTAATCCTGCCCTCAGTTAAATCTAGTTTGTCCATTGAGTTATTATTTTTATTAGATGCAGTAATTGTATGGAACAGGCTAAATGGATCAGGCTCAAAAGATTTCCCAATCTTACATTATTTTTTGTGTTCATTTAAAGAGGCAATATTATGTCATTTTAATATTAAGTCTTGATTTTGTTTTTTGAGATCTAGAACAGGTTTTCATGCTTGAATGCATTATTTGCCCATATTCTCCATTGTTGCAGCTCCTCTCTTCCCAGTCTGTCAGTAACAGTCTGTGGTGCGTTTCCCGTACAACGACATTACTCACTGCTGACAGTACATTGCATCGTTGAGTCCACACATGCGCTTCTTGAAAAGTTGCTTTAAAAAAGGTGCTTTAAATCTATTGACAAACTTAGAAAACATAAATTACATTTGTATGTATTATAAATAAAAGATATAGATTATACTAAATCTCAGCTTGCTTATTTTGCTCAAGATAAGGATTTATCAAGTCCACATGTCATGCAAACAAGAAACTCTGCTTCTAACCACAGGTGGAGAGCTGTCATTGCAACCACACAAGTTTGCGATGCTGTTTGCGAATGTTCGTCGGAACGATGGTTTTGGGAAACACTGACTCGTTGAACTATGTTGATAACGAAGGAACTTGCGTCTATAGTTGGCTAACGATGTTTTAGGGAAACGCACCCCTGTTTAGTTCATGTCTACCCTCCTTCTGAAAACACAATGTGCTCTGATTGGTCGACTGGATCAGTGTGTTGTCATTGGTCAAGCGCCTCGAGACCACTGTGTTTGGGAAATGACCTGTCCCTTACCATAACTGCCCATTTCAACACTACCAGAGAGAGAGCCAGAGAGAGTAGTGGGAGTGTTGATCTCTCTCTGGTTGTTTAATTGTCCTGCCGATCCCTTCAGCACCGATGAGAGTAAGTGCTTACAGTGAGAAGCTGAGCTGGAGTAATAGATACAGATTCAGAAACAGCCAATGAATGCACAGCGATGGCTGGCTGTTTTGATACGATTTCTTTCCTGGCTGTATTCCTCCTTGTCCTCCTGCAGAATGATAATCTCATGTTCCTCTTTGATGTCCCTCCTCCTCCGGGTTCTTATTTTGTAGTGGTATTTGGTTTGTTGTGCATTAGTTTCAGTCTCTAGTGTCTGTCTGGTGGGTGTTGTGTTGTTACACCTTTGGGAAACAAGACAGCCTTTCCCTTTGTTTCCTGTTTCCTTTATTTCCTCTTCTCTGCCGGAATGACCAGGAGCAGATATAAAGCATATGCAGTCAGCCTTAAATGGAGATAAATAAGAAAATGATGAGTTTAGCAAAGAGCTGTGGTTGTCATATTAAAGGTGTTAAAATAATAAGAGACAAAATCAAATGAAAAGACCCCAAAACAAACAAACCTGAAATGCAAGATTTAAGAAGTGCATTAAATAAATATTATTTTAAAATGTGTATATACAACTGTGTGTGTGCAGTATGTGTGTGTTTCAGGTAAACCATACGTTATGAGGACAAAATAGGCTCACAAAGATGGCAATATCCTAAATCCGTGTCCTTGTGGGGACAAGAGAAAAATAAAGTTTTCTGCTGGGTTTGGGGATAGAATATACTGTTTGTGCAATTTATTGAGAGGTGGAGCATGTTGTTAAATTTCGATGAAAGATTACATTTAAAGTTATGCTTTTGGCATGCAACTTTTTTTCCAAAGTGACATACAGTGTGTTTAGCCCGGTTAGACTACACTGTAAAAACCCAACTTGAAAAAAGTTCAAATAACTGGTTTTGTTGTGTTGGCTCAGCAAAAATCTATGAAAAAGTCAGTACAACTAAGTTTAATACACTTACTCAACACAATCCAGGTGTTTTTCTATAAACTTAAAACGATTAGTTTTGTGAACAAAGCTTTGCAAGTTCAACCAAAAACCTTCTGCTAACTTATTTATTTGAGTTAAGTCAATCTCGTTTAGGGAACTGCCCTCCCATAAGCAAATGCAAATTTTAGAATTAAATGCAACCATTTGGTTATGGGACAGTGAAGAAAAATTGGTGTTTAGTTTTTTTACTTATTTATAACTTAGTTATATCATTTAACTTAGTTAAATGAGCTTAATGTATAATTGTAAATTATTGTGTATTATTGTAAAATAATGATAATAATAATGAATATTAATAATATATTTTTTAAATATTATATATTATATAAATTATTGTTGTTGTTATTATTATTATTATTATTATTATTATTATTATTATTATTATCATTTAAAGTATGGCTACTGTATAAATAATATTATTTTACAATTATAATAAAATTAGTATAATAATAATAATAATTATTATTATTAGCAGTAGTAGTAGTACAAGTAGTAGTAGTATATTGTGCTCAACTGTGAACCCTTGAAGGAAGACTTTTACTGTGAAGTTTCAACAAGTGTAGTGGGCGCCAATGCTCTCATCTCACTAGTTTGCGAACTGAGTATATGGAATGTTTTTATTGAATTGTTAGATTTATATCAGCAATTATCAGCATGTTTTCTGATAAACCTTATAATTTCCTCTCGTTCTAAACCACGCCCCAGTACGTGACCTTTGCGCAATCTTGCTGTGCGTCAACGTATACTTTTTAATGCGGGAGAAACATCTAGAAGAGATTAGCAAACGGTCAAGAAGAAAGAAGAGACAGCTCGTGGGTGATAATAATCCAGAGGAATATTTATGGTGAGTGCTCTTATTTGTTTTTTGATTATTGTTGCTCTATATTCCTAAATTATTCAATTGGATAATGTTCTATATTCCTAAATTAGTCGATGGTAAAAATAGAGACACCGCTGCTTTTTCTTTGTAAGTTATCAACATTACTGCATATTTAAATCTAGTTGTATTTTTAATCCAGTTAAAAATAACTATTACGTTTTTGTCTTTAGTTGATGGATTTTTCTGCTCAGTTAAATTGCACGTGGAATTCGTGCATATGACTTGAGTTGCCTCATTAGCCAGAAAACTTCTTTATCTGTTAACCCTTGTTTATTGTTCAAATTCACTACCTTTTCGTTATGTTCGGTATGAAAACATCCACTTAATTAAACTGCTGTATAAATGTATCAACGATAAAACATTTATATATATATATATATATATATATATATATATATATATATATATATATATATATATATATGTTAACCAACCTCAGTCCTGATCAAAACTAAGTAAGTAAATGTTTTTAAAAATCCAGGATTTTTACTCTTTAATTGCCTAGTTCATAAATTATCTCACTGATTTTGGGGGAAAACACAAAATTACTTTTTTTAATATTAAAGTGATTGTGGACTGGATATTTATTTTCCTTTTATTACAGCCTTGGATATGTGGAAGATTAGTAACAACATTAACGTTGATGCATTGTTAGTTTTTGTGTAGCATCAATTTTTAACTCTTTTTTTTTTTTCTTTCCCCTAATTTTTAAAAGCTTTTTTTTTGCACAGGTTATTTAAAGGGTTAATGGTGCCACCTGGTGATTAACAGTAAAATTACAATTTTTGCCTCTTCCCAACAAGGAAAACCACCAGCAAAATCCTTTTATTTGCTGAAACACAGAGAAAGTTGTGGCCAAATTAAGACTCCACGCCACCCAACATAACATAGGCTAAATGGATAGTTCACCCAAAACAACTGTATGGAGTGCTACTGGGAATTCTGATTAATTGCCCTAACAGTAGTAGAATGACTGATGGAAAGTTTGGAGGGGATAATGATTATTGAAAATAGCAGTGCAGCAGTTGCCATAGACTAAAAATATATATAAAAAGTATAGGAATAAAATTATTTGTCAATTTCATTGTTGATTAATTAATTTGCCTTTTATGAAACTGATCATTCATGTTTGTGTTTTTCTTAAACAGATCTACCTTGAGAGCACACTCGATGCAGTGCAGGTACTGTAAATACGCCTGCCGCAGTCAAAATCTGCTTCTGAGACACTACAGGCACGTTGATTTTCTGATCATTTATTTCCAGGCATATTTTACCAATTCCAAACCACATTAATCTTAATAACTAGTATAATTTTTTTTTTTATTTTATAACTTATAAGTGATATATAATTGTTTGTGAAGGCTGGAAATAAAAAATGCCTTATATTCAGGTGTGCATAATTATTTGACTTAGACTTTTTGTTTGTTTGTTTTTACAGATTAATTTTTTTTATTAAATGTCCATGTGAAGGATGCAATACTAATGCAATACTAGAAATTGCAGTTTAAGGCATGACCGTTGGACTGTGAAATGCTCTTTGGGTCAGACAGAAGCAGGCGGTGAAGAAAAGAAACGTTAACTGCAAAAGAATTAAGGTGAAGAATTAAGTGTGAAACCACCTGGAACAATTTGGACCAGAATCACCATTTTCCAGAACTGCAACCCACCTGGAGTCTCCAGAAGCGTATCAGGACCTCAGAGATTTAAGTTGGGTGAAGAATCCATATATTTTTTTATGGGCTTTATAGACAGATGTTTGATTTAATTAATCTTCCAGAATCGGCAAAAAATGAAAAATTCTGGAAGATGAAAACTTAAGTCTCTGAGATCCTGACACACTTACGGAGACTCCAGGTAGGTTGCAGTTCTGGTAAATGGTGGTGCTGGAGACTAAATCGTTCCTGACGGTTACACACTTAATTCTTCTCCTTAATTCTTTTGCAGTTAACATGCATTTTCTTCTCTACCTGCTTCTGTCTGACCCAATGAGCATTTCACTGTCCAATGGTTAACTGCAATGTCTAGTATTGCTTTAGTATTGGAACAATTTAATATATTTTTTTTATTTTAAGATCTGTTCAATCTCTTTTTGCTAATTGTATCAGTAATAGAAAAGGAGCCTCATAATTATGTACACTTGAATATAAGGGTGGTTCATTTCAGCCTTCATGAACAATTATATATCACTTATAAATGCTTAAATACAAAATGAATAGTATTTAAGATTTAATGTGGTTTGGAATTGGTAAAATGTTTCTGGAAAAAAGAATATGATCAGAAAATCGAAGTGCGTGCAAAATTATTAGGCACAATCTTAATACCAATGTGACACTTTTGTGACAATTATTTACTCTTTTTGAGTATACAAAAATATTCTATATATTTTTGGGTGCTCAAAGACAAAATAATTGCCACAAAATTTTGTCACATTAATTATAAAGATTTAAAAATATAACCACTCATTTTAAAAGATTGTGAATGTATAGATTACATTTTAGGCTTTTTGTAATCAGCTTTTGTGGATTGTTGTTGTCGTTGTTGTTGCCCTAAGCCCCACTTCATTTCTGACCCTTTGCCATCCCTAATACACATTCAGTGACACTCAATGATCTTTAAAGGGTTAGTTCTCCCAGAAATGAAATTATTTACTCACCCTCAAGTCATCCTAGGTGTATATGATATTCTCCTTCCAGATTAATAAAATTTGATTTGCATTCAAAAAATATCCTTGCTCTTCCAAGCTTTATGATGGCAGTGAATGGCTGTTTCTGTTTTGAAGTCCATAAAAGTGCATCTATCCATCATAACTGCTCCTTCTGAAGTGCCTTCTGAAGTGAAGCAAAGCTTTCGTGTGAGAGAAATATCCACATTTAAAACTTTATTATAAAACTTTATTAACTAAAATAACTAGCTTCCGATAGATGGCCATATGCATCGATTTACAGTGATGGAGTAACCCTTGACCTGACACGTGACGTAATGAAGAACAAAGAAGATGCTCCTACATGCATCATACATCACATCAGAGGTTATTCTTTTGCCGTAAGTCGACTTGCGTGAGGCCGTCTGCGAAGCTAGTTATTATTATAGTATTTAAAAATTTTAGATATAGATATTTTTTCACACAAAACGCTTCGCTTTAGAAGGCCTTTATTAACCCCTGAGCTGTGATGGAAAGATGCACTTTTATGGACTTCAAAACAGAAACAGCCATTCACTGCCATTATAAAGCTTGGAAGAGCCAGGATATAATTGAATATAACTCTGATTGTGTTCGTCTGAAAGAAGAATGTCATACACACCTAGGATGACTTGAGGGTGAGTAAATCAAGGGCTAATTTTAATTTTTGTCTATCCCTTTAAGTAATCATGCAGAAATAAATCATAATTAAAATGATTTTATTTCTCTCTTACAGACAACAGATATTGTATCACACAGATACTCTACAGCTCTACGGGGACTCCCCTTTTACCTCAGGAAGCGGGATGCAATATCAAAGACTTGTCTGGTAGGTTTTCAGCTTTTTGTTCATCCCATATTTTCATTGATTACTGTTATTTTATTAAATGCATTGTTATATTTAATAAAGTTCCTGATATGGTTTGCATGTGGCTTGTTTTCATAAAGTATTTATGTCAGGTTAGCACATAATGCCATGCTTTGTTTGCAATTTTTATATTTGTACTTCACCATTTTCCATGACATTTATATAATTCTAAGGACACTGACTTAGAGGAGACATACACAAGAGGAGTGAAACTTGCCATTCTTGAAGTCATGGAGGACAATCTCTCGCAGGCAACAAAGAGATGTCAAAACTTCGCCATCATCCTGGAGGAAACTGTGGTTTTGGAGGACCTACCTGACTTTCCCACTGCTTTCATGGTACTCTTTGGACTTCTTTATGCGTTAAACATTGAGTATCCAAAAGGACTCAAATACACATTTGAGGAAGTGCAGAACATCTTAGTGGGATTGGGAGAAAAGTGCACCAACAGAGTTCAGTCCCTGAAGAATAAGCTTTTTAAGATGCGTTTAGTGTTTTCAGATGCTTTTATTGTTAATTAGTACCTTCGTTATAATGATGATGTTTGTTAGGATATTGTGTTGAGGTGAATTTTATATTCAGACTTTTAGTCTTGAATTCTCTAAAAAGTCATTTTAACAACTATCATTATTGATACACTTTTTGGACTGTTAGTGTAATTATAAGACATTTGTTTCCTGTGAGAATATTTAAAGGGATGGTTAACTCAAAAATGATAATTCATTATCATTTACATTTTTCTCAAACTCATATGACTTCCTTTCTTCTTTAGAACACAATAATATAAATGTAAACCCATATATTTTATATAAATCCTAATCCATATGATTTAATCCATGCCTTCTGAAGCAATACAATCAGATGTCAAGCTTTTTAAAGAATTAGAGTAACATTTTTGATCTTTCTCCCAAAAGTATTGCTTCAGAAAAATATAGATTAAACAATGTTTTTGTGCCTGTTCCACAGAAGAAAGGAAGTAATATGAGTTTGAGACAGAAAAAGTTAATTATAATGAATTATCATGTTTGAGTTAACTATGCCTTTAAAAGAAATTCTTGTCACAATGACAGCTAACTGAAATTACATTTAATTGCCTTACACATGCTTGTGAAAGTAAATTGCTGTTTGGAATAAATGTTTTGTTGTGTTAACTTGCTGTTTTCAGTTTTTGTCTTGGGCAATGCTATTGTAGTTTCCAGCCATAACGTATTATTTCTTAGTACCAATTTCCAATGGCATTTTTTTGTTCACTCAACTTAAGACATTGAGTTCTTCAGACAAAAAATGTTGAGTTGGCCCAGCTTAAAAAAGTTTGTTAAAGAATAGTTGGACCTCTCCAGAAAACTAACAATCTTAAGTTAACTCAACTAAACATTTTTTGTATGACTGACAACTTAATTTCAGTCAGTTTAACTGTTATTTACTAAAGTTGAGTAAACAAGAAAAAGCTAGGGGAAATTAGTACTAAGATTTTTTTTGTTGTACTGGCTTAAAATTTTTACAGTGTATAACTCCTTCAATACTTTTCCTGGTGCTTACGAAACCTGTAATCTTCCTTCAAAGTTACACTTCCTTTTATGATTGAGTTATTAGCTCAAGTCCGTCCCTCTCGGCCAGAGCTCGCCAGCTGTTCTTCTTCCTCAAAGGTGTGAGCGAGTGAACAACAAGCTCATCAATACTGAGCTTTCCTGCTGTCGCTTCCCCACAGAGCGATGTGCTTCAGTTTACCCACGGTTATGATCCCAGAAACCTGCTTGTGCTGCTTTACCAATACACTTCAGCTGGTGCACCAGTGGGCATCCTCCCTCATATAAAGCTTCATTTCATTTTAAAGGAAGATTTTCTGCTGCAAAAGCTGTTATTGCTTTATTACGTTCAACTTTCTTTAGTGTGTAATGTTGCCGTTTGAGCTTGAAAAAGCTCTGCAAAGTCTCTCCAGCGGGAGTTCTTCAGTGTCATATCAGTGTCGCTGTTTCTGAACTCCCTGAAACGCCTCCATTGTAGTCTTGAGTTTTCTTCTGGGAACAAACACGTCAAAGTATTCCTCATTTAAATAATTCATACACAGAATAAAGGGGCAGGGCGTGGTTGAGTTAGTTAGTAGTGTGTTGAAACTGGTGGTTGTGGTAAGGGACGGGACATTTCCCAAACACGGTCAAAGCACTTGACCAATCACAACACACTGATCCAGCCGACCAATCAGCACATTGTTCTTTTCAGAAGGAGGGCTTTGTATGCAATTCGATAGTCCTTCAACCAATCAGACCACAAGAGGCGTGATCAACAGGCATGGATCCATCCTTCTCTATCTGTCATTGTGTTAAACCCACCATCAGCGTGCCAGGTGGATAAGCCAGTCTGTGACTGGTTCCTGCAAAAGCGTGACAGAAGCAGGATAAATTAATGTACAGGTTTCCAGCCGGAGTTGCAGGGCCAAATCAAACCTCCGGCAGATCAGGCTGGGTTTACCCAGTCTAAAGAGTTGGGGCATAAACTGTAAAATGTAAAATCGAATTAGTTTGACTAAATTGATTGCCGGATATTTATTACTTCCCTTCCACTGAAACCAAATAACTTTATTTCTTCTTATATTGCGTCACTGCATCACAGAAATATAACCAAATGGAACACTGATCACCATAATGTATTTTACCATTTTATGAAGTCGGCAAAAGTGATGTCCTCTCAAGTTTTTCAGTTCTACTGACAATTCACATTCAAGATGAATTTGGGAAATGAGTGAATGCAACTAGAGAATGATATATATATATATATATATATATATATATATATATATATATATATATATATATATATATATATATATATATATATATATATATATATATATATATATATATATATATATATATATATATATTTATATATATATATATATTTATATATATATATATATATATATATATATATATATATATATATATATATATATATATATATATATATATATATATCAACGGACACGCCCCATATATATATATATATATTATATATAAGTCCATTGTGTGGAGAAAAATCCTGAAATGTTTTCCTAAAAAAATATATATATATATATTCTACTGACGAAGAAAGACATGAACATCTTGGATTACATTTTCACTTTGAATTGAGCTAATCCTTTAAAGTCCCTGTAAAGTCAAAATTAAACATGTGTTCTGAGTTTCTCACACCACAGATAAATGTGTTATTAACCAACTAGCCAAATTTGAATCATAAAAAAATCCGCTAAGTACATAAAATATCTTTTCGAAATCTTGTAAAAATAAGCAGCATTCTCTGCTCTCAAACGCTGGGGCGTGTCCGTTGATCGGCGCCGAAACCACACCCACTCGCAGGAAAGCGTCCGTAAACACACAAGACAACAACAACACTCAAGTACAGCTCACGAGTCACCACGGCACCAGATGTCTGCGGGACGGGAGGATGAAGGTCGGGGCGGGAGATAGTCGGTTCGGCCCCATTCTGCAGTGGATTATCAGTGAATCTCAGTTGTTGCTGATGAAAGTTTGTAAAACTATCCGGTGTAAAGACACTGCAGAGGCAGGTGTTAGTGGTGATCATCAGCACTTCATCAAGGTAGCTGTTCACAAAATTAATCCACCTCTTCTTGAGATCGTCTTTTTTTGTTTTCTAGGCTGTTTTGTAAGTTGTAGGCTGTAGTAACTAACGGTACTGACAGTAACTCGCAATCTAGCGGGTGAACTGATGTGAATTTGCGACTGTGCTCTAGTTATGGGGGCGGGGCCACATGCCAAGCGGCTCCAGTGGGTCATCGAGCCACCGTTTTAACCCCGCCCAAAAAATCCAGAACACAGCAATGGTGAAAAACTTCTTCACGGTCTAACTTCTGAATTCAGTACTACATAGTTCACAGTCTTTGTAATGTGTTTCAATACATTTCTAACATTTATAATGTGTTTAGAAACAAATCTCAGAATTGTCTTTTTTAGGGACTTTTAAGTAAAGTTTACCAACAAGTGTTAAGGGTTACAAGAACTGTTGGATTTTAGTGTGCTAACCACCCTACCATTGCTTCTTTTTTTAATTGTTTTAACAGAGTTTATATTTATCTATTCCAGGCCCTAATTAGGAGAAGACAAGCACATGAAGCTTTGCGGTGCGCTGTTGATATATAACAAGCAGTAAAAACACCCCTTCCTGTGCCCTAAACAGGGCACCTGTGGATGAGAGTCCGAAGCAAAGACTGTCCAGCACTTCACAGACGATGGGTGGAATATTTTTAAGTTTAAGTACTTAAAAAGTTTAGTTTTGTACATAAATTGAAATGAGACGTTGCCTTGGCAACTGGCTGAAATAAAAAAAAATTTCAGTCAACATTTTCCCCAAACAACATTTTTGTTCTTATGTAATTTTAGTTTTAGTTAGAAAACAGGTTCCTGGAATGCAAAATCGAGCAACATAACAGCACCATGAAAAGGGGAAAATGGCAGAATACAATGGCCGTGATAGTGGATGTGCCACAATCCCATTTGACAGACACATCAAGAAGGAGCACGAGAAGCCGGAGAAACCCAGACACTAAAGACAGAGCTAGAAAGAATCATTCGAGTCAAAGCCTGGGTAGATCTGCCATTGATACGGGCTCCCGAGACTCTAACATCCCAGCTGGAAGAATGGCTTAAACAAATCCCAGGATATCTGGAGTCAGAAACAGTGCGGTCTGATACTGCGGTGAATCCACAAAGCTGGTACCCGCTGGAAGTTGAACGAAAAAGATCACTGACAAATAGGCTGAGAATTTATAATTATATCCCTCAAGTGCATACATTATAAAACAAGATGGTTAATTCACTTTTCTGACATAGAATGGATTTCATTACTAAAGTGCAAACCACATTTTTAAGAATACCATTTGAGTACTACTGTTTGTCTTTTTTAGGTAAGTGATTTACTTGAGTGTTAAAAAATATTATGCATAAGACTTAATAATGGCAATGTTTTGTAAAACTGTAGATATATTCTCCTGTCACTCTGCTTGTAGGCCTCAAAATAATTTACGTATATGACTCAAAATGGTTTCAAATGAAGTTTGCTCACTAACAAATATGAATCATATTTTTGGTGGGTGAAAAATCAATACAAATTGCTTTGAGGGAAGCTCTCCAGATAAATATGCATCCTCCATATGGTTCACAGAAGCAGACAAAGATGTACAATGACAAAGAATAAAACATTTTAATGGTTTATTCAGCATCGTCCTCCAGTTTATTGACATTTTACATACATCATACAACAATGTGCATATATATATATATATATATATATATATATATATATATATATATATATATATATATATATATATATATATATATATATATATATATATATATATATATATATATATATATATATATATATATATACAGGTCCTTCTAAAAAAATTAGCATATTGTGATAAAAGTTCATTATTTTCCATAATGTAATGATAAAGTTAAAATTTCATATATTATAGATTCATTGCACACCAACTGAAATATTTCAGGTCTTTTATTGTTTTAATACTGATGATTTTGGCATACAGCTCATGAAAACCTCAAAAAAATTGCATATTTCATCCGACCAATAAAAGAAAAGTGTTTTTAATACAAAAAAAGTCAACCTTTAAATAATTATGTTCAGTTATGCACTATGGTGGGGAATCCTTTTGCAGAAATGACTGCTTCAATGCGGCGTGGCATGGAGGCAATCAGCCTGTGGCACTGCTGAGGTGTTATGGAGGCCCAGGATGCTTCGATAGCGGCCTTAAGCTCATCCAGAGTGTTGGGTCTTGCGTCTCTCAACTTTCTCTTCACAATATCCCACAGATTCTCTATGGGGTTCAGGTCAGGAGAGTTGGCAGGCCAATTGAGCACAGTAATACCATGGTCAGTAAACCATTTACCAGTGGTTTTGGCACTGTGAGCAGGTGCCAGGTCGTGCTGAAAAACGAAATCTTCATCTCCATAAAGCTTTTCAGCAGATGGAAGCATGAAGTGCTCCAAAATCTCCTGATAGCTAGCTGCATTGACCCTGCCCTTGATAAAACACAGTGGACCAACACCAGCAGCTGACATGGCACCCCAGACCATCACTGACTGTGGGTACTTGACACTGGACTTCAGGCATTTTGGCATTTCCTTCTCCCCAGTCTTCCTCCAGACTCTGGCACCTTGATTTCGAATGACATGCAAAATTTGAGCGACAGTCCAGTGCTGCTTCTCTGTAGCCCAGGTCAGGCGCTTCTGCCGCTGTTTCTGGTTCAAAAGTGGCTTGACCTGGGAATGCGGCACCTGTAGCCCATTTCCTGCACACGCCTGTGCACGGTGGCTCTGGATGTTTCTACTCCAGACTCAGTCCACTGCTTCCGCAGGTCCCCCAAGGTCTGGAATCGGTCCTTCTCCACAATCTTCCTCAGGTCCGGTCACCTCTTCTCGTTGTGCAGCGTTTTTGCCACACTTTTCCTTCCCACAGACTTCCACTGAGGTGTCTTGATACAGCACTCTGGGAACAGCCTATTCGTTCAGAAATGTCTTTCTGTGTCTTACCCTCTCGCTTGAGGGTGTCAATGATGGCCTTCTGGACAGCAGTCAGGTCGGCAGTCTTACCCATGATTGCGGTTTTGAGTAATGAACCAGGCTGGGAGTTTTTAAAAGCCTCAGGAATCTTTTGCAGGTGTTTAGAGTTAATTAGTTGATTCAGATGATTAGGTTAATAGCTTGTTTAGAGAACCTTTTCATGATATGCAAATTTTTTTTAGCTGTATGCCAAAATAATCAGTATTAAAGCAATAACAGACCTGAAATATTTCAGTTGGTGTGCAATGAATCTAAAATATATGAAATTTTAATTTTATCATTAAATTATGGAAAATAATAAAATTTTATCACAATATGCTAATTTTTTTAGAAGGACCTGTATATATATATATATACCAGTATACAAGATTCAACCATTTTTTAAGTCAGTTTAATGCGATTTAAGCTAAAAAAAAAAAACTTAAAAATTCAAGTTGATTGAACTTAAAAAATTAAGGCAGCAACTTTTTTTTACAGCTTTATATGTTGTAACTAGCCTGTTACCTGAGCTCTGAAAGGCTGCAATTTCATCCCTCACCATTAGGGGGTGATCTAGTGATGCTGGGGTTAGATCAGGGTAATTGATCAGTAGAGGAAGAGAGTATGGCTTCCTCTCAGGTAGCATCCCATGCCATGCCATGCCTTGGCTGCGGTTTGAAAAAGTCCTTGTTGGGAAAAGGCTGTTTTTATGCTCAACTTTTATTCTGTTTATTGTTGAAGAAATGTTTGTTGAGGCCAATGTATTTGTGAAAGAGGCTGAATAGTAATTTATTTTGTTTGATTTAATGATAATAATCAACAGAAGTTGTTTTGTATTTTTGTAGAAAGACATTTCTTGGTCTCTATGTGCTTATTGCATATACATTTGTGGATCTGGAGAGGATTGATTTTTGGAAATCAGTGAAGTCAGGAAAATCTATAAGGTTGTTCATGGATTGCTTTTTCATTGGATATCATTGTCATCGGGCAGGCAACTCTGGTCATCATAGTAACAGATAAGACGTTCTCTGACTCTTCAAAGCTAGCACCATCTTGCCTTACCCCACAAGGAAACCGCTATAGTCCGAGTGATATGTTGCTGGAATGTAAACTCTGAGATGTGTAGGGGAGAGCGGGCACAACCTAACGCTTTTTGACTGTCTCAGTTTGTGTAAATCCACTTGAGGTTCAGAGTATATATTTTTTCCTACATAAATTTCCCACGTCTATAAAAGTATGTGGTTTTGTTTCATCAGTGTAAACTTTTTTCTTGATTTACCCGAAAGAATGGAAGTGAAATGTGACAACATGCCCCATAGGTGGGGTTTATTGTAACATGAGCAAATAACAGCTTAAAATGTTATCTGATATAATCCAAAAAATATCCAAGACAAACTAAAATATTTTGTCAATAATATACAATTATTCTAGCCTGGTGTGGCCATACTCAATTCTAGTCAGAATATGAGTCTGATGCCGCTCCATTGGGCTTTGATTATGGGGCGTGTTTCAACCGAACCAGGAAAGAACTCAATTGGATAGACCCACAACCAATCAGAGCAACGGAGCGACGCGTAACAATGTCAACAGAACTCAACTGCACTGTGTTGTCAAGTCCATGTTTTTCTCCATGTCCGCAGGTTGAAGCGACCCCAATTATGTGATTATATAAACCCAGGAATGCGAATTTTAGCAGGCAACCTTGCCAAAATAACATATTTTGCCAACCACAACCACACGCCATTTTTTTCTGGAGAACCCCCCGGAAAGTTATTGTTTTGGGCTATAGTTTTGAGTAGCAATTGTGTGCGACATTGCAAAAAAACGTGGCAACGCTGTCGCGCTGGATTAAGTAAAGTTACAAGAAAAAGATGAGTGTAAACGATCTTTGCCAGTGTTGTAATAAAAGAATTTAAGGATACACAGAGTACTTACCAACACGATCATCGTTTCTGAGAGAAATAGTGACGGTGAATGCATATATGAACAAGTTCTCTGTTTAGGATAAGAGCAAATTCAACCCAAGCGCCTTTGATGACGTGGATGATTACGTTACTGTTTATCATCTGTCCATCATCGTCTAAAGCCCGCCCTGACAATTTCATTGGTCTGAACAGTTTCTGTTCGGACATAATTACTCCTCTATGGATCGAGTCCAGACTGAATTGCCCGAGCAAAAAATGTTGTGGGCGGGGCTAAATGCGGCTGGCATCCAGGCTACAATTATTCACTTTTTAAAATAAAATAATGGCATTTTTTAAATCATTTAAAAAATTATTTTGACAACAAACACATCATTATATACAGCTATACAGCATAGTTCAAAACATAATAATAATGAATAATTTCTGAACATTGACTCAGTCATTATTCACCCTTTTCTAATGGTTTCTCAAAAGAATAGTAGTTCTAATAGGGGCTCATTGTAACGCAGTGTGACAACATGCCCCATCTGCTCCCCTGGGATTTAAACCACGGCTTGTGTCTTCAGCTGTTAGATCAGCATTAAAGAACCATCTCAACTCTTACATAACAGATATGAGATATGAGATGATGATTTGTCTTATTTTAAATAAACACAAAAAACAGAGAGGAAAAATAAACTTAAGTAAGAAATTTACATTTGCTATGGTTCAATAAATGTTCAGTGATATCTTCCAAAGCTTTTTTAATTCTGTCGCCATTTTTCTCTCTTGTTAATATGGAAACTAGTAAATAAATACACAAAGTTTCATCATCCTGGCATGTTAAACCATGCGTGATACAACTAACCCCGCGTTAGGTTGTGCCCCCTGTGTCATGTTGTGTGTATTTGGGGTGCAGAATTAATGTGGTTTCTTTGGGGTGTATTTGGTTTGGGGTTAATATAAAAACAAAGGAGTTTGTGGCTGCCTTATTTACTAAGTGGTTTAAAATGTGTTAATGTTTATGACCCTCTCTAAAATAAGATATATAACTATATACGTTGGCTCAAAGTAGCATGTGCAGTTATAATATATCAACTTTTGCCAGGAGCCTTTATCAATTAATTGTTTAATTAATTACTTTAATAAAATACATGTATAATTATTGTCGTCAACAACATCATTATTATTATAGAGGGCTTCTACATTCACAGCTGACATGGGTTTTACAATAGTAGCTGGAAAAAGTAGGAATAAAAGAGAATAATCAGAGCAATGTTTTCCTTCTCAATTAAAACTCAACAAGTCCCTATATCTGTAATTACTCGCTGGCACTGGAGACCTGTTGTAAAGTTCCTTTGACATTTTGCTCTACGTGAAACATCTATTGTGTTTCTGCAGACGCAAATGAATTACTCAGCGGAGTTCACAATTAACTAGGCAACACGCTTCACCCCGACTGACTGTCATAACCACACAACCACGGTGAAGAATAAAACCCGCAGCACGTTAATTATCTGAGTGGCAGTTTTCACAGGTGTTTTTATAATTTATTTTTCTAACTAAAAATAGTGATTTTGCTGCTTTATATAACAGTATTAACAGAAAATAACTTCACAGCTGAACACATTGATTTACATTTAACTGATGTGATAATGTATGTGTATGACTACCTGATAAAACACCTCAATATGACACTGTCAAAAACACTCATGCAAACTCAAACACAATACATCTATGCTTTCTTTTGCAGTCAGATTGGTAAGCAAGCATGAGCCAATGTAAACCCAATACACTCCACCCTTTAACACCACAATAAGTAAATATGCACCTCCATGTATGTTTCTGCGGGTTCTTTTGTTCCTCATGTAGTGAAATGAGCCAGAGGCAGAGTAGAGTTCCCCATGACGAGGCCTGTCAGGCTAGAGTTTAATTGCTGTTTCTCAGGCTGAGTGATCGCTGAACCACAGCTTTCAAAAGGGCACGCTATATTTAGCGGCGCACCTCACATTCCTACTGTTGCTTTATAGACTCGTTGTTTTAATGCTCCGTGCTTAAGACTTAACCTCTCTTGAGCTCCGCCACTTCCTGCAGTAACTCTAGTTCAGATTAAGGGAAAGGGAGATTCTTCCCGCAGACATCCAAAACTTGTCGTCAAGTACCAAATGAGAGGGAAAACTGGCTTTGGTTTAATTTAGGCTATATAATTTTGCACTAGGAAGGCTTGCTTCATTCTTTCTTTCTTTATATGGTGTTTGAACAAATGTGTGTCTGCAGTGTGTGTACACACACAACCACCCTATAATGGTAAAACAATCCACCCACTCCTCATTTTTTAATTCCCATAAATCATAAGCAGTGTCTCAGAACAAGCTGTTTGCTGTTTCTATGTAATGTGATGTCAGATTAGTTTAGGCCCCGCCCATGACTGCTGACAGACTCCGCCCTATTAGCATAGACCCCGCCCACAGTGAGCTGTACACAGTCTGCCATGTTTATCTCCTCACCAGAGCATTTACCAGCAGCATTCAAGTAGGAAATGTATTCTTATTAAAGCTACTAAAGTTATTCAGTCGAGAGCAGTGAGTGATTGTCTATTGTTTGATTCATATTAACAGCAGATATAGCAGTAGGTACTGTATATTACACTGCTGTCACTTTAAGACACAGATCTAATACAAACATGTGAATTCTTTACGTTTACCGACATAACCGACTGTGTTTATGTGAACTGTGTGTGTTTTTGACATAACCTTGTCGGTATTTTCCAGTTTAAGCACAATACGACGTGAAAGAGAACATATTTTACATTGTGTAAAAATAAAAGGGCACAATAGGTTCCCTTAAATAATTAAACTTGATTATTACAATATATATGTAAGCATTATGTATATTATAATTAATATAATGTTCACTAGGTAAATATATAATTTTTTCTCTATAGGAAGCCTTTTTTTCGTAA
Organism: Gobiocypris rarus; assembly: GCA_023029165.1. Classification (NCBI taxonomy): domain Eukaryota; kingdom Metazoa; phylum Chordata; class Actinopteri; order Cypriniformes; family Gobionidae; genus Gobiocypris; species Gobiocypris rarus. The sequence goes on from CM040914.1 coordinate 12,817,469, forward strand.
ATACATTTTTATTTTTATTTAATGGATTTTAAAATATTAAAATGTGAGACAGATGAACACAAGTTAATAATTATTTTAAATGTTGTTGTTATTTATTATTATTATTATTATTATTATTATTATTATTATTATTATTATTATTATTATTATTATTATTATTATTATTTAGTAATTTTATAAGAAATGGTCAGTACATTTTCTCGATTGACCTCTGGAGTGAGTTCGTTTTGGAGCCTGATCTCACTGTGTCGCTTCTCTTTGTGATCCCGTTCATGTGGTGTTCCTTAGTATTCAGTGTACGGATCCTCCGTGGGGTTTTCCTCTTTGCCTGTAGTTGCTTTTCAGTCGTTTCTCATCCAGCAAGAACTGCTGTGAGCGAGAGGGGTGGAGGTGGAGGTTTTGGGATACACAGCGGGTCTGTCATGGGAACGGGACAGGAATAATGAAGCCATTCAGGAATGGCTGCGAGGGGAACTCGAGGGCCGGGACTGTGAACTGGGTTAAACATGTTTCACACAGGTGAAAGTAACAGTGGCATGTTTCAGATGTCATCACAGGGACGTCCAGTGTAGGAGGTCAGAGGAACAGCAAATAAAAAAAGAGTCAGGGCTTCTGTTAAAGGGACAGTTACACCATTAAAGTCATCATTTAACACATGGGTTTAGAATGATGAATGTCATGATGGTGAGTAAATGATTAATATACACATTAATATACATTAAATAAAAAATCATATAAATTGACAAAATATGTTTTTACATTGCTTTGACTCATCAAAAAAAGTATGTTTAACTTTTTTTTTTTTTATGTTATACAAGATTCAACTCATTCCTTTTACGTCAGTTTAATGTTGAAATTACTTGATTGTCGGTGTATTTAACACCATGTCCTAACTACACGCAATGTGATAAGAATCCAAGCAACACCAGATGTGACAAATCAATCAAAAACCACAGCCAATCAGAACAGCGTGTGGGCGGGATCTCACTGCAAGTGCACCAGAGATTGAGGAAATGTATAAGTATAGCCTACATAATCAAATCCACAAATATTACACCATTTAAACATTACTAAAATACAAAGTTACCAAAACAATCTTTGTCATAAAATATACTTGTTTGTTCACAGTTTGAACGTTCTTGTTTCCATTTGTTTAATTTCAAGATCTGAGGGGAATTATCCATTGTTGCTTTTAGTACGACTACAAAGCTGTGAGCACTAAATGATCACATTATCGTTTTTAACATTAAATAAAGCACATAAACACTACCTGAGATTATCATTGCCATGTTTGAGTTATTCCAGCTATGACGTTACATAAACCGTTTCTAAAATAGTCATCGCGGCTGATTTGGACAAAAACTCTAACATGGAAAAGATACCCTTTGTTGCGGCGTCGTGTGTAGTTAGGACATGATGTAAGACAGCAACTTTTTTTTACTGTGTACTGCTTATTAATGCGTAATAATTCAGAGTATACAGTATATGTGACCTGTGCTGGCAAAAAGAGTCCGAATGCATACCGGCTGTTTTCGATTTGAAATTTTGGCCATTTTTGAGGTTTTCACAAAAATGAGTTTATTAAGCCCTTGTTTAGCGATCCCAATGCTCCAAATAGAGCGTTTTCATAGAGTACTATAAGACCGTGATGGAAACTCAGACAGCAACAGGTCTGAGGGGGAAAAGAGTTCATGGGACAAATTGCTCTGGGTAATTTCGCCGGATGTATGCATTAAATGCTGCTTTTGTGGTGTTTTTGGAATTTGAAGTTTTGATCTCTTCCATTTTAATTCTTTCAGCAAAACCATGATTTATTAATTCTGCTCTAAATAAATTCTATTATCCGATTATGCTATAGCATAACTTTTCAGTAAAAACAGAAAAGATACTTTTCAAGCACTAACTAATAGTGTTATGCCATTATTAGACCCATGAAGTACCCATAATGCACTGGAACATGAGCAGCCAAAATAAGAATGATTAACATTCAGATTGTAAAGCTACAATATAGTTTGAAACATGGTGCCACCTTAAGTAATAGCGAGCAATTATTATTATTATTTTTTCTCTCAAGAGTAGATTGACTGTATTTGAGCTACTTTAAAGTGCCTCTGTTGTTTTAAAGGTTACTAATGTTGTTTCGGAGTCTCCTTCAATAGGTTATATGCATCCAAAGTAAAAAAAAAAAAACTCTAATTTTCATATAATTTACATTACAATACACAGTGTCTACAATGGTTTGATTTTTATATTCACAAACTGCTCTATTACACACTAATTTTCTAAAGTACAAATACAATTTGACGACTATAGCGGAGGAGAAAATGATAACACAGTTGTATAAACCACATGGTGCTTTTTTGTAGATTTGACAGCCTAAGTCTGCATTCGCTTTCACTGTAATGGAAAAGTGCAGGTTGGCGTTTCTGCAAAAAAGAAAATATGAGTTTTAAATGTCATAAGGGTGTATAGATGATAGAATCACTTTTTGGAGAACTATTCCCTTAAAGATATCTGAGTTTGGGAAAAAAAGCTCATCATAATGTCTTCAATTGCTTTCCAAGGAGCACTTTCCGAAACAAGAGCACGTCTCAATTCACCGTCAAAGCTCGTTCCGGCATACATATTCAGCATTCATTCATATTCACAGGATGATGATGATAGCTGTGGCATTCAAAAGCAAAATTTTCTCTCCAAAAAAAGTTGGATCATGCATGCAGAATACTGATAATACAGCCAGCCTTTAGAAACTTCAGCACAACTCTTTGACATCCATTGAGTGGCAGAGAACAGTCCTTCTGAGTCCTTAAGGTTTCATTTAAAACTACAATTCATCTGTACCCGACTAGAAAATATTGATGGATGATGGGGAAAAAATCAATTAAATGCTAGCGATATATCATTTATAGAGGATAATCACTGGCTTCCTCTGAAGGTTTCGTCCTCATCTACTACTTATTCTTTCTCTGAAAAGATGAATTGTGAAAAAAAAAAAAAGTCAACTGAACAGGAAAGTCAGAAATCATGCAAATTAACAGCATATATTTGAAAGGAAAAACATGAATTTTACATATTTCACTTTGAATTTGACAAACATACCTTTAATGATATCAAAATGAACTGGAGTGCTGTTACTGTCGTTAGTAATTGATAGCTGGAATAAAACAGCTGACAGCCTGCAAAAAGATTTTGGAAGATGTTTTCTGTTTTATTGCATATTATTATTCAACATGCTCCTAACAAATGTCATAATGTCGACTGAACAAAGATTTAGGAGTATTTTAAATATGTTGAGGACAAATTTACTTTATTTGTCCATACGTTGTAGCTTGCAAATAGTCATATGAGAAAAAATTTATAAATAAAAAATCTCTATATGATCAGGTGAAGTGAATAACACTGATGATCTCTTCATCACAGCTCCTGTTAGTGGGTGGGATATATTAGGCAGAAAGTGAACATTTTGTCCTCAAAGTTGATATGTTAGAAGCAAGAAAAATGGGCAAGCGTAAGGATTTGAGCGAGTTTGACAAGGGCCAGATTGTGATGGCTAGACGACTGGGTCAGAGCATCTCCAAAACTGCAGCTCTTGTGGGGTGTTCCCGGTCTGCAGTGGTCAGGATCTCTCAAAAGTGCTCCAAGGAAGGAACAGTGGAGAACCGGCCACAGGGACATGGCTCAGGCTCATTGATGCACGTGGGGAGCGAAGGCTGGTGTATGCGAGTTCACAGTATGCACTGCATCTTATAATTATGCTAACTAGCTGTCATATATTATCACATTTGCTGATCATCACAGTGTTGTTTTTTTTTTTTTTTAAACAGATTTGTGTTAGATTCATTGCAAGTTTGATAATACATTTGCTTGTATAGGAAGTATAAATGTTTTAAGAGGCAAATAATGCAAATTCCATATCATCATATACGCTTTGAAAATCATAAAAATGAAAGAAATTAGAAAAAAATACTTCACAAAAGAAATCAATTACATTAAATTAGTATAATAGTATAATACATAGTACAATATGTATAGTACTTTATTATAATAATTCTAGTATAACATGATTTAATTTAATTTATTTATCTAATGGTTTCACTTTTACCAGATTCATCTTATATTTGATTGTGCATCAGTGCCATTCGATTTCACTTAAATGATTGTATTCCTTATCTTTTTTGTTGTCAGTAATATAAATTGTGGGTTTCTGTTGCATTTTCTGTAGTTTTGTATACAGTGCATTATAATAACTTGAAATGCAGTTATGAGATTATTCACAAATAATTGCTTTATTTTACTCCAGTTTGGTCGAACTACATCACATGATTTAGACTCTTTCCTCCATGTGTTCTTGATCTTCTCTTTCAAATCAGTCTGACCTCTGATGAATTTCTTCCCCATTGTTTGTGGTGGACGATAAAACAAGGACACGTTTATATGGAACGATCTTCCAGTGGGGAAATGTCCGTGTTTCAATTCCCCTCCTCTCCAACTTATTTTGGAAATTCATTAGCCTGCATGTGGAATCAAGAACCCATTTAGTTTGTAAACTCTAATGGGAATGGAAAATTGAAAACTCAGATTTAATTTTATTACGAGTTCCCTTATTTCCATGGGAATTACTGCGTCTCCAATATCCCTGTGCTATTAATTGTAAGTCATAGGCCATTCGCAATTAGTCTAGAAAAAGAAGGGTATTATGAAAGAGCACCTTCGCTTTGTACATTCTGACCTTAATATCCTTAATATCGTGCCCTTCCCTTTTTACCACCCACTATCTCTTAAATAAATTAAGCTGGAATGGAGTCTGTTTTAAAAAAAGGAAAGGCAGTAGTATTGGTATGCCATACCATTGAGGGAAAGCAGATTGCAAGGCTGGACACACTGGGAATCATCAAACGAGTGCAGCGCTCGCACGCTTGCCAAGTATCTGTAACTCCTGATTAAGTCATAGTTCTGTTGCCTAACAGCAACAACATAATGCATGACATTCTTTGAGCAATTTATTTTAATGCCTAACAATATTTTTGCCGTCATATGGGATATTGACTCTGTGTAGACTTTAGTTCTGCTCCAAAATCAAGTGCTCTGCCTACCTAGAAGTTGCACTACACAGAGCTTGTGTGCTACCTCGTGTTGTGTGCGTATATTCATTGTGACTCATTCGAGAGGTCTGTTAAAAAAGGAAATGATGTCATCAATATTTTAAACTGGGGTGTTCCAGAGTAACGCTCAGTATAATTCAACTGGAACTTCAATTTATCGCATCAAATATTCAGGTGGCCCCTCGCGCCTGATGGTTTTCTGACCTGTGAGGTCATTAGCTGCAGTGTGTGCTGGGAAATAATGAGATGCGTGGGTCGAGGTGTCACGGGCTTGAGTTTCATTTCCTGAGAGTTTGAGTTAAATGATACAAACTCTGATAAAGACACCCAATTAGTGATCCTTTACACAGGATTTTTCTCAGTAAGAAAAGTATAACATTATTATAATAATCTGGTTTATTGTTTATCACCATTTATTATTTATCAGCATGTTCCGTCTTATTGTTTGTCGTCATATTTGTCAACATTAGTTAAACTGATGTTTTATAATTATAGTCATATAGTCATTAATTGTCACGTTTTCAGTAAGAAAAGTTGAACAATATTTCATGCATTACTATATTACTACATATGTTCTGGCTTATTTACATGAACAATATATTTTTACATATTTTTAGATAATAAACATGTCTTAGTAAATGTTGAAAACTAATGGTAATAGACATGAATTTTATGACCATGTTACTTGGTAAAGTATTACCCGTTTTAAAATATAATTGCTTGTCCTTTTTAAAATAGTTTAGTTTAGTTTTCATTAATGTTAACTGTTTGTTTGACCTTTTCAGTACAGTTTAGATATAGTATTTTTGGGCTACCAAATTAAACGCATGAACTATCATCAAGCCCAATGAGATGCCGTTGTAACTGACATATGTTGTCTATTTTAAATTTTGCTTTAAAATTTCACATTGAATATGAGCAACGTTTTGCTCTTTGTAAACGTTTCCTCTTGAATATTTAAAGTATGGGGATTTATGAGGCCATGTAAATGCTATTTAGATTTAATCCGGAAACTAATCCTGAAACAAACCCTAATTCCAAACCTTAACCCTATACTAACTACATGTACAAGTACTTGTATAACACTGTAACAAAGACACCTTAAAATAAAGAGTAACGTTATGTTTTAGCACTATTAAGTGTATTGTTTTTTTGTAAAATGTTTCTGTTTTATGTCAACATTACAGTGATCAGTTGTTCCTTTTGGTGAAGCATTTGTTAACGTGATAGTTCACCCAAAAATTAAATTTGTCATTAATTACTCACCCATGTAATGTAATTTCCAAACCTGTAAGACTTCTGTTCATCTTTGGAAATTGATATTTTGAAGATTCAGATTACCTCAAGATTCATGAAATGTGTTTCCATGGCGTAGCAGCTCATTCAAACTTTACATCACCAAGTGAAATGCAAAGCGTGGGATGAAGTGGTATAAAGCACGACACCACTGGACTCTAGAGCAGTGGAGAAGTGTTCTCTGGAGTGACCAATCACGCTTCTCATCTGGTAATCTGAAGGACGAGTCTGGGTTTGGTGGTTGCCAGTGGAACGGTACTTGCCTGACTGCATTATGCCAAGTGTAAAGTTTGGTGGAGGGGGGATTATGGTGTGGGGTTGTTTTTCAGGGGTTTGGGCTTGGCCCCTTAGTTCCACTGAAAGAAACTCTTCATGCTTCAGCATACCAAGACATTTTAGACAATTTCATGCTCCCAACATTGTGAGAACAGTTTAGGGATGGCCCCTTCCTGTCCCAACATGACTGTGCGCCAGTGCACAAAGCGTCAGTCCATAAAGATGGATGAGCGAGTTTGGTGTGGAGGAACTTGACTGGCCTGCACAGAGTCCTGGCCTCAACCTGATAGAACACCTTTGGGATGAATTAGAGCGGAGACTGCGAGCCAGGCCTTCTCGTCCAACATCAGTGCCTGACCTCACAAATGCGCTTCTAGAAGAAACGTCAACAATTCCCATAAACACTTTTGGCAAGCAGTTCTTGAGGATTTCCACATTTAATTAGACAGGACTTGGTTTTGGATACCTGAAAAAGCTGCCCAGAGGCGTTGCAAATATGGCCAACGAGTGAACAGACTTTCATTGAAAGGGACTTTGCTATTATATAGCACTGTGTAAACAATGAATCCTACGTATGCAAAAACTTTTTAAATTACAGCCAAGTTTATGTGCATAAAAAACATCAGTTTGTGCTCATGCACATAAATCTAATCTGATCTAAATTTGCAGTTTGTCTGATTTTTTCCCCAAAGGTCACCAAAGGTCTTCCAGAAAATAGTTTTGAGAGAAATTGTTCATTAACTTGAATAGGTGGTTACAGCAGCAGTTCTTGAATCTGCAGTGCTGCAGCACAAATATATTTATATAATCTATATTTTATAAGAGTTGTGAGCTGGTGAATTGTGTGCTGTGCAGTGAGAGAGAAAGGCTGGGTGATGCAAATAATATTTAAAATAAATATGGTGGACACTTTTTAATGTGTTATCAGGTCACAATCATAAAGTGTGATTAATGTGTTCTTATCTACAACGGAATCACTCGATTGGTGAATTTTCTAGCAAATAAATCAACCGGTGAATCAGTCTGGTGACTCACCTTCACTGATTGGAACCAGATGACTCACGCACTAACTCATTCACTGATCCACAGGTTGATCATATTCATAATACCATCATCATAGGTGGAGGGTGAACCAACTCTAGGGTAAGGCCAGATGCAATTCCTCCTTAAAAAACACATTTAAATAGAATGTCATGAAATAGTTGTGTTGCCTATCAACAACCTACAAATCCCAGCATAAACATTGTTATTAAAGTGGTTATGTTCACAAACCACTATAATTTGAACAGGCACGCATATGCATATTTAGACATTCATCTTAATTCTTCGCAATCTCATTAAGTTCTGCTAATCGATTAAGATGACTGTAGAGTGAATGTCTTGTTCAGTCTACGTAATGTCTACTCTTTTTGCTACAAGTTAAATTAGAACGAGATTTGAGTGTGCAGATCTCAGCACTGGACAAAACAGTCGTATTCAGTGGTGAAGGGATTTTTACTTCAACGCGTGTGATTGGCCAATTGCGTTCAATAAATCATCAGATATGTTTGTGATTGGCTGCATTGCTCAACATTGTGAAAATACGTAAATAGAAAAACATTTATATTAGTTTCGACACTCTTCAAGAGCAGAATCACCAAATCTGTTTGTTTACCAGATTGAGTTTTTGCGAGAGTTCAACTTGTGCACTGATCAAAACTCCTGCGTTTCAGCGATGACTGACTAATCTTAACGCCTCTGATTGGCCATTGCATTCCTAAGCTCAACAGAGTCGTGTGTGATTGGTTATAGCAAAGACGGTACACTCCGATTACTTATGAATGGGAGAGTTCAATGCCCAATATGGTGTGTAAGCCCCGCCTTCTAAATGAAGGAGCCAATCGTTAATTAGTAAAATTATCGTGTCACTGCAGCTGCCATTAGAAGCTCCGGTTGCTATAGAAACAGGCACTGTTTTGAGATGTTTTTTAGGATTGTACAATAGCTTTGTCCAGACTGAAAAATGCATACCTTTTTTTTTTCATGATTTGAGCGTTTAGAAACACAATTTATGGGACAGTTGTCAGATTTCATTTGGGATTTCAAATATGAAACATTGTATTACATCTTTAGAGAATTTGATGTTTCCCCATTCAAAGAGATAGGAGCTGCACTTGCATGCCCAAGAGGCATTTCAAAGATGGCCGCTGAGTGAAATGACTTGTCTTAAAGGGACTTTGGTTATAGTGTGCAACGCTGTAAAATGCGTAAAAATATGATGCAACATGAGCAGATCTAAATTTAATGCCGCCATCTACACTTCTTTTAATTTTCATTCTCTCTTTATTGCTAGATTCAGTTTAAATGTGCTTTTTTGGTCCAATCCTGTTATTTTTTGCCCCGTGGCCAGCCTTAGCCTTACACACCTATGCCCATCATGCATTTTCATTCAGATTGCCCATTAAACCATAAACACTTCTTATTCAAGTAATTATTCCTTAAAGACTTGATTTTCTTTCCTTCACACTAAATTTGATCACATCAGCATTTTCATCAAAATCTGGTTTGATCTGCAGAATCAATGCTTGAGTAATGATGCGTGCTTGAATAATTGTTCTATTATTAATTTCAAGGTTGCATGAGTGTTACCAGCAGCTGAATATATTAAAATTGATTAATAACTAAATGCATGTGACGAAAGAATACAATGGCAACCAATGGCTTTTTCATATAAAATGTTTATTTTCACCCCTTCATTACTTGTCCGTATATAAGAGAGAGTAACAAAATCCAAATATGCAATCCATTTAGTACTTTTTTCTTTAAAAAAAAAAATCAAACAAACTGTAAGGCATGTCTGCTTGCACGACATAAACGTCGCATTAAAACTTCACCTATAGTAGCTCAAAGCAGCGTGCTTCAGTAGGAACAACGTTCATTTTCAGACCACAATCTTCTCAAACATGGATTTGACATGGCTTGTACTTGTTCACATGTAAACGTTTTCGTTTTTATCTTTTTTCACTTCTATAAAGATCTAAATGTGGAACTCAATTTCAAAGTGCAACATGGAAAGAAACTAAAAATAAAGTACTAGAAACCGGTTCGCTCTGAGTGCTCGGATGTGGTTTGTGTCCATTTCTTCAAACACATTAAAACATGAAAAAAAAAGAAAGAAAAGATGACGAGTTAGTCTTCGCATCCTCCAAGACCAGTAAAATAGCTGACACCTTTTGAATCGATATCATCTCCGCACAAAAGAGGAAAGCCAAATACATTCAGACCACAAGAAGAAACACGCAAGCTGTTAGGAAAAGTTTTACATGACATGCTCGTTTCAAAGAACACCGTCTTCAGATTCTTACACAAGAATGGAGGGCAACAGAAACGTTGCAGTGTTTGCACTAACACGCCCTTTTGTGATCAATATTGCGACCAGAGAATTCTTCACCTTTAGTCTTGAAATAAAGCTGGCATGACCATCATCTGATTAGTTTTTAATTTTCTTAAAGAGCCCATATTATGCGTTTTGGAATATTCCCTTGCATGTGGTGTGTAATATAGCTGTTTGTGAAGGTAAATGGTAAGCAAAGTTTTAAAGATCAAAGTGCACAGCACAAAATTATCCCCACATCCCACATCTGGCACGTGTTGAATCCACAAGTATCAGATGTGGCCCGGACCTGGATAGACACTATGTTGCTGCCTGGGTCAAAAGGATGAGGGCTCGAATGGAAAAAACAATTATGCCGAGAGAAGTTGATAGGTTGACGTATGTTTCCATCGCACTAGCCATTATTTGTAATTGAAGGAGACGTAGGCGTGTTATCCAAGCATTAATGGCAAGGAAAGCCCCTTATACTTGAGAGCGGCCACGTATGAGGTGTTTCTGGAAGGTAACAGTGTACGTTTTCACAGCGGAACTGTGGATTCATAATTTCTGGACAAACATATCAACATTTTTAAATTGTGCAATGCAAAAGGGCAGGGCTATTCAAATCTTACTCTGGAGGGCCAATGCACTGCAGATTTTAGCTTCAACCCTGATCAAACACACCTGAACATGCTAATCAGTGTCTTCAGGATCATTAGAAAATGACAGGTAGGTGAGTTTGATCAGGGTTGGAGCTAAACTCTGCAGTGCATTGGGCCTCCAGGGTAAGGTTTGAATAGCCCTGCAATAGGGCAATAAATAACCCAGACAGCAACATCATGTCGGCCAAGGTCCGGCCCACACCTGGTACGCTTGTAATTCACATGTAGCAGATGTGGCCCAGATCTGGGCCGACACGATGTTGCTGTCTGGGAAAGAATAAAGAAGTCTAGTATTTTGTCCAAACATAAAGCAGAATCTTTTAAAAAAAACGATCATATGACTTTTACATACGCCAGGTGACCAGTACATGCAACAAAAAAAGTGTTTCCATTGCAGTTTTGCGAAATATTCCTTTTTTGAATTCCCTGAAAAAACGTTTCAGCAATATTTTGGAGTTTTTTACGTGTTTCTGTCTGATACTGTGTAGCAAGCGCTGAGAGAGATTCTGATCTGTAGTTCAGATATGCTAATGGTGTGCTGTAAGCGGTCGACCAATCACAACAGACTGGGCTGTCTGACCAATCACAGCAGAGCGAGCATGTGAAAGGAGGGGTTTAGAGAAACTGAATCTTTAAACAAACCAGTTTCAGACTCTTTGGTTACATTCAGACTGCATTCAGACTCAATGTGGCTCAAATCCGATGTAAAAAATAAATAAAATTCTTCTCATATGCGCCCCGGATCCGTTTTTCTCATGACAGTGTGAATGCCACAAACCACAGGGAATCTAATCTTTTCAATTCTGATATCAGCCACTTCCATATGTGGTACTAAATCCGATTCTGGTCAGATGTTTTGCAGTTCGACCTCAGTCTGAACAGTCATATCAGAATTCATATGACTTTTACGTCATTCTAGCGTAACATTCGTCACCATTCTGTACTCATGGGAGTCACTTCAAAGATTTGACATGCCAGATGTTATCAAGACAGCTGTGAAAGGTAGTCAGTGAAGTGACAGTGATGTGTCAGCGCTCATACGTGTTACATGTGAGAGCTCCATACAAGCAAAACATGAGAGCTCGTATCATAAATGTTTAAAAACTCTGCTCTCTTTTTTTGCACCCTCGTCTTTTTTTTAAATATTACCTGTGCATAAATTCGCTGGCTTTCGCAGCAGATCACTATAAACGCGCAAACGCTTACTTTAATGTCTTCTGTGTTAACTTGCAACACGTGTGCATGACGTGTCCTTTTGTGCATGCAGGTCAGGACCATGATCTGTTCACACCGGAATCTGATATTGGCCACATTTAAAACAATGTGAAAATCGGATCTGAGCAATAAATCTGTATTGAGCACTAATGATCGCAGTGTGAGGTGATGTGCAATGTATATTATGAGTGTGTTTTCTGACCTCAGATGCATGTAAACCTACTGTAGGAGACATTTAAAATAACATAATAGGGGCACTTTAAACCATGTATGTGTAATGCATTATAAAGGTATTCATAAAGTACTTTATAATGCATCATATCTTCTCATCAACAATTATAACAAGTTAAAATGCATTATTGTTTGCAGATTCCTCTTTACATCTGAAAACGGTAATGCGACAATGAAACCGTGAATAGATCAGTGTTTTATGAATGCATGTATGGGTCTGTACTGCCATTTTTTATTTTTCATTACTGTCACACTTAAAGTCAAGATAAAATGGTTGACTTTTACTTCTGTAATGTTCATATTAAATGAGGGAAAAAAACATGACTTTAAATTGAACTTTTCTTCATCTAGGAACATGTTTGAAAAAGTGACAGGGTTCAAAATCTGACTTCACGTTGACTTTAAGACACAGCGGCGTGTTCGACCTTTCCACAGTGCGCCCTCTCTCTTGGCTCACTGAATTTCTCATTTCCAAAACCCACGAGGTGCTTTTTGAGCCTTTCTGGAAAGACAAAAGTACCCAGGCATGAGCAAAGAGCACATCGTCTTCTGCTACCTGTCCTGCTTTCAAAACCAGATGCGCTAGAGCATCACTGGACTCTTTCTCTCTCTTCCACATTTCATTTCCAAGGCTGTTTGTGTGTCTATATTCCACACGCCACCCGTCCTCACTGATGCTTCCATTCAGCCTTCACACATCTCTGAGAAGAGGACATTAGAGTGATCTTTTAGCATCTTTTGCATTTCAATGATGAAGAGTGTTTTAGCAGGCGGCTTTGAACATACTGTAACGCACAGCTTTACGGCTCTGGATGAATGCATGGCTTCCTTCCATGAACCACGAGCTGTTGGAGAGGCTGTCATTAAACGGTACATTAACACATGCCGGCATTCATTTCGGGAGGTCTGAGCCATTAAGCTGCAATTGTGTCAGTTTGTTCAATGTGTACATTGGATTTGAATTGCATTGGATTGGAAACATTCATAACTACAGATACAAGTGAAATAAAAGTGCCCTTGTAACATTCATAGCGACTCATTGGGCCTCATCCGTGAAACAGGCAAACAAATCTCTTATTTTGTAAGAATGCTTACAAATTATTGAAATAAAACTGTTTGGAAACATTAATATTTTTAATGTTTTTGAAAGAAGTCTCTTATTCTCATCAAGCCTGCAGTTATTTGATCAAAAATACAGAAAAAAACTAAAATAACAGTTTTCTATTTTAATATACTTTAAAATATAAAGTATTCATGTGATGCAAAGCTGAATTTGCAGTATCATTACTCCAGTAATTCTTCAAGAATTATTACGATTTCTTATAAATGCTGGAAACAGTTGTTCTGCTTATTTTTGATAACCTATAATAATAGTTTTTTTTTTCAGGATAAAACGTAAAAAAAACTTTTTAACATATTAAAGTATTTTTTTGGAAAGAAAATAATATAGTTTTAATCAGCAAGGATGTGTTAAATTGATTAAAATGTGATACAGATTTATATTGTTAGGAAATATTTATATTTTGAATAAATGCTGTTCTTTTTACCTTTTTATTCATCAATAAATCCTGAAAAAGTTTTATAGGTTATAAAAAAAAGAAAAGAAATGAAGCAGCACAACTGTTTCCAACATTGGATAATAAATCATCATATTAGAATGATTTCTGAAGAATTACTGGAGTAATGATGCTGAAAAATCAGATTTGCATCACAGGAATAACAGGAATTATATTTTATAGTATATTTAAATAGAAAACCATTATTTTAAGTTGTAATATTTCACAAGATTTTTTTTTCTGTATTTATTTAATCAAATAAACACAGGTTTGATGAACATGAAACATCTTTCATAAATAATAAAACTGTTTTCCTAACTTTTGACCAGCACTGTATATAATCTAAGAAACTTCTTGCATGTTTCAACAGACATTTTTATATATTTTAGAATCATTTCACGCAAAATGATCCTGCTTTAGTTTCATGAATGAGGCCCTTCGATTCACAACAAAATCATTTTGTAATTGTCTATACATAAAACGTGAAACGCTGATATGGTGAGCTACATATAAAGACAGAGAGATGATAAAAAGCTGTTAAGTAAATGAGGGCTGTGCATACATAATTGATTAAAATGACAAGTATATAAATGAGTGTAAGGAACATGACTCAGTCGCGTTTAACACTGGCTTTCCCAAATCTGAATTACATATATGGGCCAAAGGAAATTCATATTCAGTTCCAAATGTCAGACTTATCAGGCGAGTCTGGATTCTGCATCTGAACCCAGACTGAAAAGAACATATCTGTAAAATGTATGAATGTGTTTGCATTGAAAAGGGCAAAAAACATTATTCTTTGCAAGAGCTATTTTGTTTGATGTGCACTTTTGAATAAAAGTTGCTAACTGGTAAAGCCAAAATATATAATTATATTAGAAATATAAATAAATCTTTCTCTGTAAGAAAACATTTTATAACTAAACCTTTATTATATATTAAGATATGAGTAATTTATGTTGAATTAAGCAGGAGGGGAAACTCGACCAGACTTTTAACGCTCACCTAAAACTGTCTAATGTCTTTATAAAATAATCTCAAATCGCCACCTTAGCAAATAACATAAAAAAAATCACTTCAACAAAAGAAGAGTAAAAGCATTAAAATTGTGTGAAAATCACAGTTAAAACATTACTCATGACCTCCCCATGCATTCTCACAGTGGTACATAAACACGTCGATTTATATAGATTTTTTGTTGTCACTTTTTTTCTTTATAATGCCTGTTTTTTTTTATCATACAATGAATTCGGGAGGGGCGGAAAAAAAACACCAGAGCGTGTCTCATTTTATGCAGTATAAAAGGAAAACAAAAATATATTTTTATATTTTCCCATTCTTTTCCGAAAGATCTATGTGGAAAGTGGCCCCATTTGCACGGCAACCACGTTTGATCCGAAAAGTAACTTCATTTATAAATGAGAGCAGTTGGCCGAAAGAGAAGCTGCTTCTGATTGCACCAAGCATTCTTTGGAAAAAGCAGGATGCAAAAATTTGCGCTCGCTCTTCCTCTCACACACTCACTTCCTTTCCTTGCGGTTAGCTAGCTTAGCTTGCTCTCCTTTTTTTTTCATGGGCTTTTTTCTTTAATTTTTTTTGGAAAACGTCCAGTTACGGAAAGGCTAACAGCGCGAGCGATGCTGCGTCTGTCTTAAGTGTCCGTGTGGCTGTTGCCCCCGCCTGCCATTATCTCCACCGCAGGAGCAGCGTCGTGAGGGCCATTACAGACACTAGGAACTGCAGCGAAGGCTTCTGCCGATGGGCCGCGTCCGCCGTTGGCTGCGGGTCGCTTTTGTCTGCTTCCAACATGGGGGCCTCCGTGTGGACCACTTCAGGTTCTGTCGTGAAGCCACTCCCGCTGCCCGAGCCGCTCTCCTCATCACCTGACGCAAAGAAAACAATCAGTAAATATCAGAAGAAATGCACAGGAATAACGTGCCAGCAAACTGCAACTAAAATGGTCAGAAAAGTGCAGGTTTGCAGAACCTGATTCCACCAAGTGCAACATGCTCCTGGATCAACATTCCAGTCAACCAATCAGATTTGAGGGACGAGTCTACAGTTTATGTCAAGTTTGGGCTTACAGCCAGGGTTATGTGCTTCTATATTATATATGAAGATAATGTTATTCACCTATCAATTCTCTCTGGTTTTATGGTTAGGTTTAGGGTTAGGGATAGAATTAGGACTACATTTTCTGGAAATGTTGCTCCTATATAAAAAAAAATCCACATCTCAGCAAAGTCAGGACATGGTGCACGTTCAGTAATTAAACATTTGTTGAATCAAATGTAAGGACAGTTAGTCAACCACTGCACTAGTCAACCGCAAATGCACTAGGACCTGTTTCATGTTTTCTTCCCCAATGTTGGCACTTGGTTATTGATATGAAATATTGCTTTTTTTGTTTAAAAGTACTATACACATTATAAACTGCATTGTGTTTGTATTATTCATATTGCGCTTAAAGGGCTTAATTATAGCATTTTCATTTGTTTATTTCTAAATTACGGTTTGCATTTTGTTTGTATGTTTAATTTATTTTGCATATTCCTTCATATTTTTGAGTCTTGTTTTGTATCGCTCTGGGACATTTGTTACATGAATATAACATTTTATTTGTTTACAAGTTGCAGTCCTATACATATTATAAATTATGTTTTGCTTGTATTATACACTTAATGTGTGTTTATAAAGGTCTGAATTATCACATTTTTATTTGTTTATTATTTCTATATTACCATAAATGATAAATGCATATTTCAAGTTCAATTTCTATACATATTAATATAAAAAGACAAAAATAATGCAATATGTTGATATCATTTTTAATTATATGATAGATAATATGTTTTATAAAGAGCTTAATTGCATTTTGTTATTTAAACATTATCAATTGCTAAAATTAATATTGTACTTGCAATTTATTTTAATGCTTTTATTATTTTTTTCAGTTTTTATTATTTTCTGTATTTCTTGAATGATTATTTGCTCTCATATAGCGTAGGTTTCGAGTTACTCCAGATCAACTCAAACATAAATGGCACCTAAGGACGTGCAAATGGACCATCTAGCGTCGTACAGTATGTGACCCGACACTCCATTATCATAATTCAGCTTCCTGTTGGTGTCAGCCCCGGCCAGCTCTCTATTTCTGACAGACGAGGGATTTCATTTCACTGACGCTGACAGAGGGTCTAGACGGCGTGTGACGCTTTCTGACGCTGCCGTATGATTAATGGCGCCTGTGGACGTGGAGGGATTGGCTGGCCTGCTTCCAGGGAATAACACATGCTGGAGAGTTTTTGCATCTAAGAAGGGTGTAAATGTGCATGCCAGTTTGGGCTTATTTTTATGTGCAATTGAATCTATTTTCATCTATGCATTAATCCTTTAAGAATGTCAGATCTTAAGTAGGTCGAAACCGAAATAAGAGTCAATAACAGAACGTATGCTGCATGCGTCTCCTTGAGAAGAGAGCGGTGCACTCGGAGAGCTCAACTCACTTTTGAGTTGTTTGCATAAGTGAGACACAATGTGAACAGCCTGTTGAACCCTTTATTAGTTTCTTGTGTGACTTACTCGAGTCTTGGAAGTAGACGTCTTTGCCGTTGTAGGCGTTTCGTAACTTGTTGGTCATCACTCGCAGGGTCATGATCTGCTGTCTGATGAAGGTGTCTGGTCTCGTGATGTCCACTTCCACCTCTGGGTTATTGAGCTGGTTCGTCAGGCCGTCTTTTACAACTTCAGGAAAATATCTGCAAGTTAACAAACAGACATTTGAAGGTGGTTTGTTTGTTTTTTGGTGGGAATATAATCTATATTTGATTAAACATCTTTTAAAAAGCAAAGTCAAGGGACACAAACGCAAATGCATTTATTAACAAATACTTCATAAATTAAGCAAAACTCATAATTTATCCAAGCAATTGCATCTTGAAAAGATTTTTCTCCACCCTCAAACATGAGTGTCTCCACAGCTGGTCACGTGAGCAGGCGCTGATGTTGACTCAAGCGTGACCCCATCAGGAGTCGCTTTAGCAGGATCAGCACCTCTCACGTTCACATTAGCATGCCCTGCAGCTCTGCAGCGTGCGCGGAATGACTTCATTTGCAATACTCAGTTGTGCATCAGTAAGTCAGCATTTTTGCGTCGTCCTGTGTTGTATAACAGGAATAATTTGAGGCTGCAATTTGCACTTTCACCTTTAGTGTGAAAATCACCTTGGTTGTAAAGGTGCTAAACATTACAACTACAATAAATCTGTACTTCTTGCAGAAATAGTGTTAATGTTTTAAAACAAACCAGAAAAGCTTTGCCAGTGTCGTAAAACTCAGAACACATTTGAGTTAGCATTGTGTGTCCTATTTTACCGCATCTTATCTTAGCGCATGGTCTGCAGGTACACTTAGGGTGTCCGAATACACTTCTGCTAGTTTAACAATACAGTCGGCGCACCAAGAGCATGGTCCGAAAGGGTTATCCCTAGTCTCTTAATGAGTCATGGGTGTGTTTTGGATGTAACGTGTAATAAACCAATCAGAGTCTCATCTCCCATTCCCTTTAAAAGCCTGTTGCGCTCGCCCAATGGCAACTCACTATTTACATGGCGGAATTTGCGAGTGGAAAGACTGAACGCTTCTACAGAGAGGAATACTTTTATTTTTTTTATTTAAAAATGTGTGTGTGTGTGCATGCCTGTAATAAGCAGAGTGTATGTGCATTGTGCACCTGCCTATCGGCTCATATTATTAACATGCCCTTTAAATAACACAAAAACTGCGCTATTGACTTTAGAGCAGGTTTGTGTTGGTCAATGGCGCTGTGGTTTTCAGTTTCAAGGACCCACTTTATATTAGGTGTCCTTAACTACTATGTACTAACATTTTAACTAATAATTTGATACATTGCACTTATTGTGTACATGCATGTTTTTACATTGTACTTACATTTTTAAAAATACCTTAATGTAATTACATCTGTAATTAATTTCTGTAGTTACATTTGTAATTACACTGACACTTCCCTTAAACCTAACCCTACCCTTAAACTTACCCATCCCACCACACCTGTCCCTAACCATACCCGTATCCCACCTCAATATCAGCAAAGGTGTTTTGCAATACAATATGAACACAGTAAGTACATTGTACTTAATTTTTGATGTAAGTACATAGTAGTTAAGGCCACCTAATATTAAGTGGGGCCAGTTTCAATGCTCCTGAACACACCTGGTTTTCAGACCAGCACGCCCATGGGTGAACAGATGGACGCGAGTGTATTTGCTATTTAAACAATGTGGAGCTGGACGTGAAAATGAACAGTGTCGGGCTGAAACGAGCAAAAAAAACACTTGTATCGCCTGGCATTGCATTGTGTCAGGTGTATGATAGACTATATTGACTGTATGATGACTATATTTTTATAGAGACTTTATTGTGTAAGAAAGACCATCCACAATGCAATGTGCAAATACTGTAATGACGTGATTGTTATACATTTGATTTATTAATGGTTCAACATTCTAACAATATCAATAAAATATTTTCAAACTTTAAATTTATCGAATGATTTTTTTAATACATTGAATTACATTTTGTTTATATTTTCAGTTTTTGTTTTAAAATTTTCATTTAAGTTTTAGCAGTTTTGTTACGTTATTACATATATGATTAAACTTTATATTTTCTTTCTTTGTTAACATTGTTTGTTTCAAGTAACAAAATAGTTTTTTATGGTTTTAGTTATAATTAGCTGTGCACCGATCCAATATTGGGATCGGATATCGGCCTGCGATACTAAGAAATTAGCAGGTTTTTTTTTCTTTTCGTTGCAGCAGAACCTACGTCATTCGTCAGCTTCACGGGTCGTGTGTCGCATGCTAGAAGCAACGTGGAGCAAGCCAGAGTCGGCTGCAGGGTTGCCAACTCACTATACTTCATTATACAGATGTTTGCAGCAAGTTTTGGTAGACAGTTCAGCATAGTGTGCATTGATTATTAGGTCAACCATATTTACAGGATCGTTTTATTATGGAGAGTGATAGAGATGCAACACTGTTAACATTAATGTTATTCTTGTAGTTAGCCCTCAGGTGTTCCTTACTAAATGCTTACACTCATATGTGACCATACACCATAACTATTTTTCTATATATATTACAATTAGTGTAGTAGCCTAATTCAGGTTAAAATAGAGAATTCCAATTCAAAGAGGCAAATTAATTAGTCATTTTGATGGCTTAAAATAATAACAGCCACATGGACATCTAATTTGTAATGCCATTTCCCAGTAGGCACTTTTTTGCTCTTTAATAAATATACATGTATCTAGTCTAGTTGCTCAAAATAAATATTTGGATATGATCAAACACTAGATTTCTTTAAATTTGACATTTTAAAACGTTAACTTGCATCCTAATATTTTTTATGTTAATTATATAAGCACACAGGTGAATATTAATGAATGCGAGCACATATAATTTGACCCAAGAAATGTTTAAAATAGTGCTAAGACAAACAAATTGTCCTTATATGTACAATTGCATTTTATATATATATATGAATTGATTCAGAATCAAGATCGAAATTGATATCGCCCCACCGATATTTTAAATAAGAATTCAACACTTTACATACATCTGTAATTTTGTCTTAGTTATGTTTAGTTAGCAAAGTCTGGTGCATTTAGTCTCTTCAAGGAAGGTGGAAGGTATGTTAATTAATAATTCAACAATATTATCGGATCGGTATCACGTATCGACAGATACACAAAGGCAGGCTATCCAGGCATCGGTATCAAGACTGAAAAAGTTTGATCGGTGCACCCCTAGTTATAATAATTACAACACTGTGGTGAAGTTCAAACAATTATAAACACAATGGTCTTTTTTTCACAATTATTACCTGAGGCAGAACTGGAGAAGACTAAAATGATCTACATAATGAAGTTTGTAGAATCTGTGATTCACAATGAATTAATTAAAATATATAATTTTGCCTTGTCTTTATCTGAAGGCTGCGGTTCACTATAAACACATGTTGCAGCATTATGCATGCAACGAAATCTATTGAGATCTAATCTCCTAATAAGCGCTTTAACAGGAGGCAATTGTTTGTGCCTAATTAATATTTCAGGTGGTGCTTTGTGGGAAAATAAATAAAACTTGTTGAATGCTCCCAGGTTGCGCCATCGCAAATGTGCTCCTATTCAAATGCAAACCGTGTGGCTTTAAAGCAGTAATTAGCCAATAATGAGACGGTTGTACTCCGTGGAGACCAGATCTGACAAATATTGAAACAAATAAATAAAACCCATCACATGCATTTCAGCTCCTCCAAGTCTTATCATTTGCATTAATTTGTCTTTTAGGTACTCTAAAAACCCTCTTCACCCAGTACGGGTCATTTACATGATGAGGCCGCTTGGAAAGAAAATGAAACACATCTTCTATCGCACCATCTGCTGAAATTCTCACTTGTGGAGGGCCGGAAAGCGAATGTGTTTTCTGCCAAGCCGTCTGGCTCATTGTCAAAGGCGGGCAGACGGAGTGACAGACATCATGGCGTGTATCGGATGCCCATCAACAGGAATGAGCTACTGTAAAACCGGAGGTCTGTCAAACATAAATCAGCATGTCTTAAAGGCCGTTCCACACTGTGATGTTTTTTTTTAATTGTTGATTTACACAACTTTGGGATTTTTTTGTCTCTTTTTCAATTCTGAGCCTTGAACCATTTTTTTATTTCTCTAAAAGAACCAAACTCAGACTCATTTTAAGTGAACCAAGAGAAAAAGGACCCAGTTCTCTTTGTTTATACTGTCCATGAAAAATGACACAAACTTAATGTGGTCTCAGACCTCTGCATATTCTTCAGTTTATGAGTAAAACATACTGATTATACAGATTTTTATATTAGGCTGCTGTCACTTTAAGAACTACAGAAATGCACAGATCCAATACACATACACGATTTACTTCCCAGATCTTTACATTAACTTTAGACTAAACTGTTTATGTGAACCTTAAATTCTGCGGTGTGTGCACGCTGGTAATACCGCATATCATAAATCATAAACAGGCGCGCAGCCACGTCTGTCTTACACAGTTCTTACACAGGAAGCGGTTACAGTAAACAAGTGTAGGTTGTGAATGAATAATTTGCAGAGATCTGCCAGAAGTAGCCAAGATGAACAGCCGATTTGTACGGTGGCAACTGATGACCAAACTACAGTGGAATTAGTGAAAGGAAAAATCAAGTGAGCCCGGTCTGATTTGTGTTCACAATGGACGTTTTAGGGAACCGTACAGTTAGCTGAAAGCAAACCGTACCCAGACCACCTCCCAAGATGCTCTTTGTTCATTTGGAGTGTTCACATACGGGCCAAAAATCACACACTGCGCTCAGACCCTTGAAAAAGGATTAAGTGTGCAAAAAACAGCCTAAATGAATGTTCAATTGACAGCTTGTCAATATACTTGTGCCAAACAAGTAAAGACAACAGAGAAGCAAGAATGTGACTGTAAAATATAATTAATTCATGAGATCATAGCGGCATTTTTGAATTACTCCAGTCTTCAGAAATCATTCTAATATGATGATTTACTGCTCAAGACATCACCAACCTTGTGTATTGAGCCAACAGGGTGTTTTGTATTTGCCTATGACCCAATATCGCTAAAACAATTACCATCGAAGGTGTCATTGAAACACAACAATCTGCAATGCGACCCAGGGGAAAGTGCGCCTGAAGGTGACCGTCGTACCTTCCCTTTGTGTGACTGTTCCAGCACTGCTCCTCATCTGGGTCAGTCACTTTGTCCTCTGCACAGATGCCGTCTGGCAGCGTCGACCAGAATTTCTTCGCCTCTTTTAGATTCTCCTTAATGTCGATCACCTGAAATCACACACACACACACACATATATACACACACAGAATCAGTTTAGCATATGCAACACCACAAACATGTACAATGAGGGAATGAAAATGTAGGCACACTTTGAACTGTGTGATGGATTGGGTTGGGATTATTATAAAAGAGGGGAAGATGAGGCCAACAATTTGCATGGAAATCTCATTCTGGCTTCACTTTTTCAGTTTCAGCACTGCTAGATAATTCATTGGGGAACAGGTGCAAGTTTAATCCTCCACTAAGCTGTGCTGGTATTTTCTGTACCAACCAGAAGGATGGATTTGTTTTTAAACTGGCAGAACGGGATCGCTGGAATCACAACCTGGAATATGTCTCATAGTGAGAGGTTTATAAATTGGACATATTTGCAGGCATTATGCCAAAATGTATCCGTGGAAATTGCTTATAAATGTCTAGTACATTGTTGGACATGTCACTGGTTGTCTGTTTCACTCATAACATGCCTTATTAAATGGTTTCTGGCCTTCAACTCTCTAGACACACACAATATTTATACTATTTAATTGCTACCAAGTGCTTGTTAAGGCAAGCATCACTATTACTATTACTTATAATAGTAATTTCAAATAGACCCTTTTCACATTTCCGGGTTCTTCGGAGTGGAAGTCGTCATAGTTGGGTTAACTTTTATAGCAGTGAATGAGAGAATACATTAAATATATTTCTTGTGTCCTGATTTGCTCAAATAGCAAAAGAAAAATGCAACAATAGTGATTTCACGACTTTCAAATAGAGGGGAAAAATAGTGTGAGATTGCTAACGGCAGTGAAAAGAGAGAAATGTTATTTTTACCATCACTCCCACAGACGCTGTATTAGAAACACCCTCACAGCAGGTAAGTTGTTTTTTTGTAATTTGATGCAAAAGTAATATAATACAAACTAGAAGTGTTATAAATGTACATACATAAAAAAAAAAAAGTGAAAATACAAAAAACATTGCAGGATTTACAATATTAATGACCGATAAAATGCGTCATCACAGTCTGTGAAAAGGGTGCATTATCCATCTTATTTTTAATGTAAGAAAAGATGTGGCTACTTTAACTTGAATGTGCAAGGTTTCCGGTGTCATTCACTTCCAGTTCAAGCCCAAATGCTACTTTATAGTGCAAACTGGTATTTATCATCACATTATTGTATTCTCAAAATCATAAACACTTTTTACTTTTTTAGTGTACATTTTACTGCACTTTTCTTCTAGTTATTTACCTAAACCGGCTAATGAATAACAATGAATCTCAACGAAAATTGCTTTCACCCAAAATGCAAAATATGGTGAATTACATTGGCCATTTCACTCTTTTCGTGCGTCTTTATGCAAGTTGCACAGTAGGTAGCGATAAGTGAACATCTTTGAGTTAGTGATTCATTCATTCCAACAATTCGTTCAAAAATGGCTGGTTTTTGTTGCATCCCATTTCAGAGGCTGCATCACTTGAAGGACTCGGACTTTGAAGGCAGCAAAGGTCAGACTCAGCATTGTTAAATGAGACGTCGATTCTGGGGTAGGGTGGACCACAAAGGATCCATCTGTTGTATCCCTCATTTCACGCAAAACGATGGACTCGTTTGTAGGGCGCATTTGGAGAAGACTTCGAATTGGGACAGGCTTCGTCGCACTGTGGTGACACAGCCGGCCTTTGAATGTGCCCTTCAAAGAAATGCGTCCATCATTTTGCGTGAAATGACAGATGCAACAGATGGATCACCCTTCAAGTGTTGCAGCCATTGAATTGGGACACAGTCCGTATTAGCCTGCCATTGATTCACTAAACTGATTTGTTCAAAACACTGATTCATTCAGGAGCAAAACAGACACTGCGCCCAAAATTGCATATTCTATAGTAGGTACTACATTTAGTTTTAAACGTACTTTGCAACCGTTAACAAAGTATGCTCTATGTAGCATGAATGTGTGTAGTATGAATGAAATTCAGACATAATGGTCATGGTGCCATTGTCATGACGTATGGTGTCGAATGCGCACTTCAGAAGTAGTAGACCATCCAGGTACTTTTAGCCTACTGTTTTATGAACACTATGAATTCAGAGATAATACTTGTGTCACATACTGTTTTTCGCATGCTATAAAGTAGGCATATTCGGAAGCAGCGAGAGTGACTGAATGAAGCATTTACTCTACTGATTCCTTTATAATAAAAAAAACACTGATTTGTTTAGTGACACAGCTGTCTGTCTTTAGTGAGTCATTGAATCATTCATTCAATCGATTTGTTCAAAAATGCTGAATCATTCAGGAAGGAAACAGTCCATGGAGTAGCAAAATATGCAAAGTAACTGGCGATACTGTCAACTTTACCCAACTCTAAACTTGATTAATGAACTGCTGTACATAAACACTCTTGCTTATTGCTTGAATAATAATATTTCACAGATGGTGTCACAACATAACCAATTCTTCAAAACGTGGCTTTTTTTTAGAAGACTGTGCTGTTTCTTCACTTAGTGATTAGACTGTTTGGTTTTTCCCAGATGGACCACAAAACAACTGGGTTTTCAAGTACAACAACCGCCTAATTCTAATTATCCATCTTATTTTTTAATGCAATAATAATTACCTTGCAAGATCAATTTCATAGAAATACCCTGTGCAAGTTTTTCACAGAAAAGAACCGCATACATTGTGCCGTGGACCTAGCAAACTCTATCAAAGATGGACAGATTCCGTTAAAAGATTCCTAGATTAATATACTTACATTCTGCTTTATATAAAGTGCACCTTCTAGGTCAAAGAAAAGTGGCCCCAGATGGGGCTTCACTCATCCAAAGGTGTATTCTATTATTTATCTACATTCAGCCTGCCTTTTGTGCAAGAGAAATTAGCTCATGCCGAGACATTACAGAATCGTCGATAAAATCTTGCCTTCTAGTACATCATCAGATTTGAGCCCAGAGCTTCAGATGTGTGCAGATTGATTTTATTAATGAAGTGCAACGCACTCCAGAAAGCAAACAGATTGATGCTTATCAGTGCAGGGTTCTGACTGCAGGAGATCTGATAGCAGATATCTGCTACACAGTTTGTCAGCCATATTAACTAAAATCACAATATTGTATCTTAATGCTTTTTTTTTTTTTTATCAACACTTGCATGAGGGTAAGTTTATAAAAAATGCAACATTTTGATGTCACTGAGAAAATCATGAGAACATTTTTTTTTTTGTCAATTGATCGGATTTAGAATGATGGTCAAAACACAGATGGAGTCCATCAACACCCCCGAAGCTTCACAGTCCTTTCAGTAACTTTTTAATTTAGGGTTAAATTCTCACTATTAACTAGTTGCTTGTCAGCATGCATATTACTATGATAGTGGCTGTTTATTAGTACTTATAGAAGCACATATTAATGCCTTATTCCGCATGGCCATATTCTACATCCCTTAATCCAACCCAATACCTAAATTTAACAACTACCTTACTAACTATTAATACGCAGTAATTAAGTTTGTATCAATTCCGATGTGTTTTTTATGATCCATGTACACCTAAATCTGTTCTGCTTGTACTTCATGACATTCTCTGATGTCTTAATAATTTGTTTTGAGCCTTGAATAAATTGAGCTTGGATGCTTAGATATTTTTACTGGAAAACAAGACAAAAATACTGGCTCAAGAAAGGTATTTTCTGATGATAGACTCGTATGTAAACCAGAGCCCTTGAAGAATCATTAAGCAAAAAATATCTGATGAAAAATGACATTAATTCTTGTTGGCACAGAAAACCTGAACATGTGTCGTCATGCGAGTATATTAGGTTTCTGACATTTAATAATGATATAATGGGATTAAAAGGTGCCGGATGTCACATTCTGCAGAAATAAGCTGCGCTAAATGACACTGAGGTTATCTGCGGAGTCAACAGCAACAGCCAGAGGCGCGACATTAAAGAATGTTTATTGACGGCGTGTCAGAGTTTGAGGCTGCTTTGCCCTTTTTGAAGTGCTAATCCATGAGCACGGCTGTAGAGATCTGGAGCGGTTTCACACAGTGCGTTTGGTTAGCATTCATAAGCTGTTAGTCTGGATGCTGATATTAACACCTTAGCATGGATGCTTTAGGAGGGTGTTGAGATGATAAACACACAACCGCGAAACCAACAGCGAAGGCGGATGAGACGTATATGGAGATATTTCATGTTAGATCCGGTGCATGTGGGATTAGATTAACTTTATATAACACACAAACTGTCGATCAGCTTCTCCTTACAAAATACTGCCCATGGGAAGCACTCAACATCACACAAAAAGTATAAAATGACAGAAAAACCAATGCTACTTCTTTAAATAACACATGGAATCTCGTTTCTTTCAACAAATCTCCACTCACGCCTAACCCGTTCTCAAAGGGAATTATAAACATTTCATTACTTTTAATTACTGTATTTGCATTGTTTACTGTGGCAAAGTGTAACAATGCTGTAGGACAGATGCACCTCAAATTCTGTATAACAGTTTGTGCTTGTTAGGCTTGGAAAGGCACATCATTTGTGTAGCGCATTTCACACACGCTGGTAATTTGGTTTCACTTTCTCTGGCAGTGCGACATCAAATATAGTCTTAATGTCTTGCAACAGCAGACGATAAAATTTGCTCTTCAGACATTTTACATGTGTCTTGCTTTGGAACACCGGGTGAAGTCATGGAGATATTAGACGAGAGATGGTCCGTCCTGCGCATGTCCCACATCCTTCTCAAGTGCATGACCACACATTTATCATTTATCTTACACAGAAGTTCTGCGCATGTTTCATGAGTGAGTGCAGCTATCACTAAAATTATTTATTTGCATTTGTTTCTGGTCACACTTTGTATTATTAGGTACCCTTAACTATTAGGCCTATGTACGTACTTACAAAAAAAAAAAGTACAATGTACTCATTGTGTTCATATTGTGTTGCAAAACAAACTTTACGGGTAGGGTCAGGGACAGGTTTGATGGTCAACAGTTCTAGACGAAAATAGATGGGCAAAGTTTGTTGGGACAAACTTTGATATTGGCTTGACAAGGCTGTATGAAAGCTGGAAAGCTTTAAATTTAGTGAAGTGGAAAGAGAAAAGGCATGAATTAACCATAGACTATAAAAAAATATGGACTTTTTGTCCATGATGTCACCCATAGGATTCTGAAGAGCATTTTTGAAGCATAAATTATAGGGTCGAGCTGGCCGTTGCCATCTTGTCAGTGTCACTCCCGGATAACAGAAAATGGGCAAAGAGGCGGGACGTGGGCGGAGCTGAGGTGATGTGATGTGGTGACTAACAGACAGCAGACAAACGGCAATCCAACTGCCACTCAAAGTGGCCACACCCTCAATTATGCAGAACTTTAAGGCTTTATATAATGTAAACGAATGAGTTATACAAAAAAATCACCACCTCACAGTTGTCATGAAGGGCAAAATTAGCCGTATAGACCAAAACTACAATTTGTACCAGGCTATAAACATATTTTATTCTGCTGTAAAGTTGGGCATTTTAACATGAGCTCAATGAGATTCTGCTCTGGAGTCTGTCTCTAGCGGCCAGTCGATGAACTTCAGTTTAAGTCACTTCTGTATTGGCTTCAAGAGAAACTGGGGGAGGTCGCCGCTTGGAATTAACATGTTAACATGTTTTAACATTTGTTATCATGAATTAGTAGGTTAATAGCATGATTTAGCATGTTGGTGACATGTTTTAAAACACTTCTATCATGATTTAGCATTATGCTAGCATGTTGTTAGAAAGTCTAACACACAGCCAGAATAGATTAACACTTTTGTTTAGCATGCTTGCATTATTAATAATTAATAATTAAGTATTTTTATTTAGCATGTTTTAGCATTTTTTCACATGTTAGCACGAATTAACTTGTCATTAACATGATTTCACATGTTTCTAGCATGAATTATCATGTTTGTAGCATGTTTAAAAATTTTGCTAACATGTTTAACACACTGCTAACATTAATTAATATGTTTTGCTAGCATGATTTAACATTTTACTATCATGATTTAACATTTTGGTAGCATGAATTAGCCTTTTGCTAACATGTCCCAAGCTAGCTCCTTTTGTTTTGCCACATTACATAGTGGGTGATGCTTAAACACTTTATTTATTTATTAGACTTTATTTTATTGCATTAAAGTTTTGACCCCCTCAATGAAAGGGTATAGGACTTTTATGGTTTTTAATCTTTATTTTTAGGAAATCCTTGAGTTGGATCAGTTAGAAAAGGTATAGCGACCCGAGTAAGAACAGTCTGAAGGAGATTGGTTGGTTGTAGAATTAAAGCAAAGACTGTATATAAAGGAAGATGGTGCATTCCTATTTCTTATAATTGGGAGAGAGTGCAATGCCCATTATGGCAGGCATTTTTAGAATATATTTACAATGTAAAAAACATAAGTGCATTGCAACAAATTATTCAGTATTACACATTTTATTTACACAAACTTTTCTTTCCAGCAAGACCACTAGATGCTGCTGCACCTCTGAGAGAGAGAGAGAGAGAGAGAGAGAGAGAGAGACTCCCCAGGCAGAAGAGAGTGTGCCAAGCGCACATATAAATAAATAAGCCAACTCATGTTTCAAAGGTGTATTAAAATACATGCTGTGTATTAAGAGAAGCCTTATGTTAGCGGTAAGTGAGTGTCTGTATATTGGGCAAGCGTTGCGTGCTGGGAGAGGCTGCAGATCGTCTAACCGTTCGGCCACACAGATCATTAGCACACAGGCCTGCCAGAAGGGATGAGTTAAGGGCAGGAGCTGTTATTCGCTTGGGTCTCATTGCTCAACACCAGTCCGAGCTTGACAACAGCCAGACAGCGGAGTCCGAACACAGGGCATCATTCCCAACATTTGCCGCGGCTCGACACGTGGGTTACGAGCAAATCTACAGCTCCTCAGTGACATGATGTTCTGGGTTAAAGGATTAGAGCGGTTTAAAGGAATAGTGCAAAGTCCGAAATTAAAAATGGTAATTTACTCATTTACTCTCATGTCAGCCCATATGCTTTTATTCCTTATGTGGAAAAAAAAATCCATATATGTTGGGAGTGATACAAGGATGGATAAATGTTATTTGCAGTCAACTGAATGTAAAAGAGGAAAAGCTGGTGTATTATTCATTCGTAGCACTCATTTAGAAAGCATCAGGGCACTTTCTCAGTCTAGACAACAACAGCTGAGATGTCATTGTGTTGGAATTGGAAAAGCATCCTTTTCATGCGAATGTGTTGCAGTAATTACTGCGCCAATTCGAAAACTCTCCAAAGTATTTCAGTATCTAGTAATTGTGGAGAAAGAAATAATCCAATTATTTCTTTTTCATAAACTATAGTTTAATTAATTAAACTACAAATCTCTTCTTTTTGGTGGAGTAACCAACATCCTCTAAAAGTATCCAGTCTCCAATAATTACGATAAAATTAAATACTGCATTAATTAATAAACCACAAGACCATGCATAATACAGTGATTTTTATAGCAGAATGTCCCAAACCCGTGATAAAACCATTCTAATGTTCAGTGTCCAATCGATTATTGCTTTTAAATACAATGGTGACAATAGTAACATGATAAAACACAGCAAAGTACAATATAGTTTTACTGTAAACAATAGAACAACTGTGGATTGTGAAAAATGAACAGAGACAATATTTGGTGCATATAATATAATTTAAAAGCCTATTTTTGTTGCTGATTATAGTTCTTACTTGAGATATTTACGATGAATAATAGAGCCTGAGTAACAAAATGATAGATAGATAGATACAGACAGATAGACCCCTTCAATGTATGTAAACATTGAAAACCATGGTTGGGTGCGTGCACAGCATGGGATCAGGAAAATGTGATCTACTGTTGTCATAGTGAAAGCGCTAATGTAAAGCTAGTCTGCTAAGTCGACAGCATGCCACAGGTCACAATTATTGCCAGATATCAAACTTCGCCTAACTATTAAATCAGTCTACAGTTTGCAGAAAACATTTTGTTTACTTACCATGGCTTAACTCTACCGTTGTTGTCACGATGTTGGCGCTAGCCTGCGGATAACTACTAACGTTACCACTTTGTGTAACACTACTCTTTTTACCTTGGCTAGTCACTGAATTTCAGAGCACGTAACGGAGGACCATAGCTTCGGTTCGCTACAGAGACAGAGGGCAAGTATTTAAGCCACATATACACAGACGATGACTAGAAACATACCAATTTATATTGTTTGTTCAAGACTAAATATATATGCAAAAGCATCGTTAGCCAACTATGGTCGTAAGTTCTGATGTTATCAGCACAGTTCAACGAGTCGTGTTTCCCGAAACCGTCGTACAAATGAAAATTAGCAAACAGCATTGCAAACTCTCGACCTGTGGTTAGAAGCAGAGTTTCTTGTTTGCATGACGTGGACTAAATAAATCCTTATCTTGAGCAAAATAAGCAAATTGACATTCATTAAAGATCATACATTTTATTTCAAATGCATATAATTTATGTCTTTTTAGTTTGTCAAGAGAGTTAAAGCACTTTTCTTTTCTTATCTTTTTTTTTTTAAGTGTGTGCATGTGTGGACGTGCTATAGGCTACGTAAGAACGAGCCTATTTGAATCTGGTAAAAAAGCAAAATAACAGAGAAAAAAGAGAATTACTCCTCAGATACCATGTCCATAATTTATAGCAAAAATCTAGCATGAATTCGATCTCAAACTAATTAAAGTAAAACCAGTTATTACTCCACCACCAGCGTGACATCAACACATACCCCAGCCATCTAATAGCTTGATTACCACAGATTTCGTCTATTTTTTTATTCTATTTTTTTTACGGATGAGATCCTGCAGGAATCCTGAAAAGCTTATCACAGTTTACAACGCAAGTGGGCATTTTTTCCTTGACGACAAATGCTTGTTAACACGCAATTCAGTGGGATGG
The DNA here is from genome assembly GCA_023029165.1 of Gobiocypris rarus. NCBI lineage: Eukaryota > Metazoa > Chordata > Actinopteri > Cypriniformes > Gobionidae > Gobiocypris > Gobiocypris rarus. Next base: position 12,849,033 of record CM040914.1, read on the forward strand.
AATGAAATTTCTGACCACAACATGAGCACTGCGAACTGCAAATTTTCCTGTGACGTGAACCATGAAGGGGTCTAAAGACGGAAGGATTGATGGACTGACAGACAGAGACCTATAGACGGACTAACAGACGATATAGACAGAGACCTATAGATGGACAGACAAAGACAGACGGATGGACATACAGAGACATAGATGAACAGACTGACAGACAGACAGAGACATATTGAAGGACGGACAGAAACAGATAGACATAGGCGGACAGACAGACAGAGAAATATAGACAGAAGGACGGACAGACTGACAGACATAGACATATAGATGGATGGACTGACAGAGAATGAGACAGATGAACAGACAGATGGACTGACAGATAGAGACATATAATATTCATTTTAGAATAAGTATTTTAAAGCTTGGGCTACATCACTCCGATTGGTGTGTTTCTAGTTTTGCTATTTCTCAAACATGTCTAATCAGAATGGAGGGTCAGAACTGTCTGTTTTGTATCAAATGGATATTAATGTGCCTGTAACAGCATAGCAGTGGAGTTTAGCCTCTGGACTCCTTTTCACTTAAAATAGGAGGAAATGTTTGGTGGGTACAATCCATCATTGTGGTGCTAAATGTGCTCGGCACCATTTAGACCTGATAGTGCTCTTGCTCACAGGGGAATACAAGCAGGACCCATCATTGCTGGCCGGGTCTACATGCGACTTTCAACCTTCAAAATTCCCCCGCAACTGCCCTCTATTAGAAAGTTTAGGAGATGACATGTCCCAATTTATAATGATTTTATTCCCAGTTGAGTCTTTTCCTATGCTATGAGTTCCTTACCTACGTAATGATACGTTAAGAATTGCATGACTAGAATAACAGGAGTATTCATTATTGAAGACTGTGAAGGGCATGCAACAATTATAGCAAATAAAGGTCCTGTTGATGAAATGATTGGTATGTTCAAGGATTGTTCACACTGCCGTGTGCAGATGATTGCAGTGGAATAAAATGCACAAGATATTTTCTGATGTTATTACAATGGTAACCGATTCGGTATGATTTACTTTTCTATTCTGCTATGGCATACTAATGTACATTAGCACACAAGTCAACATAAAAACCAACCCCTATTTACTTTCATAATACAAGTTCTGGTTCTTATGTTAATTTGTCTTACACTATATCAAAATTAATGAGGTTTAACATTTGTCTTGCTTTAAGAAAATGTATGTATTTTTATTAATATTAAGATCAAAATACTGATTACATAAAATGATTTGTATAATTGTGTAACATTTTTCAGGAATGGTTTGACATTGACATTACATCTGATCGGTGTGCATGTGTATATACTGTATGTACCAATCATTACATCTGATCGGTGTGTGTGTGTGTGTGTGTGTGTGTGTGTATATATATATACACACATACCGATCAGATGTAATGATCGGTACATATACACACACACGCACACCGATCAGATGTAATGATTGGTACATACAGTATATACACACGCACATCGATCAGATGGATTAGACCCCTATAGACATTCAGTAATATATATATATATATATATATATATATATATATATATATATATATATATATATTACATACATTTTACATACATACATACATACATACATATACATACATACCAATCAGATATAGAGAGCCACCAGGGAATACCCTTTCCATGAAAGAGTTTATAATTATGGTCTACAACAATGCTTAGGTAGATGGTCCCATCAGCCCTGAGCCACACTTCTAATCTATAGCTGCATGAGACGAGTGCATTAACACGACTGTGCTCCTTCCCATAGGAAGAAAGGTACTGCAGACCAGCAACACAAGGGCTGATCTTACAACCTACCTAAGCCCTACGGGATGTATCAGAGTACCATCCAGTTCTGATGCTCACGTGCCACTTTTGGCGCTTTCAGCGGTGGACAGGGGTCAGCATGGGTACCCTGACTGGTCTGCTGCTTTGCAGCCCTATACGCAACAAACTGCGATGTTTGTTTTTCCTGCTTCTAACACATCAACTTTGAGGACAAAATGTTCACTTGCTGCCTAATATATCCCACCCATTAACAGGAGCGGTGATGAAGAGATCATCAGTGTTATTCACTTCACCTGTCGGTGGTTATAATGTTGTGCCTAATCTGTGTATATCTGAGTGAAACGGCTTCTGGACAAATGTAGGACAGGGCTTGATTTTGTCCAATGGGAATTGATTGGTTGAAATTTGCTATTGGCTGATCTCCTGTGAGTGACAGGTGGCCCCACCCTCATCATCAGAGAAGAGATGTCGCTGCAAGAGGGAGGGGAAGTTATTCTGATTCAAGATTGAGGGCACATGAATTAAAAAAATTATGTATAAATGATATATAATACATACTGCAATATTCCATAAATAAAATTAAAAAAATGGTCAATTTTGGTGACTTTAAAGAGGTGACTCAAGATTTGAATTAAGCACTTACAACTGAGTTAAATGGCATCACTCAAAGCACCGCCGACTTCTGTAACAGGGAAAACAAAGTTTACAGCCTCGTCTCTTGTGTCTACAGCTCACCCTTCCCCGAAGCCCGAGATCTTGGAAGTGATGTCAAATGCCAGTTGAACCAGTCATGCAAGCCGCTCGCTCTCGGCTCCGCATACCAAATGCACACTCGTTGCTTCATATGGGGCCGGCTTTGGTGACCCTTCTTAGCGACTGATCAAATGGCTTGCGAGGCACGTCCCCTGAAGCATTCCTTGTGAAGTTCGGGGGCCCACCATGACCCCTCAGAACAGTGTTAGCAGGCCGAGCCGTGTGAAGATCTGAGCCTTGTATAGGTCAGAGCTCCTCATTAGGACTATTTGTTCTTGCACTCCTTTCTCCCTACGGGAAGGAGCACAGTCGTGTTAACGCGCTCGTCTCATGCTGCTATAGATTAGAAGTGTGGAGTGGATTTGGCTAATTGGACGGGGGATTACCCAGCGTGATGTTTCACTGTTTGTGTTTTTCGCAGCGAGGAACACATCCCCTGGCATTCAGTAAACAAACAGCATGTCCGCCCGAGATGATATTCGACTGATAAAAACCTGCGTTATGATATTTGCTCATCAGAAATCAACTGGACTGGAATGCGAGTACTTGACATGAAGTATGTACGGCGGTGTGACATGCTATAAATTAAGCATCAGTTCTGGCAGGTCACGTTAGTCTAACTCCCTTCAGCTGTCTGTCAGCTGAACACGTCTACCTATAGGAATACGTCTATCACCACACACACATATATATATATAGCTCCTTCAGTACTATCAGCAGCTATTGCGTTCTCCGGAGCTCATCTACCCTCCTCCACCCCCAGCTCCTTCTCTCATCAGTCAGGATTTGGTATTCTAATTCCCCTTGAATCAGACTAAATTCCTGAATTATTTTGTATGTTAAATATCAACATTAGTGATATCTGCAATACATTAAGCTGGTTCTGTTGCTGCTCTCCCTTCTCTTATCCATGCTAGGCTGCATGGATGCGCAGGGAGTTCTTGCCCAGAACAGAACCATACCGCCAATCCAAACTATATGCTAAATAGTCAATCAGTCATCTTTGACGATAATGGTCAGCATTTTTGTTGTCCAATTTTAGTCTAAGTTATTAAATGTATTTTCTTTTTTTTCTTTTTTTTGTTGGCAAAACCATTTTAAATTAAATGAAAGCAAAAAGCAATCACTTTGCCATGTACATTTAATCTTAATATGCAATAATAACGATAACGATATGATAACGATAAACTGACAATACAAACTTTTAAGGTCTTTACCAGACTTTTTAAACTATCTACTTCATAATCTCAGTATTGTGTGCACAGCAAATAAGTTCCATTATCTCTCATTATAAACCCCCAGGTTTAAATTCACATCAATTCAAGGCATTTCAATTGTATAATGTAAAAAATATAATAATAATAATAAATACTGTTCTTTCGAACTTTCTATTCATCAAATAATCCTGAAACAGAATGTATCTATCTCAGTTTCCACTGAAGTATGAAGCAACACGACTGTTTTCAACATTGATGATCATCAGAAATGTTTCTTGAGCTGCACATCAGCATATTAGAATGATTTCTTAAGGATCATGTGTCACTGAAAATTCAGCTTTGCATTACAGGAATCAATTACATTTGTAAATATATTATGATAGAAAGCTGTTATTTCAAATTATAATATTTTATTGTATTTTTGTATTAAATAATTACAGCACTCACTGATAAACATAATTCTGTGGTGACCTAAATACAACAGAAAACATATTTCTACTTGAAAAAGTTAGTTCTAATTCTTTATTCTATTTTAGAACCCAATTATAGCTTGTAAGCGTAAATATCAACATTATAATATTAGCAAAACTACTCAACCTTTCTGATACTACTGATCCCATCATGCACTGGGGCATTGATAATTAATAAAGTTATTTTTTCACTGTTTTATCATTGCTTTTGTTTTTAGGTTTAGTAACTTGCCATTTTGTGTCACATTGAGTTCATTTTCAACTCAAAATGACACATTCATACTCTCAAACGATCCATCGAATGTTACCATCACTGTGTATTGTGCACCAAGTATTGAGAGCTCTGTGTTTGGGTGGGTACTGAGTTTACTATTATGTAGATATGGTGTCTACACAATATCTGTTGTGTTATTTACTTAGATGTCTCTAAGTAAAGCATGCACTTTAAAAGCAGTTTATTTCAGTGTTATATTGCTTGAGTAAAATGTATTGCAAAGGAAACTTCAACTAAATAGAAATAACTCAACCTTACTGGCCAAGTAAAAGTTACTTATTTTCTTTGTTAATTTTACCTTAACTTATTTAAATGTATAGTTCACCCAAAAGTTAAAATTAGCCCATGATATACACACCCTCAAGCCATCCTAGGTGTATATGACATTCTTCTTTCAGACAAATACAATCAGAGTTATATTATAAATGTCCTGTCTCTTCAAAGCTTTATAATGGCAGTGAATGGCTGTTTCTGTTTTAAAGCTCATAAAAGCGCATCCATCCATTATAAAATTACTCCACACTGCTCCGGGGGTTAATAAAGGCCTTCTGAACTGAAGTGATGCATTTGTGTAAGAAATATCCATATTTAAAACTTTAAAAACTGTAATCTCTAACTTCCACTAATTGTTTCACGAGAGACTGGCGTTCCAGCGGTCCTTAAAAAATTATGCATGCAAAAACTTGCAAAATAAAACTACATTTGACTTTCAGTGTTGGTGAGCATGAAACTTTCAAACATTACAGTTCTTGAGCCAAACTTTTGAACATGTTAAGTTAATCAGGATCAAGTCAACATGACATTTAGACATGTATTTGAGCTTTCAGTGTTTGTAATGAAAATACAAGGGTTTTCTTCTTGGCAGTCTTTTTTATTTTAAGGACAGACACCTGCAGCCGTGGGACGTCCCGATTAAGAGCATGAATTAGCAAGTTGCCATCACCATGTAAAAATTCCTGCATAAACACATGCATGTATTCAGATGAGACGGGCATCACATTGCACTGTCTGCTTTCTCATGAAAGCGCCAGTGAACCGACTGACACCGCTGAGGCCGACCCTCCAAATTAATTCAGCGCTTTTTACAGCTCATCTTCTTGACGCTCCCTGCCAAGAGCTGAAAACCAACCCCAACAGGATGAGCTGCGAGTGATGTAGCCTTTCTTTTTAGTGCCTGTCACTGCGGACGCTCGTATATCAGAGCAGAGCTTTATCGTTTAGATCAACATTTAATTACAGCCACTTTCGCAAGCAAAACAGTAACAGTTAGACATGTGAGGAGAGCAAACTGCTGTGAATGTCACCGCAGCAACTAAAAAATCTAGCTTTCCCTTTACATCTTTCAACATTGTGGATCTCTTAATTGATAGACTCCTGAAGTAGACTGGCCTCTTGAGACACATGTACATTCATTTGCATCCTGACTGCCAAGCAGAACAGTATGTCTTTTAATCAGATAATATGTGAACCTGGACCACAAAAACTGTCATAAGGGTCGATTTTTTGAAATTGAGATTTATACATCATCAGCTTTCCACTGATTTATTTGTTAGGATAGAATAATATTTGGCTGTGATACAATCTGAAAATCTTGAATCTGAAGGTGCAAAATAAGTCAAAATACTGAGATAATCGCCTTTAAAGTTGTCCAAAAGAAGTCCTTAGCAATGCATTTTAGTAGTGTTAATATATTTAGGGTAGGAAATTTACAAAATATCTTCATGGGACATGATCTTTACTTAATATCATAATGATTTTTGGCATAAAATTTAAATTTATATTTTTGCCCCATACAATGTATTGTTGGCTATTGTCACAAATATACCCGTGAGACGCATGACTGGTTTTGTGTTCTAGGGTCACATATAATAACTTCTGATGTGCACAACTACACATTTTCCAATTATGTGGAGTTAGTGGGTCAATCATGAACGATTTGATGATTTTAAACAAATCTTTTATATGACTCGGGAATAACGAGTTGAGTAATTAGTTGATTTTGTGATTGCACATTTTTCTGAGTATTGTCAAAGTTTGCGTCGGAATCTGGCTAGTGAAAAAAAAAAAACATTGTTTATTTACAGTAAGTGCAAATAGGTCACCTTGTTGGCAAAGGCTATTTACACTTACTCCGCCCACTGACGTCTGATTGGGCAAGACAAAATTACAGGTGATAGTTACATTGTCAACAGTAGCAATAGTGTAGGGGTATGGCATGTGGTACAAAGTTTTGATCGACTCTAATCCCTTTTTCCCATCACATATCAGATCAGAAAGGCATTTATTTTCAATAAAAATAAAGAAAACATTCGAGAAATGGAAATAAAGTGTCTAACATGTGTTTAATAATAAAGTGATTATTTGTTAGGGTAGGTGTATAAGGAGGGCTTTATCTTCTCAAAAAGGTGGCATCCATTTAATAATTTTAATAAATATAATCATTTACACTCTTAATACTGCATAATGTTTAATGTACAACAAAACTGGGGTGCTAATATGAGTGTAATAATGTGCCACTATGAGTGTAAATACAGTCAAACCAAAAAATGATTCAGACACCAGATATAAAGCAAAGTAAAGTAAACTGTGACGACATATACCCAAACATTCTTCATACAGTGGACTACCAGTAAACATTTGGAACCAAAATGATTCAGACACTTTGACCTGAGCATGATTTGCTGAAGTGTTTTTTCTTTAATTGCTAATGTGACCTTTAACACCACAGACTGAACACAATGAAGCATTGCTTGGTCATTGGTTGAGCTAAACTGGTATTATCTAATTGTGTACTTAAATCTAACAGCTGGTTGGCTGATTGTAATCCATTACATCCCTTTCTATCAAAGTTAACGGACATTATCAAGATTAATTTGTTCTGACACAGTTTAACTCAGAGGTCTTGTCATAATTTATTACCATAGCGAATTAACTGATAATGAGAAAATGTTGAAGGTGTCTGAATACTTTTTGGTTTGACTGTAACTATTTACTCTTATTGCAAAGAAAACACTGCTATTAGTGTAAATATAATTGTTTGCTATTTGCACTTAGTGTATAGCCTCTGCCTTAACTGAGTTGTGTTGAAATGACTGCGTTAAATGCATTAGGAGCCGGGAAATGAAAACAAGGGTGAAGATGTGTAAATCTGTCTTATTTTGGTTAAAATATATTTTTTAAATTTTGTTCTGCCCTACAGAAGATACTCATGTTTCCCAGAAGACAAAATAAGTACAATTTACTCTGATCTTCATATTCCAAAAGCTTTCACCCCCGGCTCTTAATGCGTTGTTTCCTTCTAGAGCTTCAGTCAATGTTTGAACCATCGTTAATAGTTGTGTTTGAGTCCCTGAGTCGTCCTCGGAGTGAAAAGATGGATCTCAGAATCATACAGTCACTGATGGAGAGGGTTCAAATATGCAGAAGATGCTGGAAAACTGAAGAACATGCAGGACCTGGAAGATTTTTCTGAAGAACGTTGGACAATTTAATGGCTCAGGACAAAAAAGGGACTCAAGAACAACCATCACAAAACACACACATACACACACACACACACACACACACACACACACACACACACACACACACACACACACACACACACACACACACACACACACACACACACACACACACACAGTTGTGTATTATCAGGGAATGACACACAATCAAGGGTTCATAAACTTTTGAAAGAGGTCAATTTTTTTAATTCAGCTATTTATTTTTTGTGATCTATATAAAAAAATCTTTCATGTAAAATATCCTATTCAGGACAGCACTAAATAAAAAAATAACCCATTTTGTATGAGCGACTGGTCACTAATTGACTAGCTGCTCATCTCATACCTACACACACACACACACACACACATGTTGTGTTTTATATTACTCAAACGAGGATCCTAGGGAATATTATCAAAATGCATTGAGTTGATGTCCACTATAATTATGATGCTTAACTGTATATTTACAGCAAGTAATTGGAACCACGCTGGTAATTTGGTTGGGTATTGTGAGCATATTAACATGAACACCACAAAAATTTCTTAAAATGAACACAAGAACAATAGAGGTTTTATTATGAGAAGTCCAGGAAGAAGAACTGTTCACGTGTTCAATCTCTTGCCAGGAATACAAAGACCCTCATTATAAAATCACTGCGGCACAAACGCAGACAGAGAACGCAGACAGAGTCCTTTCATCAGCGTCCTTGGACATTTTAACTGAAATTACACAGAAATATGTTACTCTTGCATTTCATATTCATTCATGGTGCAAAAGTTTGGGGATAGATTTAAACGTTTTCTAACTTTATACCACACAATTCCGACTTTATATCTCGCAATTCCGCCTTTATATCTTGCAATTCTGACTTTATATCACAAAATTCTGACTTTATATCACAAAATTCTGACTTTATATCACAAAATTCTGACTTTATACATGTTTCTCACAATTGTAGGATAAAGGTTTATTTCACAATTATCTTTTAAAATGTTTTAATATGAGGCAGAAACAAGCTTCTATAATTGGATGTTTCCTTGCTGAATAAATGTATTAATTTCTTAAGAAAAATACTGACCCCAAACTTTTGAATGGTGGTGTAAATCTATTACACCATAATTTGTCCCATTAAATAAAATGCAATAATTCATGTAAGAAAAGTTAACACAGAAATGTTCATTCTTTCATGTTAATTTGTTCCACTATCTAGTCCCGTCACTGCATTGTTTTGCTGCTTATTTGTTTAAAATCCTGCTCAAGTCACAAAACCATATTGAAAAAGAATGTCTTTCTTTTTCTTCTTTTGCAAATCGCTGTAAATCCCCTTCATAGACAATCCATGAAAGAAGCACGTTACCTTCATATGAATTGTAAATACACACATTCTCTAATAATGTTCTAGTGCATGATGTATAAATATGTATTGCTTTCTCCTGTACATGTTTAGTATTCCTTGTATGTTTTTCATTGGCTATGCTGCTCATGGGAAACACGTATAGTTGCACTATTTGCACATAAAGGGTTTTCTGGATGTGAATATAGTCTGAGTTTGGCTGAGAATATCTCCAGCATCAATGGAAAGGTTAAGCGTGCTGAGGTTTCATTGTCTGCTGAGCTCTGAGCTGGGCTGTTTGTGTCAAAAAAAGAGGCTTTGGGTAAAAGGTTGTCTGTCTGAAAATTTCTCAACTATGAACAAGACGATAAGCCAGCGAGGAACGTTCCAGATAAAGCATTTCCCCATGTAGCTGGCCTCAGAAATCCAGTTTATCTATGCAACGTGGCTATGAATATAATGTGGTTATGGGTTAGTTGGTGTCTATAGACATATCCATTTCCATGATAAATGCACAACGTATCCCATGAATTAGATCAAAGCAGTGATCCATCAACCTCGCAAGTCAGCAATTCCTAGGAAACGGTAATGTACGTTAAATATGAAAGCTGAATTCTCTTCTGAACAAGTGTGGATGACATAACGGGAGTGTTAGCTGCAGCGTCTCAAAATAAAGATGCTTTCAGGATCTTCCCAAAGGTTCCGTGCGCACATTAGAAAAGCGAGAGCTGCATGGTTGTGAGATATTTATTATTCATGCAGAAAAAAATCCCAGACTTCTAGAACAGAGGGGTCAGGCCAACACATCGGCTCCCATGATGCCAGTGAAATGAATGCCTCATCTTCTGCCTGAGCAGCGGCGTCACATGCTCACGTGAACCATTTCCCCTCGCCGTGTCACGGGAGCATGATCATCTGCAAGATGCTCAAAGGATTGGGAAGGAAACTGGGAACGCCTGCTTTTTGATCACTCTGATTTCGGATCCTAAAGAACAGATGAGGGTTGCATGCACAGTTTCTTACATTTAGATCTTGCTCATCAAAGTGCCAGATGGTCTACAGAGAGGTTTCCGCTTGACCTGTGGGACTTTTCTGTAATATATGATGAGATGTTTGTCTTACTTCATTAGCATTACAACTGTTGAGTATTACCAAGGCTTATTTTTCCTTGCCAATTTATAATATTTATTTTTGCACCTCAAAATGAAACATCATAATCACAGCCAATCTGAACTGTCAGTTTATTATGGTATATTTATAATAAACTGTTCAGAGTGACAGTTCAGATTGGCTGTGGTATATAATTAGCTACATACAAAACAATACATTTTTATGATGTCTTCAAGATCTCATATTGGTCAAATTATAAGGCAGCATCCCATAATTTTTCATTCTTCGCATCACGTTTTTAAAACATTTTGAAATGCAAAATGTATTTCCAATTATAGAATCACTCATGTTCCGGTAGTATGTATATTAACAATGTTTACTCGTTCTCTGTGTTACCTAAGGCAAAATGCAGATTATACTTATTTAACTCTTTGGTCAAGACTGTCAATATCAGACTGGTGGGCGTGGCCTTGGACTACAACATACCCAGTGCATTGTGGGTGTTGAAGTTTTCCTACCTATTCAGGAGACGGGAAGACAACAGCCTTTTTTTAAAGCCTGTTAACTGTTTTTGATGCACAATACCACTTGATGATAATCCATAATGGATTCAACCCTGTTAAATTGTTCCACATATACGTCATTATTCTGTGTTAATGAAAATTTTAGATAATCATTATAATTTTCTCCCTTGTGAATATTTTAGGGTGAAACAATTAATTACAGAATGTTTTTTTTTATAACATAAGCACAGATGGGAGAGCGTACGCAGTTTCTGTCTGCACTGTCCTTTGTCTGAGGGACTTTGTGGCACAGATGGCACATTCTCACAGTATTTGTTTTGTCACCCTCTTTATCTGACATTTAGAATAGCAATGCTTATTGCCTGGAACATCTTGAATTGCTGTAGCCCAGCTAAATATTTAATGGCATCTCAGTATTTGTTTGTTTTCATCTTCCCAAGTGCAATTTAAGTTGTCATAAAGATAGATCTAGATTCTGAATTTTAATAGGTGTTGTTTGTGTCCCTCATACATCTGTGTATAACACAGTTTATACACATTCCACAGATGCTCAATTGGATTGAGATCTGGGAAATCTGGAGGCCAAGTCAACACCTCAAACTCGTGCTCCTCAAACCATTCCTGAACCATTTTTGTATGGGCACCCTGACTGGTCTGCTGCTGTGCAGCCCCTTACACAACAAACTGTGATGCTCTGTGTATTCTGACACCTTTCTATCAGAACCAGCATTAACTTCTGGAGCAATCTGAGCTCCAGTAGCTGCGTCTGTTTGATGGGACACTGTTTGATCGATGGCACTTACACTGACCCTGTAGCTTTCTCATTCCTTCACACATCAATGAGCCACACATGACACACAGCCTTCCTTAAACCTACATGGAGCAATTTTGATAGACACTGACAACATACTGTATCTATTCCATAAATACAAAAAATTGTCAATAGCAATGTCATAAACTTGTCATAACAATGTAATCAAGTTGACGTTTAATGAGGTTCTTTAAAAAAGGAAAAATGCATAATTATTGGCAAAATGCAATCTTTAAATATTGTTATGATGTCGGAATATTTAAAATGATCAAACTTTATCAACCAGGAAAAGGCTCTGTTTTTTTTTTACAATGATCTAGGTCATCCGTCACGAGGCACTAATGTAAGATGAAGTCATGGTGACACCAGCACTGGTGATAATGGCTTTGTTCACTGCCTCGTTAGCACTTCTTAAGTATTTTTAAATATATATATATATATATATATATATATATGCTCTTATTCAGATAGCATTTAGCATTATCCATTTAGTTTGGCACTCTAAAAGCTTGCATTACTTTTTGGGGTTTAACTGGAAGAGCTCTTGGTTGACTTTAAAGAGAGTGCTCGATTTTTTTTTTTAAATTGCGTTCTCAGAGCCTGTCAAAACAAACCACATGTATGTCTATAACAACTACACCCATGTCCACTGACAGCGGCTTTGCATGCCGCTTCAGGTTAACCAAACAATGTTAAATCACTTTGGTATGATGTGTTAAGTTTTCACTGTAAATCTCCACTTGTGAATTTACTTCTCTCCCGTGTTCTGTTGCGTCAAACATCATCCTGTAATACATTCCTAGAATTGTGAGCTTTATGAATTACAGTTAGACATAAACACGTTTACTCCTGAACAGCAGAAGTTGTTGCAAATGCAGCTCTGACGGTGGAATACAGCCATAAATTTGCTTCAGCCACCAGGACTTTACATGTCAAGTGTGAGAGTCCTTTATGAGTTTTATGGGCTGATTTTGCTAATCCAGTGAGGACCTAACCCGCCACAGAGGCCCGTAACGACACCTGAAGGTGCGATCTAATCATGACTCCCCTCTGTTTGCATTTTATTGCCAATTTAGCGGCTCCAAGTGAAGCTCTACAGCGATTGTGAAATCTTAATGCAAGTGTGTTTTTATTGCCTCTTTTCCAGGACTTAATGAAAATAGCTTCTGATCATATTGGACATTTATGATGGCTGTTTTCTTGTTTTATGGATTACTGAATGGTTGATGAATTGCCATGGAACAATTTCCACAGACAAAATATTGATGGTAATAAATAACTACTGAATGACTGCCATGTTCATATAGCCTACCATAGTCCCAGACAGCAAATTAGTGTCGGTCCAGATCCAGCCCACATCTGGTACATGTGAATTAAACACGTGCCAGATTTGAGCCGGATCAGGGCCGACACGATGTTGCTGTCTGGGGTGGTGCCATGGTACATATATCCAATAAAATCCAGTTTAAGTAATCATCGACAGACAGCACATTGACTATGATAAGTATCGTGATACTGAGTGATTGTAATATGCATGTACCGTATGTCCAAAAAAACAGTAATACTATGGTAATTTTGATTAAATATTTTGTAATTAATGACTGATTGTGATACTAAAGGATTGCCATATTCAAAATTAGTTCCATAGTATTACAATGTCCAAAAGCAAACAACAGTTATGAACAGATACATTTACTTACCATAGTAATAACTGTAAATTATGCATAATTACATGCAAATAATCCTAACCCTAAAGTAAGTAAATAACTGTTAATTAATATTTCTCAGTACTTGAATATATAAGGCCATATCATACACCCGGTGCAATGCAATGCCAAGATCGATGCAAGTGTTTTTTGCTAGTTTCAGCGCGACGCAGTGATCATTTTTACGTCCAGCATCACATTGTTTAAATAGCAAATGCACTCGCACCCATCTGTGTGTTCAGGAGCATTGTTGGCGTGTTGCTAATTTGAGAAACTGAAAACGACTGCGCCGTTGACCAACAAAAACCTATTCTAAAGTCAATATTTAGTTTGTTATTTAAAGGGTGGGTTAGTAATATGAGCCTATAGGTGGGTGCACAACGTGCGCACACTTTGCTTATTACACACAGATTAGTGAATCTGCCATGGTGCAAGCGCAACTGGCTTGTAAAGGGAATGGGACATGAGACACTGATTGGTTTATTGCACGTTACGCCCAAAACACACCCATGACTCATTAAGAGACTATAGGTACAACCCTTTTGGACCATGCACCTGATGCGCAGGCTGTTTCTTTTCCATCGTTAAACTAGCAGAAGTGGATTCGGACACACCCTAAGTGCACCTGCGGCATGCACTTCAGACCGTGCACTCAGATAGTTAAAATAGGGCTCATAATTACACTGTAACAATGACACCTTAAAATGAAGTGTAACCCAAATATTTGACCATGTCCAAAAGCATGATACGTTTATAGTAATTGTGATACATGCAATGGCACTAAATGATTACCATATTTATATACCATGGTATATGCATCTAAAAACATGTCTAATAGTAAAGCTATGGTGCCTTTTAGGATATTACTAGTTAGACTGATATAATCACCACAACACTAAGATAGTTTCAGCACTGCTCTTTTGCAGAAGCATCAAACACATCTCTAATTGAGCAGAGCTTTGCCTTCCTGGCCTCCCATCGTGCCTTTAAAGGAGAACCAGAGAGCGAGAGGGAGGCACTTTCCAACCGACAAACATCTGAACAACAAGAGAAAGTCAAGAGGAAACTAAAGAGATGATGAGGCTTTTTGAGGTTCCTCTGTGGTTCAGAGGAGCGAGACGTCGCTTGATCAACAAAGAGGAATTCTGCAGGCACCCTTTTGCCAGGACATGAATGGATTTCCCCCTGGCATGACATGTGGAGAATTGCAAGTTCAGGGGATGTAGACATCATGAAGAGGAGGCTATTGAGATGCACTGATATCAGGGGTTCAGTTACGTTAAATTAATAAACCATCCGCTTTGAATTACAACATGACCCACATTAATGAAGGCTATGTTTAAATGGATGGGGTTATAAATGCTTTGTCCAGAAATCCACCAAGAATGTATAAGCAGTGGTTTAAAGTGCCCCTATTATGCTTTTTTGGATACCACCTTTCATGTAGTGTGTAAAATAGCTGTTTGTGAATGTAAAAGGTCAGCCAAGTTTGGAAGTTACTGGCTGTTTCTCAATATGCGTTATTAAGTGATCTTACATCCCTTGTGTTCTCGAACTACTACTTCATCAACCATCGAAGTTCAACCGTCGCAGCTTTGTACTTTGCATTCTTGGAATTGAGAAACAGCAATTGATTCTTATGTCCAGCATGAACCAACCTAGGTTTGTAACACATGTGCATGATGCCAACTTATGTTCTTCTTTGGCTGCCCATGATCAAAATCTTCTTTGACCCACCCTTAGACTCTGTAGTTGTAGCTGAGAATGGAGGATCTGAGGAAGATCCGGACCTTCTGGGCATTTTGTTTCTAACATGCACTGTAAGTGGTCGACCAATAACAACCAACTTTAACCAATCAGGCGGGGTTAAGAGAGACCGATTTCTTTACAGAACTGTTTCAGACAATGTGAGAAAAGAGCTGATGCTATGATATACATAATGAGAAAATTAAAAGGTGTTTTTTTTTTTAATACCTTGGTTGAATGTAATCATTGTAGGAGACTACAAAACAACATTTTTGAAATAGCATAATAGGGGCACTTTAAAAGGGATAGTTCAGCCAAAAATCACAATTCTGTCATCATTTACTCAATACCTCAAACCAATATGACTTCTGCAGAATGGAGAAAATGCAAATTTTTAGATATGTATCTTTCCAATGTAATAAAAGTGCTACAAAAAAGCACCATATCAGTAGTCCATATGACTTGTGCATATTATTAAACGTCTTCTGAAGTCATTAGATAGATTTATGTGATGAACTGACTCAAATGTAATTCATGACACAAATATGACACAAAAAGGTCAATGTCAATGTGTCATTTCTGTCTTTGAAATACACAACACCTTGAAATGTGATCCATACGACTCGTGCACAGCTGCATTTGAAAATGCAATTGAAGATACAGTTTATCAATGCAGTAAATTCTTTTTTAACGTAACGTCACATTTAACAGCATGTTGCAGTTCATTTAGCAAACTAGCTAAGATATTCAAACTGAAAATACGCACATTCTTCCACACAGTTGACAGGATATTCAGCTTTCAGTTTGTTTGCGAATGAAATGTTGCTAATAATCCTGGAGATGATTCTGCAGCCAGGTTCGCCAGTTTCGCAGCAGTGTTGATTAGTTTGCTAGACGTACCCTGCTAAACGAAAGTGGAAATGGCCATTAAACTCTGTGCAAATGGTCCATTGTTATTGACATCAAACCTTGCATGTCTAAGGCTGCACATATGAATGTGAGAGGGTAAGAACGACAACTAATGGTCTGTTTTGCATACAAAGCCTATGTGTGTGAAAAAGGGTGAACGACATAAGGGTAAATTATTTTCAGAAACATTTAAGGTGAAATTTTCCCTTTTATTTATTTTTGCATTAACAAATAGCCTGACACTTAACATTAAACTGAGCATATGAGCAATGTAAAAATGACTTTTCAAAGCTGTAAATAAAACGATTATTGACGTACAGTACGTTCTACAAATTCTATTTCTATTTCATAAATGTCATGCTTAATTCAATGCATTACTTGCTATTTCTTTGTGAAATGAACAAGCAATGTCAGAGTGAAAATTCTATCTAAGAACATCCATATTTTTTTTGCAGTGTGGTTGTTTATTCAAATACGGCTCAATAAAATATCCATAATTATATGACAGAGCTGGAAGGATGTTGGTTTAGAAAAGCCCATTTTTTGGGTCCTCCCCTGAAAATGTCTTTCCCTGAGGTGGTTAGGAATTGCCCACATTTATGCCCATTGTGGTTATGCTGCTCATAAAAACATCTGCTGAATCTGCAAAACAGCATGACGCAGCAGCATGCCATGCCACGGAGGGAAAAAACAGCCCGCTGACTGCACTGGTGTTTTATTCACCCTACTCAGCCGCACGGTAATTGTGGCTTTGGGGGAATAAAATATAGAGTGGCTATCTGAATGCACGCCTCCATTAAACTGTAACTTAAACCATCTGATGGAATGCCTTTGTGTTTTAAAGCTATTCAAACCTTTTACTGGCAGAGGCGGTTGGACGCTGTATCAGCCAGCGCTCCACTAACAGACTTTGGGTTTGCCTTTTTACAAGTGCTTCTTTCTTCCCAGCCACATCCTTTGTATTTTACACGGATTTAGCCCTGGATGCCGCAGCCTACTGACCATAAAATGTCAACACTGAGCAATAAAATGACAGATTGAGAAACGAGGTTACACAGCCACTAAAGGAAATAGTAGGATGCCACTTTTCAAAACACACTTTTTGATACACTTTTTTATTTGATAGATAAAAATGTAAAAGTACAAATATATTACATATTCTATAGCAAATATATGTGCGTATATTATATCTATATACAGTATTTTAAATATAAATGTGTGTGTGCATGTGCATGTGTGTGTATATACTATAAATATAAAAATAAATATAATACATACATACATATGTAAAAAAAAGGGATGTTAGATGCGACTAACCACGCTTTAATCAATTTGACAGTGCTACAAACACACACATATATTTATGTATGTATGTGTGTATGTATATATATATATATATACATAGAGAGAGAGAGAGAGAGAGAGAGAGAGAGAGAGAGAGAGAGAGAGAGAGAGAGAGAGAGAGAGAGAGAGAGAGAGAGAGAGAGAGATTTGACAGCACTTACATTGAAATATACATAAAAGTTGATTGAGTGGTAAATTATACAATTATATATATATCACCCTCAATGCCTCATAGAAATGGAAGTTAAGGAACATTTCTATGGTAACAGCTTCTTTGATGAGAATGTGCATTAGAAACTGTTAACCAAGTTAACCCATCATATACACTATATAAAGAAACTGAAGAAAAAGCAGAATGAAAAATATGTCTTCTAAACATTTTGTAGCCTGAAAGAAAATCATCATGGCTGAAATATTAACATCTTTGTACGGTAATATCACTAGTGCTGTGCTAAAAATCAGCCTGAGTGTTGACATTATGAATGTATTCATGGCACAGAATCTTAGTGCTCTGTCTGACTGGTTATAAAATGTCTTCATTTATTTTGCAGGATAATTACACTTGGCATTAACGGACAAAACTCCGCCACTGGCAGCCAAAAAGAGAACACGGATGCAGTTGTTATGGTCAGAGCGCTTTATGCCAAGTTCAACATAAAATCCGTCTGCTATATAATTAAAAGGCTGCAGTAGACATGCATATTCCCATTTTACACTTACAAGTCTCCCAGCAGGCTTATATTCTCAAGACCTGATTCACATGAAGCTGACGGTGTAGCATGAGAATGACTTTGAGTTAACCCCGCAGATGTGGCTCACTTATTCATCTTGTAAGAATTTCCGAAACCTCTTCACTTATTTCCATTTTTCCTCTGGCCTGGACCCACGTTTGTGGTGTTAAAAGCCTCCTACATGCACTGGAGATGCGGAGTATTATGGAAATGGTGCTCACAATATCTAATGAAGGCATATTTGGCTTAGAAACAAATATCAGTTGCAAAACGGCATTAGATTTATTTCTGCTCAAACTTTGTGACCTTATTCATAGGTTTACGCAAACCTTTTTCATTTTTCTTTGGATGCCCTGTCATCTTTGTAGACTCTGGAATGCAAATTAAGAGCAATCAGTAGTGGAAAAACATACTAAATCACAGGTGATGATTCATAATGCAAGAAGACAGTTTTCAGTTCATGCATCAGTCGGCATGAGCATGCCATCCATAGCTGATCTGTAGCAAAAAATCAATTGACTCGACACTCAACAAATCACCAGCAGCCAAGACCAAATATAGATTGTAGAATATAGCAATCAACGAGGTCCAAGCGCTTAAAGGCCTTTGAGCATATGCATAAAAATGTATAATGTTTTATTTAGCAAGCCTGTAACCACCTAGATAGATGGAAAAAAACATTTACAGCATAAACAGCAATTTACTAAGGATATATGTTTTAAAGCTTCTTATCAGTTATTGAGGTTGAGCCAAAAAACCTAGGACTATAGCTAAAGTAGGTTTCTGAAATAATCTCCAATATTTAACGAATAGATTGACAGCTGTGGTCCAAGAGGCAAAGATGCTCAGAATGAGGTGATCTAACATATGGTATGAATGTTGTTTGCATGTGCGAAAAATCATGTGACATACAATCCTTTACGCATGTGAAAAAAGCAAAGGCGCCCCCGGGGGCCGGTTTCTTTTGAATTTCTCACAGGCCTCTACAACCATAAGACAAATAGGCCCATCTAGTTTCGTTCCGATCGACCTACGTTAATCTCGCTTGACAGCTGCTTAACTTCAGTGGCCAATGGCAGTCGTGTTTTTCGAGATATGCAAATGTCCTCATAGACAACTGCAGCACCTTGGACAAAGACACTGTATGCCAGTTTTCAAGTCAATTAGACTTAGACTTCCCCTTTTGTGTTTTTGTCATTTTTTAGAGCCACCAAGCCAGTCGCCTGGTCCTTTTCCATTTTGCCACAGACCGAGCTTATACATATGCACACCAAGTTTGGTGAAATTATCTCTTTTTTGTTCGAGAGGGAGAGACGTTTTAGTAAAAGTGGCCACGCTGACTTCAAATGTTTTGGCGTCCCATTTTGGATGTTTTGAAATGTCAACTTTTTGATAATTATTGACAATCAGCCTCCAGAGAATCTTTCTGCACTGGGTTGGTTCTGATTGGGCGAAAAACCCAGAACTAGTTCGCAAAAGTAGGTTTTTGTAAAATCCAAAATCCAAATAGAGCCATTAAGTACTTTTGATTGCTGTAGCACCACCACCAAGCCGATTTGGGCAAGCTTTGGTGTAAAAATGGGGAGAGTACTACCATCCCTCAATACGTTTCAAGCCTCTATGACTTACGTTTGGTCTGCCTGATTACTTTTAGGGGAGAATGCTGATCCTTGGAAATTCCAACAATTACAATAGCTATGTGCTTGAACCCCTAAATATATTTACCTTATCTTCTAACCCAAGTCATCCGCTTGACATTCTGCTGTGTCTGTAAATATAAGCCAGAGACATCTGGAAGTCAAGTAATTAGCTAGACGAGCCTTCAAGCTAGATGAAGAACAGTCCTGTTAGACACCTACACATAATAAAGTAGGCCTGCATCGAGCAAACGCCTCCAAAACATCCTCCACAATGCGGATTACCACCAATTCAGCATGCTTTTATCAACTGAAAACACAGTCTAGCATGACTTTCTCTAAACTAAATGTGCACTTCAAAGACACATCCAATAAGAAGATTGCACTGCTCAGAGGTTGCTCTTTCATAGCTCAGGAGAATTAACAGATTTTACAGTTCTGTTTTATATGTGAATTTATGAATGGACTTCCTCTTTAAAGAGAAACAAACAAGCTACATACAGTAATAGTATAAAGCTATACAAGTAGCAAGGGTATCACTGCTCAGATAATTCAGTCTTGGATTAATTTTAAAAATTCATATCGAGATCTCTAACTTTTGACTGCAAAAAGTCCCCATTTCCTCATATTGAGGGGTGAGAGTGCAACATTGTAATAATTTTAGAATGTAGTAAAGGAATTTGTTCATTTTAATTAAATGTTTGGAACAGAAACAAGTTATCACAACACTCATTGGTCAACAAACAATTAGCCCCACCCCCAAATCATGCCATTTGTTGAACCAGTTTTACTGTGCTAGGTTGCTCAAACAAACAGATCAATCCTTGTGTCCGAATATGAATACTATATAGTAAGTGAAAAATAGTATGTGAGCTGAGAAGTTTGTCCAAGGCTTACTACGCCCGGCACCTTTACTATCCCATGATGCCGCGGGAGAGGATTTGTGAATAGCAGCAAATCGGCACAAATTATGCTGTAGGTCACATGACAGTAACATCATGGCGGGTGTAGTATGTCCAAATAACCACATTCCCAGCATTAGGATCCTGTGGAAGGTAATGTTATTTGTAGTCCACCCTATACTGCTCTTCTCTCCTCATCATCTCACTAACACGCCAGTGGGCGGAGCCAAAGCTGCAATGAGGAAGTAGGCATTATTTTCTTCTGCAGAGGCAGACTTTACAGTTGCACTTTGACGTCATAGATAGGTACATTTCACAATAGTCGTTCGCTGGGTTTGGTTACAATAAAAGCAGTTTTTGGACTAACAAGGAAGTTTTCAGTTCTGAAACTTACAGGATATTCTTATAGTATGATGACCTCTTATCTGTCGAAACTCAAGGAAAGTTACGTTTTTATATACATTTTGGATTTTATTAACTTCTTGATGTTTCCATTCCGGAATTTTTAAAGCGATTAATTTGCCTAAAAATGTGTGATTGGAAACCCTGATATATGTGATGTGAACCCATAAATCTATCACTGCTTAAAGAGTATGGCAGCTTAAGGTATCTACATGTATCTTCAAGTACTTTAAAACACCACAAGCTCAACTTCCTGACTCTATTTAGTGTCTTACAGCATGAAGAGCCTCGTTACTTTAAATGGCTTGTTCTCATTCGCTCCGCTCCCAAGAGGATGTCTATAAGTCTCAAGGCTAAGTGCTTCCATTAAAACTTCAATGAGCTATAAAACCTATGTAAATTCATTTCCTTAATCATACTTAGGTGACGTGCTGCTTTTAGTTGCAAAATTGCTTCCTTATTCACAGACAGGAATATTTCTCCTGGTCTCTGATCCGATTCGCTCATTTAGGCATGCTTTTTATGCTTAAACCATTTCAATAGTTGACCTTTTTTATGGAAGTTTGCTTGCACCACAGGAAGCTTGATAGCACCAACTTTTCATCTCACAATTCAGACTTTTTTCCTCATAATTGTGAGTTTATATCTCGCAATTCTGACTTTCTTCTCAGAATTGTGAGATATACACTTGCAATTGTGAGTTATGAAGTCAGAATCTAAGAAATAAAAGTAATTTCAAGTTTACATCTCAC
This sequence comes from Gobiocypris rarus, assembly GCA_023029165.1. Classification (NCBI taxonomy): domain Eukaryota; kingdom Metazoa; phylum Chordata; class Actinopteri; order Cypriniformes; family Gobionidae; genus Gobiocypris; species Gobiocypris rarus. The sequence continues at coordinate 12,871,001 of CM040914.1, forward strand.
AATTCTGACTTTATAGGCCTGTTTACATCAAGCATAATAATGATAACGATAAAGATGATAGTTCTAAAAAATCTTTCAAAATATATAAGAACAGAGTCCACATCTATTAACGATAACATTATGCGCTTACAATAAACAATGGTGTTGTGTTAATTCTAATATAGTCATTGCTGGTTGTTGTTCTTGGTGTGAACGGACCTTATAACTTGCAACTGCAAAGTTATGTCAGGCAACTCTGAGAAAAAATAATTTTTCCTCACTATTGCAAGTTTATATCTTATAATACTGAGAAAAGAAGTCAGAATTGTGAGATAAACAATAACCATAAACAAAACACAACTGCTAACTTGTTAACAGAAGTGGAAACTTGATTCTACGACTTTGGACTCGAGTCACACTTAAATCACAAACATTGACTCGAGACTTGACTTGCACTCGTGAACAACTGACTTGCGACTTGACTTGGACTTGAGGACAGACTCTTAAAAACAAGTGGTTTTAATACGCAATTCCCAATTACGTTCTCTCTCTACTAACCCAAATGACAACACAAAACAACATTTTACTATTTATTCTTAATTCTTTTATTCCCTATTACCTATTTTATAGCCCACAGGCGTGATGTATCTAAAGGCACAGGTTCATCATCCATTAGAATAGTGCTGTTATATAAATGGACAACAAACAGTAACAATATAACCAAGTATTACCTTGTGATAATCTTTGTGTCATTTAATTTGAAAATCAATCAATTTATCCACATGGGAGCTGCGGTGTTGCACAGCTGTCAAAGATTAGCTTACTGTACATTTTCAATTTACACGTTGCCATGCCCTTTTCATGTTTTGTCCCCCACGTATTTGCTACAATATGCATATATAATATCAAAATTTACCAAGTTAAGTTGCATATGGACTGGACGGATACTTTCATACGCATTTGTCCGACTAATTTACACAGATCTGGTCGAGGTCTTGAGTCGAGGTGTATTATTATAACGCCTTATCACAGAACTATTGCTAAAAATAAAAGACTTGAAACTTGACTTGGACTTAGACCTTAAAGTCTTGAAACTTGACTTAGATTTAGACCTTAAAGACTAGAGACTTGACTTGGACCTCAAAGACTTGAAACTTGAGTTGGACTTAGATCTCAAAGTATTGAAACTTGACTTGGACTTAGACCTCAAAGTCTTGAAACTTGACTTAGACCTCAAAGACTTGAAACTTGACTTGGACTTAGACCTTAAAGTCCTGAGACTTGACTTAGACCTCAAAGACTTGAAACTTGAGTTGGACTTAGACCTCAAAGTCTTGAAACTTGACTTGGACTTAGACCTCAAAGTCTTGAAACTTGACTTGGACTTAGACCTCAAAGTCTTGAAACTTGACTTAGACTTAGACCTTAAAGTCCTGAGACTTGACTTAGACCTCAAAGACTTGAAACTTGACTTGGACTTAGACCTCAAAGTCTTGAAACTTGACTTAGACTTAGACCTTAAAGACTTAAGACTTGACTTGGACCTCAAAGTCTTGAAACTTGACTTGGACTTAGACCTCAAAGACTTGAAACTTGACTTGGACTTAGACCTCAAAGACTTGAAACTTGACTTGGCTTAGACCTCAAAGACTTGAAACTTGAACTTAGCCCACTTGACATAATTTTGGACACAAATAATTGAGACTTGACTTACATTTGGACCCAAAGACTTGACTTGGACTTTTGGGACTCGTAAACATGTCTTCTTCTTAATGTTAAAAAACATTCACTATGTTGATAGAGAAGCACCTTATCACTATTTTATGAAGGACCTCCACCCTGCTCTCGCTTAAACCTTGTGCTTCAGCCTCCTATACACTTCTGTTCCCCGAGGTTAGAAGCAGTGGCTCTTTTTTACGACTCTAGTCATGTACACAGTGATGAAAATAAATTGGGAGTAGAGGAAAGACCCACGAGTATGGTTGCCAGACGTGCACAGAAAGAATCAATGTAGCTGCATTACTGCATTTTGGCGAGGACTCAGACCATGTATCTTTACATTTCAGTCCAATGTGTTTTCACCTGCTGTTATCAGACCACAAGCACACTCGCTCATTTGCACTCTTTTGTCAACCATGCTGCTGATTTATGTAGTTGTTGCAATGTGTATATCAAAAACTGATTCATTAAAACACACACAAAAAAACAAGCAAATGGCCGATGAGCAAGTAAGCAAGTGTTGTATGGTTAGCCATCAAACATTGCCAATTCTCTGGGGTTTGGGTATATTAGCCAAGTATGAAAAGAGCTGGAATGAGCCTGTGGCTTCTGAGGTTTATAGCTGAGAATGCAGTCTCTGATGCAGTTTCATTTGGGCAGCATTACTCTTCATAAACATGGGACAGAGATGAGAACTGAGACAAATACACTACCTTACTACTCATTCTAATTTTGTAATAGAAAGTATATACAGTATATGTTAAACTTAACCTTCCATTTAGGTTGGTACAACTTAAACCTAAAGTAGTACCAACTACTCCTTTACTTTTTTTTTTTTTTTCTGACTGCCAATAACTAAAGAATTAATAAAATCAATCGCTTTAAAAATATTTGACTATATAAAATAATTGTCATTGGGTGCCACATGCTAAATTAAACATGCAACATAGTAACATCATGTGATAATGTTTGAAAAGTTTCTATATATTGCATATATGTTTCACCTTTTGTTATATACGTAATATTATGCAGTGTGCAGAAGACAATTCCATTTAATTAATTTAATGAGACTATTACTTTACCGTTTAAGCACTGGTGTCAAAATCTATTTAATAAATACCGTTGCACTTTGAATACACGTTGAATTGAATGCACACACAAAAAAAATCTCAAAAAATGAAATGAAAGGTCACATCTTTGGTCAACCTGAGATCTCTACATTGTAGTTAGAAACAGGCAGCTTTCTCAACTCATTCACATGATTCTGTCATGATATTTCTGTCTAAAAAGGGTGACCTTTTTGTAATACTTCATTCATTCGACACTCACAAATTCAGGAGCAGGCCAGACCACTACAGTCAGAACCTGCTATCAGAGCAAATCAAAATGACACATACAATTGCAAGATGACAGGTTAATTCTAATGTCTTAATTAAGCCCCAAAAAACTTGAGTCTGTCATGGCTTTCTTCTCAGCTAACAGGGGACATTAACATTGAATGAACAGGGTTCATTCAAAGTTATCTGTTCTTTAATAATGTTCTCTAATGCCTAAATCCAAGTTGAGAAAGGCATGTAAAATGAATAACGCATTCTACAGAGCCCCTAAAGGGACATGGTTAGGCTTACGGACCGGTACATCAGATTTCACTTATCACTGGAAGATAGTTAGGAGAGATGACTGACAGGAGGATGTCGGAGGAATTGGTGCAAAACAGATCCTTAGCCTCAAATATCTTACCTTGGAAAATATGCTGTCAGTACCACCACTCTCTAGAGTATGTGTGTTTGCAAATTCAAATGGAAATTGAAAAGCGATAACGCAAATTATATACAATATACCGTAATCACGCAGCTATATAATTGTGAGAGAATGCAAATCCTATGAAATATATCAGGTTTTTTCAATTTTCAATATAGCATTTGGCTTCAGGCACATCACTATTCTCAAAATATTAGCACACATTATTTATACAGCGTTATACAGTTTTTTTTGTTTGTTTGTTTTAGTTTTACATTTGTCTAACCTTTAAGAGTAACTGCTTGTTTCAGAATGTTCAGAGAACATTCAAAGCTAACATTCAAGGCCCTTTCACACCGGAAGCATAGCGGAAAAGCAAATAGTTCATGTCAAAATCATTCACATGCGACGATTGTGACGTTTCCGAGCTCCAACATTCCAAACCATTTGCGGCGACAGCTGAGAAGACATGGACGCTTCCTCATCCAGTGAAGACCAGATTTCATTTTCTTTAAAAGACCGAAAAGCTTTGTGTGCACCCAGTCTTAAAAGAACAGAGCGTCTGAAGGGGAGAATGCTAATCTTGCACAGGAGCTAAAACTTTATTATGGCCGGTTCCGCTTTTACTTTCAAATGTCCGTGGGACAATTTGAGGAGCTCCTCCAGAGACAGTAGCACCGCATCTGACCAGACAAACCACACAGGGAACCAGTCCATCCGGAGCAGCTATGTTTCCAGTATTGTATCCCAACATTTAAGTGCCACAGTCGCACTGACGGAAACACTTTTCATAGTCGCGGACACAATTAGGTTTAGAAAAAATCAACAAGTTTTATCTCAAAAGGTTGTGTTATCTTTGTCTGTTGCCTACAGCGACTTAATGTACTCCCACATGTGCAGTAATCTTGTGAGAAATGCGATACCTGACAAAGGTTCAGTGTGGAAGCACTGGTTACACAAACAGCTGATCAAACAAATAAAACCACTCCAGTGTGAAAGGACCTTCATAATGATTTAAATAAAAAAATATTTTTGTATAAACAAGAAAACTTTTTTTAAAACATTTAAAAATGTGGAATGTTTGGAGAACAGTACGTTTTATAAGTTAATCAATGGTTACAAAACTTTTTTTTTTGCTGGTTATCATTTAACATTTAAATTTGATCATTTAACATAAAACGCATTTAAACTCAGTTAACTTTTTTTTTAATAAAAGGATTCCTCACTAGAGAAGCGTTCAGTTTATCCGCTCACAAATTCCACCATCTAAATAGAAAATCTGCTGTGGTGCAAGCACAACAGGCTTTTAAAGGGAATGGGAGATGAGACTCTGTTTGGTTTATTACCCGTTACGCCCAAAACACACCCATGACTCATTAAGAGACTAGGGACAACCCTTTCGGACCATGCACCTGGCCGATGACCGTTTTTCCGTCGTTAAACTAGCAGAAGTGGAATCGGACACGCCCTAAGTGGACTTGCGCAGTGTGCATCAGCACTCATATCATTAAAATAAGGTCCATAGAATCAATCAAAAATGTTTGAATCAGAAAACCCTAGAGAATGAATGAAATGATTACACACTATGTATATTTCCACCAATACAATTTTAATTTCTTTTCATTTCATCTGTCTGTGTTGCACTTCAGCAGTCCACAGCATTAGGTTAAGAGTGTTTTGCTCATCTCAGTAACTGTACAGTGTTGAATTAGCAGCGTTGGCAGCCGCAGTGATTTGCTGCCACTCCACATCCTCTGTGTTATGAGTAAAACTAGCCGAGAGCAGCACAAAGATGATTTTTCAAGACTTCACTCGTGTAAGGACAATTTCAACCTGTACTGTTTCTTTTTAGGCTTAAGATATATGAGGCTATTCGCCTTTTTTTTCCAAGAAAGCAACTAATCGGACATTTACTACAGGAACAATCCCTATGGAGCAACCTGAGCTTAAGCACTACTTAAGTTATTTATACACACACACACACACACACACACACACACACACACACACACACACACACACACACACACACACACACACACACACACACACACACACACACACACACACAATGTTGTGTTTCCATGTTTTATGGGGACATTCCATAGGCGTAATGCATTTTATACTGTACAAACCGTATTTTCTATCCCCCTACACTGCCCCTGCCCCTAAACCTACCCATCACAGGAGACATGCTGCATTTTTACTTTTTCAAAAAACATCACTTAGTGTGATTTATAAGATGTTTTCCTCATGGGGACCAAAAAAATGTCCCCACAAGGACAAAAATTTGGATATTGCCATCTTTGTGGGGACATTTTGTCCCCATACCGTAGGATTACCAGTCCACACACACACACACACACACACACACACACACACACACACACACACACACACACACACACACACACACACACACACACAATGCTGTTAAGCAAAAAGTTTAGGGTCGTTGAGATTTGTCTCTTTTTTTAAGTCTCTAATGCTCACCAAGGTATCAGTAATATTGTGAAATATTACAATTTAAAATAGCTGTTTAAATGCTATGTGAATATATAGTCAAATGTAATTTATTCCTGTGATCAAAGCCAAATTTTCAGCATCATTGATCACATGATCCTTCAGAAATCATTTTAATATGCTGATTTGCTGCTTTATTATTATTATTATTATTATTATTATTATTATTATTAATGTTGATATATTTACATATTTTTGTTGAAACAGGATTTCAGGATTCTGTGATGAACAGAAAGATCCAAAGAACAAAATGTTTTTAAAACAAATCATTATACATTTCTGTCTTATCATTTTTCATTAACTCTCAATGCAAGTATTAATTTCTTTCCAAAAAAAGACGCATAAAACTACTGACCCCAAACTTCCTCTGACCGTACTAGAACTATACACATAGCTTTACAGGAATCGTTTACCAAAAATATAAATTCTGTCATCATTTACTTGCCCTCATAATAGTTTTACGATGCTTTTGTGTCTTTTTGAAGGTTAAATACTTCAGTCCGTGTGCATTAATTGCATGAAAAACAGTGACTACCCTTTAATGAGAGGAGGATCCACTACAGTCCATGTCAGCAACTTCCTTACATTTTTCCCAGCACTGATATAAAGCGCATTACTACTCAGAAAACAAGAGAAAGTACATTAGCAAATGAAGGAGAGGGGGAAAGATGGAGAGAAGACAAATGACGGAGGTAAAGTGAGAAGAGGGTTGGACGGCTTACGCTGTGTTGCATCGTCCTCCAGACAATCCTCTGGGATGCGGAAGCAAAAAAGAGGAAAAAAGGGATTTCATTGAAAGTAGAGATGAGAAAGAGAGAAAGCATACCATGGGCAAACACATGATAAATATGCATTAGACAGAAAAGCAATATGCACGATTACATTTGATGAATGGCATTGCTGAGATATTCCTGGGAAGGGGGGGGGAAAGCACATCTCCTTTACAAGCAGACGCTTCTCTCTAACTCAACATTTATTTAACCGTCATGTCTCTCCATTATATATTTGAGAGTTAACTTTAAACTCATCCAATGCACAACCAAGTGGAGAAAAAAAGCACTTGCCTATATTGGATAGAAAGTCATTTTAAATGAATTCTCACAGTTAGCTGGAGGCTAAAATAAGATTATGCACAAATGCAGTCTTGTTCTACTTTTAAGTCCAATTCATATTTTCATCTATTCTTGCAAAGTATTATGAGTCAGAAGACTTAATTCCAGCAGTAGTAACTCAAGCAGACTTAAACACTATTTCAATAAAAATTGATGTATAAAAATACATACATGCATACATACAGGGGCAATAAAAATACAACATAATGATAGTAATAACAAAGAAAAACTTTATCCAACTTTATTAAACTTGACTTAATTTCAACATGATTTAACCATTAAAGGTAAAGTGTGTAGGATTGTTTTATGGTAAAAGGCATTCTCTAAACCCAGTTTATCGTTCATTGACTTCTATTGCTAAACATTCATGCGTTTATCTCCCCCTAAAACTGTGAACATTTACTGAGAGCGGGACACTCAGACCTGTCAGTCATTTTCCATCTCAACCTATAGTGAGAGTTTGGGGCGTGGCTACTGTAGGAGGCGGAGCCAGAGGGTGTTTAGCCGCTGTGAGACCATGACTGATGTGTCACAAAAGAAAGCCAAAATTCACTACAGTTAGACCTTCAAAGTTTAAACAGGTCATGAACACGTCAAAACAAACGGGGCATTGTGACGCTATGCGCACTACAGCGGTCGCTTTAATATCATACAGGATCATCATGAACCCGTTCAGAAAGACAAATGCACCAGTTTATAATGTTTACTCAGACTTTTGTGCAGTTGCGCCACTGCGCAAAACAGTTGCGTCAGATACGATGGGGTTTATTATAAGAACAACTCTCACAATTGCTTAGTAACACATAGCAACACAGCTAAATCTATTCCTTTTATTGAAATTAGCCTACTTTTACCTTTTGAGACTCCTTCACAAGCATATGTCAGAGCTGTATTTGCCATGTTTGATTTGGGGAGGCGTGATAAGGAGCATTTGAAAGGCTGTTTAAATATATGCTTTATTTTTGTCATTCGACCAGGTGCCACTAGAAACTACATACTTCACCTTTAAGAAATTGATCATTTGACCCCACTTTATATTAGGTGGCCTTAAAGGAACACTCCACTGTTTTTAGAAATAGGGTTTATTCAACATCTTTCCTACATTTAGATATGTGGTGTATATGATATGTAAAGTTAGGGGCAGGTGTGGTGGCGTGGTAAGTTTAAGGGTAAAGTTAGGGACAGGTGTGGTGGTATGGGTAAGTTTAAGGGTAAAGTTAGGGACAGGTGTGGTGGTATGAGTGAGTTTAAGGGTAAAGTTAGGGACAGGTGTGGTGGTATGGGTAAGTTTAAGAGTAAAGTTAGGGACAGGTGTGGTGGTGTGGGTAAGTTTAAGAGTAAAGTTAGGGACAGGTGTGGTGGTATGAGTGAGTTTAAGGGTAAAGTTAGGGACAGGTGTGGTGGTGTGGGTTAGTTTAAGAGTAAAGTTAAGGACAGGTGTGGTTGTGGGTCAGTTTAAGGGTAAAGTTAGGGACAGGTGTGGTGGTATGGGTAAGTTTAAGGGTAAAGTTAGGGACAGGTGTGGTGGTATGGGTAAGTTTAAGGGTAAAGTTAGGGACAGGTGTGGTGGTATGGGTAAGTTTAAGGGTAAAGTTAGGGACAGGTGTGGTGGTGTGGGTAGTTTAAGGGTAAAGTTAGGGACAGGTGTGGTGGTATGGGTAAGTTTAAGAGTAAAGTTAGGGACAGGTGTGGTGGTATGGGTAAGTTTAAGGGTAAAGTTAGGGACAGGTGTGGTGGTATGGGTAAGTTTAAGGGTAAAGTTAGGGACAGGTGTGGTGGTGTGGGTAAGTTTAAGGGTAAAGTTAGGGACAGGTGTGGTGGTGTGGGTAAGTTTAAGGGTAAAGTTAGGGACAGGTGTGGTGGTGTGGGTAAGTTTAAGGGTAAAGTTAGGGACAGGTGTGGTGGTATGGGTAAGTTTAAGGGTAATGTTAGGGACAGGTGTGGTGGTATGAGTGAGTTTAAGGGTAAAGTTAGGGGCAGGTGTGGTGGTATGGGTAAGTTTAAGGGTAAAGTTAGGGACAGGTGTGGTGGTATGGGTTAGTTTAAGGGTAAAGTTAGGGACAGGTGTGGTGGTATGGGTAAGTTTAAGGGTAATGTTAGGGACAGGTGTGGTGGTATGAGTGAGTTTAAGGGTAAAGTTAGGGACAGGTGTGTGGTGGTATGGGTAAGTTTAAGGGTAAAGTTAGGGACAGGTGTGGTGGTATGGGTTAGTTTAAGGGTAAAGTTAGGGACAGGTGTGGTGGTATGGGTTAGTTTAAGGGGTAAAGTTAGGGACAGGTGTGGTGGTGTGGGTAAGTTTAAGGGTAGATAGGGACAGGTGTGGTGGTATGGGTAAGTTTAAGGGTAAAGTTAGGGACAGGTGTGGTGGTGTGGGTAAGTTTAAGGGTAAAGTTAGGGACAGGTGTGGTGGTATGGGTAAGTTTAAGGGTAATGTTAGGGACAGGTGTGGTGGTGTGGGTAAGTTTAGGTGTAAGGGAAGTGTCATTAGTGTAATTATAAATGTAACTATAGAAATTAATTACAGACGTAAATACAGGCAGGTATTTTTAAAAATGTAAGTACAATGTAAAAACATGCATGTACACAATAAGTGCACTGTATCAAATTATTAATTTAAATGTTAGTACATAGTAGTTAAGGCCACCTAATATAAAGAGGGTCCATAATTTACTATGGCGGCCAAGTCTTACTATTAACTTTGTTTATTAGCATGCATATTACTAGGATATTGTCTGTTTATTAGCACTTATTAATGCACATATTAATGCCTTAATCTGCATGATAATATTCAACATCCCTGACTCCTACCCAACAATAAGTAGTATATCAGGAGTTCATTGAGGCAAAAGTCAAAGTTAATATAGTGAATATTTTCCCCAAACCAAGAAAGTATATTTTTCACATTTTTGAATCGCCACCAAAGCTTTTCCCACAGCATTCTCCTGGGTCTGAACTCCAAAGGTCATCACTGCCCACCCACGCCTTCCCACACTGCCCCGCTCTGCCCTCCCTGCCACCCACTCACCAGTCTGTCCAGGCTGGTGCCGGCTGCCGTGGTGGGACGCTCTTCTGGGTTGAACGGTTTGAAGCGACTGCTGAACACATCCGAGATCCCGCGGGCAGATCGGCCCATTTCAACTGGTTTGGGATGGCCGCATCCTTGAAATATCTATAATTACCAAGTGGGAATGCATCAGCCCGTGTGGTTAGGATATAAAAACAGCTGAAAGTGAAGAATGAAGTGCGAGGAATGTTCTTAAAGGAGATTGAGATTGCATTGAATTGTTTAATGCGACTGTAGCTAAAACAGTACAGTATGGCATGAGTTTAATTCCCAGGGAATTCTTGAACTAATTACAGTGTAAAAGTTGAACGCAGTGAAAGTCACTTTGGATAAGATAAAGAGATAGTTCACAAAGAAATTCTCTCATTATTTATTCACGCTCAATTTGTTCCAAACTTGTATGAATTTGTTCCGCTGAAGATATTTTGAAGAATATGGGGAACTGAACAGTTGATGGACCCCACTGACTTCCATAGTAGCAGGGGTATGGGATAAATGGTAGTAACAATAAATGATGATAGAATAACACATTTTGGGTGAACTATCCCTTTAATGTGCACATTTTGAGCATCATTTTTTTTAACAATATATCCTGATCTGACAGGATGCCTAAAGCATGAAACATACTCTATGCACATATATGAATACCTACACGTTTTTGTGCATGGTAGCATTTTAAAATATTTCACCACAATTCATAATGCAAAACAAGTACATGCATTATCAGTGTTGCCACAAGAGGCGCTAGAGTGGACATCAGCATTAACTGTTACTTTTCTCTTTCAGCTCAATTACTGTCATGGCATATAGTACAGCAATAGATTGAACATAAACTGGTGGAATACATTAGTTAAACCTAGATAATCGGGTTTAATGCCACAGAGATTTGAACATTTATTTATCACATTTATTCATATAGCATTTTATACAATAAAGACTGTTTCACAGCTTCACTGTGTGTTAATGTTCTAACATTCATCAGTTATTAATTAAATTAAATGTCAGCTGTAAAGCAGTTACAGAAGACAATCTGCAGCTCAATTCATTTGATTCAGTTTAGTTCAATAAAAATATGGAATATGGAATGATATTCCGGACAATATTCAAAAGGAATTGCAAATTATATTTGTATATTGCATTTTCAATTTGTGCATGCATACGTTGTGACGAAATGGAAACATAAATGTGTATTTGGATTTTCTTTTCCGTCCATGTTGTCCGGATTATCATTGATTGTGTCATTGTTGCAAAGTTCATCAGTTTGATTTAGCTGTAAAGCAGCTCTTCAGAAGTGTCGTTGTTCAGCTCAATTAAGTTTGAGTTTTGTTCTCATCTGATAGTTACAGTGCTGTCAAGTCTATAAAGTATCCCATATCTAAATACCTAAATTGCAGGCATGTTAACATTTGCTGAATTAACAAAGAAATCATTAAATGCTGAAAGACACATTATAATCACAAGCATACTGACCATTTGAATTGGATTCCATTGATCAAATCAGAGGCAAGCTCTTTAAAAATGTGTGGCATGAGAGAACTAACATATGCTTCGCATTCACATTCATGCTAACATCTCGTAGGTGCAATGAATTCTGGGAGAGCTGACAGTGATGGAACATTTTAATGCCACGGCTGGCTCTTATGGCAGGATGTTGTCTGCGCTCTGATGTCGGACGATCTGTCACCATGATTATCATTCACAGTCTCTGTCTGACATGTACACACGGATTTTCATGGCTGCTGTGCATTTTCAATCAGGTCCTGCTTTCCAGAAGCTTTTAATGTAACAGCGGACACAGCACTCAGACAACACCCTGAAGGCTGCGCTTATTTCGCTCATTCTTTCACACTGGTGTTTGTGGATCAAGCCACGGTTTATGTTGCCAACCGCCCTCGGTGTGAAAGGCCGTCAGGGATACACAGATTCATTTCTGAATAAGAAAGCTCCTCTTGAAAGCGTTTGAACCTGTGGTGTGGCTTTACAACATGTTTAATGTGCAACATGCATATTTAATCAAAATTTTGACCAAATGTCTGTAAAAATGTTTCAAGTCTTGCATACTGTGATTAAATCCATATGGGAAATGTCTTACATCTTTCACACACAGACTGGGACACGCACCACACACAAGCACACACACATCGTGCACACACATAGATATAACACACACGCACACACACACACACCACAAACATACCGCACACAGACAAACATGGACGCACACATGCACACACACATGTGTTGTGTTTTCATGCATGGACAGGCACACACTCGGACACGCACACATACACACACATCACATACACACATGCACACACACTCACGCACACACACACACACGTGCATGCACAAAAACACACACACACATTCTTGATGGTCATATTTTCCGAAAATCTAAATTTGGTTTAAAAAAATTCTAAAATAATCTTTAAAATGTCAGTTTCTAACAATAGAAAGACACTTCACTCCCGCTTCTTGAAAATCCTTATTTGTCATTGAACCCAAATAACAAACCTCACAAGACATACGAATTTCCTTGATTTCCTTCTGGAAGAGAGCTTGAGGAGCTTCGTCTTTGCGTTTGTGTTAGCATGTCCCTGCATTAATGGCTATACGTTGGATGTGTGTGTATGTGTGTGTGTGTGTGTGTGTGTGTGTGTGTGTGTGTGTGTGTGTGTGTGTGTGTGTGTGTGTGTGTGTGTGTTTGTGTGTGTGTTTGTAGACATACCTTGGATGAAACTTGTATGCTTTTGTCCTGCATGGCCATGATGGCCTCTGAGATCTTTATATCTATTGGATCCATGACGGCCTCGATGTTAAAGGGCCCTGCCAGTTTGTCAGCCACCAGCAGCATGGCATCTGTCACAACACAGACAATAAAAAATCACATTCACATACAAGATCTCAGACCTGCAACACACAGGCAGTGATGCCATGACCCCTCCAAAAACAGATTCTGATGCTTTTGCAGTCAAAAAGTCATAATGCTGAATCTTTCTCTACTCTCGTCTAAAACAATATGCAATACGTTTTGCTTTGCTATAACATGCATTGATTGTCCACAGTAATTGATCTAAGAAAGTCAATAATGTTGACTTTAAATAATGTATGTTATGCAAATAAGCAGATTATGCAAATTAAAAGCTATACTTTCATAGTCTGAGCTCAACAGATGACAATTAACATTTATTTTCCTCAATCTAATCAAATTAATATGCACAAGCACACCAGTAAAGCAGATGAAGTGTCCAACAGATGGACTAAATATGAGGCTCAACAGACCCTTAGAAAGCAGCACGGCTCGATACACATTAAACTTCCCGTTTTCCTGATCAACCCCACAGAGTTGTATATACGACTGTCACGCGGGCGTAGAAACATGTAATGTATTGATTCAATTAGTGTCAACGGATTGATTTTCCCCTTGAGGTTTTTCCCTCGCGCTCATATTTTGAAGTTTTGAGATGTATTGTTTCTCTTTTAAAATAATGTCCCTTGCAGCTAAACAAACGGAGAGTCATTATGTGTTTCTCGCTGTGAAAGACAGTTTGTTGAATAAGTAACACTGGCAGGGCAGTAATGTGTACATTTCCCTCAAAATCACCCTGGAAAAGAAACTGCTGGTGTGCTGTAATTAAACCCTTGATTTGTCTCAGCTGCTTGTTTGAAATTGTGTATTTTGCATCTTTTTCCTTTCAGGTGACGTTTTCAAAAGTGTTTTTCCTCATAGTCGCATGCTGAGAGCTAACAAAAAGTAGCACACTGTTGTTTTACATGCACATACACAACTGACACATACACACACACACACACACACATATACACACACATATATATACATACAAAAAACATACACACATACACACACACACACACACACACACACACACACACACACACTTTGTTCTGGTTACGGCTGTCAGAGCAATGTCAAGTGTGTTTCTGGTTGTGAGGGAAATATCACCTTGTTTAGCTTCCCAAATAACCCAGCGTTAAGGAAAGAGTGGATGCAGTTTGTTTTCCGGAGTTCTGCAAGAGTGTTCCCGGTCATGAGTGGAAACCGCAGGTGGTGAGTGAAACTGCATGTTGGCAATCGCCGCATAAGTGCATAATGTGAACAACACCAACATGAATCGAAGGTTATTCAGGGATAATGCCATGATGTATTGTGTGTGTGTGTGTGTGTGTGTGTGTGTGTGTGTGTGTGTGTGTGTGTGTGTGTGTGTGTGTGTGTGTGTGTGTGTGTGTGTGTGTGTGTGTGTGTGTGTGTGTGTGTGTGTGTGTGTGTGTGTGTGTGTGTGTGTGTGTGTGTGTGTGTGTGTGTGTGTGTGTGTGTGTGTGTGTGTGTGTGTGTGTGTGTGTGTGTGTGTGTGTGTGTGTGTGTGTGTCGTTGTTTATATTACATTGTGGGGACCAAATGTAGAACTAGCATATGCATATGCTAACATCCGCCCCATAAGGATAGTAAAACCTGAGATCACCAGCCAGCGGTCCCCACTTTTCAAAAGGCTTCTAAATCACACAGGATGAGTTAAATGCAGAATGTTTCCTGTGATGGGTAGGCTTAGGGGCAGGGGCAGTGTGTGCAGTGTGTGTGTGTGTGTGTGTGTGTGTGTGTGTGTGATGGGTAGGTTTAGGGGCAGGGGCAGTGTGTGCAGTGTGTGTGTGTGTGTGTGTGTGATGGGTAGGCTTAGGGGCAGGGGCAGTGTGTGCAGTGTGTGTTGTGTGTGTGTGTGATGGGTAGGTTTAGGGGCAGGGGCAGTGTGTGCAGTGTGTGTTGTGTGTGTGTGATGGGTAGGTTTAGGGGCAGGGGCAGTGTAGGGGGATAGAATGTACAGTTTGTACGGTATAAAATCCATTACGTCTATGGAGAGTCCCTGTGTCTCTTTAGCTCCGCCCACTGCACGCCTTCATGAACTCGGCTGTTTTCATAAAGAATCAGTTATGTCTTTACTAAATATGATAAAACTCAAGACTCTTCAAAGATATGAAGGATCAAAACTACTCTATACTTACTCAAGATTAACATGAGACTGGCAGAAACTGTGTGTGTTAAATACCCTTTAAATGATGACAGCTCAATCATCCATCACACGGCAAAATAAAAGTTACAACAGCTAAAAAAAATAAGACTGAACGTTTCATTAGGACATTAAAACGTTGAAGGTTATGCTGGCAGCAGAAATGTGTAAACAAGCTTGTGAAGTCATTGCATAAAGGGATCATTTGTAGATATAAGGCATCTCATTGAAGTCCAGAGTAAAACTATTCAAGCAGATAAAAACACTGAAATGTACTAATTAAATATGGCTAGGAAACTTTTGAAATAGCGAATTTGAAAAAGATTTTTACATAATAAATGAAGACCTCTAAAGATGCACTCATATCTGAGCATAACAGCTTCAACACTAAAAAGCTATTCACTTCACTCAGCGACCGATCCCCGGGTACAATTTCACAAGTTTTTATGCATTTATTTATTTTTGCAGTAGAGCAATTATGTTAAAAGACCATTACAAGTGTCAGAGAGATACTGAATGTACTTCTATGATAACAGCCTGCAGTGAAACAGATAAGCCAGGAGCAACTCCGGATATTGTTTACCCGGACATCATATTTGAGGTGTAGTGCATAACTTTATGGATGATAGCACAACAGTACATCTGATTCCTGATGAATGTAATCTGGGTGCTGCAGAAAATGCTGCAAAATATGTTCAACCTCGACATGAACTGTCCTTACAGAGATCCTAAACATAATGAAATGTTACAAAATATTACAATATTTATTAAAACAAACAAACAACAATAACAACAACAACAACAAAGAAACAGTTGAAATTAAAATTACAATCATAATGCCACATGCAGATGATTTATTGACTAATGATTCAAAGGATTTTACTTAATGTTAAATTAAATAATTTAATACTCATTAGATAATTTAGTAAATATTTCAATAAATACAAATATTAATTGATTAATTCATAAATATTACATAGAAAATATTTAATATTAGCCAAACAGTCAATAGCCCAATAAATACAACATAATGAGATGTTAAAATGTTAAATTATATAATTTAGTACATATTTCAGTAATTACATTAATATTTTAATTTATATTTATTCATTAATTCATAAACATTATATATAAAACATTTAGTAGTAGCCAAACAACAGTTAGTAGTCCAATTAAAAAAAAAAACATAATGAAATGTTAAAATGTTACATTAAATTAATATGAATTAAATAATTCAGTAAATATTTTAATAATTTAATTAATATTTTAATACAAATATGAATTAAATCATTCATAAATATTATATATAAAACATGTAATAATTAATAGCCTAACAACAGTTATAAAAAAACATAATTAGATGTCAAAATGTTAAATACAATTATTTAATATTAATTAGATAATTTAGTAAATATTTTAATAATTATATTAATATTTTAATAAAACATTATATATATAAAATATGTAATACAACAGTTATTAGTAAAATAAATAAATAAAAAACACATAATAAGATTGACTATTATATATACCTATTATATATATACTGTATATATATAGTGGGTATGGAAAGTAGTCAGACCCCCTTAAATGTTGCACTCTTTGTTATATTGCAGCCATTTGCTAAAATCATTTAAGTTCTTCTTTTTTTCTCTCATTAATGTACACACAGTAGCTACCCCATATTGACGGAAAAACACAGAGTTGTTGACATTTTTGCAGATTTATTAAAAAAGAAAAACTGAAATATCACATGGTCCTAAGTATTCAGACCCTTTGCTCAGTATTTAGTAGAAGCACCTTTTGATCTAATACAGCCATGAGTCTTTTTGGGAAAGATGCATCAAGTTTTTCACACCTGGATTTGGGGATCCTCTGCCATTCCTCCTTGCAGATCCTCTCCAGCTCTGTCGGTTGGATGGTAAACGTTGGTGGTCAGCCATTTTCAGGTCTCTCCAGAGATGCTTAATTTGGTTTAAGTCAGGGCTCTGGCTGGGCCATTCAAGAACAGTCACAGAGTTGTTGTGAAGCCACACCTTCATTATTTTAGCTGTGTGCTTCGGGTCATTGTCTTGTTGGAAGGTGAACCTTCGGCCCAGTCTGAGGTCTTGAGCACTCTGGAGAAGGTTTTCGTCCATGATATCCCAGAACTTGGCCGCATTCATCTTTCCCTCGATTGCAACCAATCATCCTGTCCCTGCAGCTGAAAAACACCCCCACAGCATGATACTGCCACCACCATGCTTCACTGTTGGGACGATATTGGACAGGTGATGAGCAGTGCCTGGATTTCTCCACACATACCGCTTAGAATTAAGGCCAAAAGTTATATCTTGGTATCATAAGACCAGATAATCTTATTTATCACCATCTTGGAATCCTTCAGGTGTTTTTTTTAGCAAACTCCATGCAGGCTTTCATGTGTCTTGCACTGAGGAGAGGCTTCCGTCGGGCCACTCTGCCATAAAGCCCCGACTGGTGGAGGGCTGCAGTGATGGTTGACTTTCTACAACTTTCTCCCATCTCCCGACTGCATCTCTGGAGCTCAGCCACAGTGATCTTTGGGTTCTTCTATACCTCTCTAACCAAGTCTCTTCTCCCCCGATAGCTCAGTTTGGCCGGACGGCCAGCTCTAGGAAGGGTTCTGGTCGTCCCAAATGTCTTCCATGTAAGGATTATGGAGGTCACTGTGCTCTTAGGAATCTTAAGTGCAGCAGAAATGTTTCTGTAACCTTGGCCAGATCTGTGCCTTGCCACAATTCTATCTCTGAGCTCTTCAGGCGGTTCCTTTGACCTCATGATTCTCATTTGCTCTGACATGCAGTGTGATCTGTAAGGTCTTATATAGACAGGTGTGTGGCTTTCCTAATCAAGTCCAATCAGAATAATCAAACACAGCTGGACTCAAATGAAGGTGTAGAATCATCTCAAGGATGATCAGAAGAAATGGACAGCACCTGAGTTAAATATATGAGCACAGCAAAGGGTCTGAATACTTAGGACCATGTGATATTTCAGTTTGTCTTTTTAAAAATCTGCAAAAATGTCAACAATTCTGTGTTTTTATATCAGTATGGGGTGCTGTGTCTACATTAATGAGAAAAAAAAATATTTTAGCAAATGGCTGCAATATAACAAAGAGTGAAAAATGTAAGGCGCTCTGAATACTTTCCGTACCCACTGTGAGTGTATGTATGTATGTATATGTATATGTATATATGAGTTAAATAAATAAAATATGTGTTTTACTATATTATTGGTGTGTTTAAAAAAAAAACAGGTTAAAAACATATAAACATAATATAGGAGTATTGGTTGCATGTTTCATTAATCCAGATGCTGTGTAATCATCAAAAAATGCTGAAAGAATTTACACTGGACACTTTGGCTCGTCATTTCAGAAGGCCAGATGCCACTGATCCCTGCCCTGCAGTCATAACGGCTCGCTGTACCTTCATATCAATATGATAATATTACATATACAGTACTGGGGCGCAGTGAAGAAATAAAATCAAACCTAGCCTGAAGTATTCCTTTTCACAGCGTATGATAACTTATTAATGAGCGCCATATATAGAAGCTCATGCTGAATTGTTAATTATGGAGCCAGTTGAGTGAGAACGGATATCACATTGCAAAGTTCATTTTATGCACTTGGAAAAAGACGTGACCAAAATTTACTTGCCTACATTATTCATTATCTGCCTCCACTTCCTTTCGGCTTCATAAAAAGGGCTCTGGTTTTCATTATCGCTCTCTATTTCTGTAGAATGGAGGGGTGACTTTAACAGGTGATAGGATGAGGGCGAGGACAAGAAGCTGTGGTCCATCATCACCGCTGACCGAATTACTCTTGAGTGGACCAGGGCACAAATCGATGCTTAAGACAAATGATTTCCCAATCTCATAGTCGTGTCATTAAAGCTCGGTGTTATTCATTTGCACTCACATGGAAGCTATTAGAGCGAACTGGAAGATGGCATTGATTGGTGCGAGCGGCAAGAGCAAAAGCATTTGATCTTTTCATTTGGTCCCTCCCCTCATAAATGCCCCTGGAAGAAGGGCATGATGGATACCGAACAAAAGAGGGCGAGAAGCGCGCACAAAGCACTGATTTAAGGCTTGATTGTCAATTAGAGGTGCATTGTGGGAAAGCTAACGGCGAACGGGCGACTACAGGCCACTGAAACCGGATGCAGTGGCACGGTTAATGAAAAAGAAATTAAAACTTGGAGGGATGAAAACGCAAGCCGGGAATCGAAACGCTGCTTCAGGGGAAACTCGATCCTGTGATGGACGTGTACCGCTCTCAGATATCTGTAATGCTAAGTGAAAATGGATGTAATGCGCGGATTCACTCAGAACGGTCTGGGTCACATTTCAAAATCAAAGAAGAACAAAGCCTATTTTTGGGAACATTCGAATATTTAGCATTGCGGCTCTCTGGGATTTTCACTCGATTTTCACATCTCTTTCTCATCGCTGTATTAATGAACATCATCCTGTATGGATTTGTGCATGTAATAAGCAAGATTACAGTTTCTACACTCCAAATCATGTTGAAGATAATAAAACAAAGGTGTCTGGATGGTGATGTTTCCTGTGGATCCTGTGCGTGCTAACTGAGCAAACATTACCCACAACGCTGTGCTCTCTTTCAGCTTTATCAATTGTGTAATGATATCTGTGTGAGGCAGGATTTGTTACAGCAGTTTAATTAAATTAACCAAACAGTAAATTAATGGGACATTTTATATATAATAAGGCTCTTAAACTCAGAGTAAAAATAAAAAGGCAGTTGTGACCATTTCACAATGTAAATTATTGTGATATTATTACTTATTTTAAACATGTTTTTTCTCTCTCTCTCTCTCTCTGAGATGGTTAAAAGTTTCCACACTGGAGGAAATGAATGCATGATAAAATAAAATAAAAATTTAAAATATAAATTACTGAATTAAACTGCTTCACTACTGTAAGTAATGAATGTAACGGTATTATGAAATGATCAAATAAAACAAAATAAAATAAAAAAAATATTTATTTAAATGTATACAGTAATAAATCAATAAAATAAAAAAATAAAAACACTAATAAAAGCTTCCATAGTGTATGAAATCAATGTAAATAATGGTGAAATTATAAAATAAAACACAAATCATTTTTATAAAATTACAAATTAAAAATGCTTCCAAACTGTAGGCAATTAATGTATATGTTAAAAAATTAATAAATAAATAAATACAATAAAATAAAATAAAAAAATAAAATAAAATAAATGCAACAGTCCAATACTGGCAGACTGTCTTGTTGCATCAGAAGTGTGTTTTCCAGCAAAGTATGCAAATTGAGACGTGGCAAACAATTATGATCCATAGACTGAAATTTCACTTCCTGTAATTAAAAAACACAATTCCATGACGACTTCCTCCTTTCCTTCCTCCAACATCCCCTCAAGCTACAGAGAAAATATCAGCACTACGACCAGTATTAATTACTTTTGTGCATTAGCCCCCCCAAACTGATTCAAATTCACACACAGAAGGACAAAGCTACATGCATATGACACTTATTAAAAGTGCTTTCTCTCGGAGTGTCCTTTAAGGTTTGAAGTGCGGTCTGTGAGGACTGCGTTTAATCACGGCTCATTCCATCTGTGTGACTGGACCTGCAGCGGAGCGGCTCGGCGGCTGCCACTCTCTGTTTGGACCTCGGCCTTTGAAGAGCACTTCTGTTTGTTTACTCCGAGGACTCAAATTGCCCGTGATGCTTGGTTAGATTTCCATCAGGAGCTCGCTGGAGGTCAGAGAGGAGGTCTCGGATGGGGACTGTGAAGTCTGAGTCGAGCCGTCGAGCAGCTATTGCATTCGGGTGCTCTTTTAGAAGCCACTCATCTTATAGAGATTGACCAAACAACTCTAGATTTAGTGTTTGATAGCTGAAGGTGGGCATATCACGATCAAGTGCATTTTATTTTAAAATAACAAGACATGATATATCAAGGGATATATTAGATATCCTCAATATTATTTGGTTACCAATGCCAAACTATCAAAAACTGTGAATGTTGCTATTTTAATAGGGGGTTAAATGCTACTGGTTAAACGTTTGGGGTCAATGAGATTATTTAGGAGAAGAAAAAAATATATACTTTTCAGAAAAGGACACATTTTATGTGACAGTAAAGACTTTATATTTTATATTTATATTTAAAATTTATTAAAAATGCTTACCTACTATAGGCAATGAATGTGATATATGATAAATAAAATAAATACATTAAAATAAAATAAAATAAAACCGTAGGCAGTGAATGTAACTATATGATAACATGACAAAATAAAACAAAACAAAATTAAGGATTTTTAATGAAATACTATAGCACTTTAATGTAGAAAATAATAAAAATAATGCTATTTTAAACTTTCTATTCAATAAATATTGATTATATATATATAGCAAAGTTTTCAGCACTGATAATCAGAAATGTTTCTTTAGCAGAAAATCATGTGAATAAACAGTAGTTTGATCTACATTTGGATGAAAATAACAGCATGCAGTCTTGATTGACTTGATCTTATACTAATTATAGAATAAAACATTATTTGTATTCATACAAATTGCTGATAACACAAATCGCTTCTAGTGGAGAAGGATGTTGCTTGTTAATGTCTTTGCAAGCTCACCGTTTGTTTTTTTTTCTTGTTTGTTTTTTGCCCTTTAATGGCCTATTAAATATTATTAATTTGCCAAATACTGAAACTTCCCGCACCATTAACTTCACATTTTATAATAGTTAAAAGCAAAGAGAACAAAATATAAGTGATTTCTTTTTCTGGAAAGAGAGAGAAAAAAAAAACCTGCAGTCAACCGCCATCAAGGTTAACAGTTTTTCCCCCTTCTGGCAAAAATAAAATGTTCAGGGTAAAGATAAAAATAAGGATAAGAGATGGAGGTGGAGGGAGGCTAGGGCTGTATCAAGGGATTTCACAGACAGGAAGTGTTTAGTACACGGGGCGAACCTCTCGTGAACTGGACAGCACAGAGAAGACGGGTCGCCGGCACAACTGATGGCTTTGATTTGCTGGGAAACATCAGTCGAACCGCATCAGTGTGCAAAGGTCTGTCCGAGTTTGTACAAAATGTCTCATTTGGGACGATCAAGCTGTTCTGTTGATACAAATAACTTTGGAGAAAATTTAAATTAAAACAATTCAATCAAATGGCAAAAAAGCAATAAACTTCTGATTTATGACTCACGATGGAAAACACACCTCCTCCATTTGGTTGAAATTATAAGGCGGCTTAACCCTATAAAGGCCACTGAATCATATTTGAAATGATCGAACATGATAAAAAACACAGTCTACCCCATGCCTTCTGTCCTCTGACACTTTATACTTTTTTAGCCTTCAGCTCATGGTTCACGTATCTATTGCTGTGAAATCTTAAACATAAGAATAACTAAGTAAGTAATATTTCAAGATGAACACTTTACTGGACTGAAGCAAGTTTACTTGATTATTTTTTATAAAAATGATGTATGAATACAGTTCATTTGTGAGTATCAACCAGGCTTTTAAGTTTATTTGCTCATCTCTCAATCATTGCATTGCATTAGGCTTTAAATATGATAAAACATATTATTAGAGATTCTGGCCCTATAAGCACATGGTCTGAAGCTCATGGTGCAGGTGCACTTATAGGGTGTTTCTGAATCCACTCTTGCTAGTTTAACGACAGAAAAAAAGGTCAGCCCGCCAGGCACATGGTCCAAAAGGGTTGTGTATGTCCACTGGATGTGAGTATAGATGAACCCGATTGCAGATTATTAATCAAAAAGTGAACAAATACAAACCAAACCGAACTAAAACATGATTTAAACCAGAGTAGACTTGAACAGACTGAACTAAAACATAACATGACAACAATGGGTTACATAGACAATACTAGACAAAGACGCATGGCAAACAATACACAGACTACTAATGATAAACAAGACACACCTGTGAACAATCAAGACGATCAACCAATCAGAACATGACACATAACCAAGGGAAGTACATGACAAGATCACATGAGGGCAAGGGAATCACATGACTTACAGGAACCATGACTGTGATGAACTTCAAAATAAAAGACAAGAAACATGAACTTGAAACAAAAACACAAAACAAACCATGACAGGTCGTTCCCAGTCTCTTAATGAGTCATGGGTGTGTTTTGGGTATAATGTGCAAAAAAAAACAATCAGAGTCTCCCATTCCCTTTAAAAGCCAGTTGCGCTCACACCATGGCTGATTCACTATTTACATGGCAGAAAGACTGAACGCTTCTCCACAGAGGAATCCTTTTATTTTGAATATTTGGCATGTTTGTGTGCGTCAGAGTGTGTACCTGTCTATAGGCTCATATTACTAACGCACTCTTTAAATAACACAACACATACTGCGCTATTGTCTTTAGAGCAGGTTTGTGTTGGTCAATGGCGCACTGGTTTTCAGTTCCTCAAAATAGCAACACGCCAACAATGCTCCTGAACACACCTGGTTTACAGATCCAGCACGCCCATGGGTTAACGGATGGACGCGAGCGCATTTACATTACATTTACATTTTACATTTATACATTTGGCAGGCGCTTTTATCCAAAGCGACTTACAGTGCCCTTATTACAGGGACAATCCCCCTGGAGCAACATGGAGTAAAGTACCTTGCTTAAGGACACAATGGTGGTGACCACTGGGATCAAGCCAGCAACCTTCTGCATATCAGCTCCATGGTTTAACCCACTGGACCACCATCTCACATATTCACATTTGCTATTTAAACAACCTGGAGCTGGACGTGAAGGCAGGCTGAAACTGGCAGAAAGCACTTGCGTCGCACTTGCGAGTGTATGATAGGGCCTGATGTGTATGAAGAGTGATAGGGTTGGAACATTTATATGGGATTTAACATGAATATATGGGAATTCATGAATGGAAAGTCGCAAAGTTTAAGTTTTTGTTGCTTTTATGATGTTTAATGAAAGAATTGATGTATTGAAGAATTGATTGTCAAAATGTATTTTAGTTTGTACTATGTCTGCTTATGACCAAACTGAAGTTTAACTTTTTCTCCCCTTTGCAACCCTAGTGACAACTGATATTTATATAATTTTATGTAAGTAGCCTGCTATAATGTTATAAAGATCTCCTTGATTTGCATTACAAGCTATTTCTGGCCATATAAATATCAGCATTCACATTTTTGCTCTGAATAAAACTGAGGTGAACCGAGAGTCAGTGCCATATTCTCATATCACACTATGTGAGCCATAAATGTGAAACAGATTCAACAAACTGTTCCATTTAAACAAATGAAAAAAAAATAAAAGTTCATATGTCAGAATTTACAGGGTTAAACAGTAGATATTTGAGCAGACATGGAAACATGTGCATGCACTTTAGCAATTTCTGTAATTATGGCACTATTCAATGTGCAATGCATTGCAATCTCATGAATCTGCGAGACAAACTAAAGAAAGAGCAACAGAAGAACCACTCGAGTGCTTTTTGCTTGTATCGGTATCAGATGTTACATCAACAAAGCATGTCAAGTACTGTCATCATTTCCCACTTTATTATGAACACGCATATCACAGAAAAATAACAATTTAGGCTGTGCCAGATGAGCCTCAACAGACTGCGTCCCGGAAATGATCCTGCGTCCCGGAATGTACCCGCTCAAACTGGGCCTGAGAAGATTTAATTAGTTGATTTGGACAAAGACGGAAGTGGATTATACTCAACAAAGTTAATATGAGCCAAACATCAGCCGAAAAAGCTGTGACTGTGTAATTGAAGTAATTGCTTCCTAACTGAACCTAGAAGTGAAGAAACGCAGCTGCTCCATTCATGGCTTTGAAACGCTGAAGACGTGACGTCAAAGTGCTCACAACCGTTGTGTGAGTGTTTATAAAAGTGTGTCTAAGAAAACAAGCCATCGCAAAATGACACAGTTGGTGCTCTTGATGGCAGATAAGCATCTTTTGACAAGTCAGAAAGGAGCGAAACACTGCAGAAATCTCTGACTAAATGCAGGGTTTGTAGACGTGAAAACGAAATAAGGCTCTACTGTGGCATTTCTAAGAAAACACCAACTCGAGCAGGCCAGCAAACGGACGCCCGCTGTAATGAACACAGAGGTGTAAAGACGTCTTTATGAGAAGCACGGATCCTGACAGAGAGATTCTGTTGTAGCGTGCTTGTTTTGGATGGAGACACACAACAGATCAACGCTGGCCTTTAAATCCGACCTGACGGGTCTGTAAACATTCCATGAAAGCAATGTGTGAAGGCGTTAAAGACCACCGAAACGAAGATTTAGATGTTAGAGAAGTTTGGAAGTTAAATTGAGAGAGTAAAATGTTTCTGCTAAATTTGACAGCTCAATTTAAGTGTGCTTTCCCAAATCTAGGTCAGGATTTTATTTTTAAGAAAATGACTAGTTTATAAAACATCATGTCCTTTCCATTGGCAGCTCACAGAAACATTCCCTGGTTATAATTCACCCTCAAAATAAATGGAAACAATAATTACATTTTGCATGAAAAAGTCCATTTTGAGATGTTTTATTATATATATATTGCATTGTGACTATGTTCATGACTATTAAGGCCTATTCAGGAGCTGCAAACAGAGAAAGTCTTAATGGACTAAGAAAAAAAAAAACTGTCCTGCGCTTATACTAATAATATTACTGGTAAGTATTTTTTGCAATACAGTATAAAATTATTTCGATTAAATATTTAAATACATGTTCATGAAAATAATGTTACGATGTAAAATAATAATAATAATAATAATACATCTTAATCTCAAAATTTACTTATTTTTCTTTATTCAAAATTGAATTATTGTTTCCAATTTATTTCATTTTATTATGCGAAATATAAACTTTATTTATTTATACTTCCCCTTTGTTTGGTAATACAGAATACAATAAATAGAATAAAATAATGATTTACACACATACATGTATATACAAAGAGAGGAAAAGAAAAGAAAAACACAAAAAAAGTAACAAAAAATATATATCTTTTGTTCTTTTAATCTATATATCTAATAACATTTTACTGGAGTAGATGCGATTTAAATTAGGTACAAATATATTGTTTACTTAATAGACATGGTTTACAAAAAACACCAAATGTATAGAAAATATTAGAAACTTATAAATATTTATAAAAATATTTGGATAACTTGCAAAACAACTTTAGGGTCCATTTACACTCACACACACATACACGTCTGGTTCACTATCTTTGTGGTGACTCTCCATAGACGTAATGATTTTTATACTGTACTAACCGTATATTCTCTCCGCTTACACTAACCATACCCCTAAGTCGGCATTTTTACATTTTCAAATAACTAATTTTGTATGATGTATAAGCTGTTTTCCTCACTGGGACCTCAATTTATGTCCCCACAGTGACACAAGTACCCATGAGTCTGTGTGCATTCAGGCTGAAGTCCCCAATGGGATAGAAAACATGAAAAAAAAATCAGCGCGTGCACGCACACAGACACAGACACAGACACACACACACACACACACACACACACACACACACACACACACACACACACACACACACACACGCAAATATGACAAATCCAAATTTTGCTACGCATTTTTCATTCACACACACACACACTCTAAAATTGCAAATATGGACAAATCCAAATTTTGGTTACATTTTTCATTCATTCATTGTTAAACCCAACGTTTGGGTCTGTCCATATTTTACCCAAAAATTTGCTGAAACCCAGCATTTTTTTGAGTGTATGTAAAATAATGCAATATAAAATAATGAAGAGGCAACTTTTGGGTACATTCTTAACACAGCAAGCTGGCAGATAGTATAATATCACCTTTTACAGAATAGCAGGTCATTGAACTAGATGGCGATATTCACCCTCTCAGTCCATTTCACAATCTTTCACTCATAAAGCTCTAGGACTATGGGGCATACAGAGGTGTCTGATACGACATCAGATCAGCATCTCCAGGCGTCTATTCTCTGAGGATTACATGGGGTGCTGAACGTGGGTTTGCTGTTTATTGTCAGTCTGCATATAAAAGAGTGTGTGGGAGGCTGCTGGATCCCGGCAGGAATAATTAGTCTCTTAAAATGATGGAGCTGTCTTCATCGGCCAAGGACAATTTAGACTTCATCATGAAATAATTACAGAAAGGATCATCAAATACTGTGAATGCTCAGTCACATTCACTCACAGGTACTGCTAAACGGAGTGCAGCATGCACTGAGTTTATGTTTAAATATTACATTTCTCCCATGATGACCAGCTGTTTACTTTCATCTTCAGTATACAAATGCCGTGCATGCTTTCAAATGCTGCATGCGTGCTGTAAAACACAGTTTACTGGAAATCATTACTCTGTTGTGGAAAATGACTTGAGTGTAGCTGATGCATGCAACTATAAAATAATTTGTGTTTTTTTTTGCTGTTTTTCTTTTGCAAATTCCATGGATGAACATAATTGCAATATACTTTGCGGAAACTGAAATCGTCATATACATTAACAGCTAAACACCCAGAGATTGATGTACTTCAGTATGACGTCTGATGGCAAACAGACTCAGACCACAGTGAGAGTGCATATCCTTATGAATGTTAACACACACTTGTATTGATGATAAACATTTATAAAAATACATAAATGAAGACAGCTGAGAGCTGTCTGTATATCGTCGTAATTGTGATGATTATAAAAGGATTAAAAAGATAAACAAGATACTAATAATTTATTCTAAAAAGCAGGCAAGATATTATTTTCAAATACATCTGGGCACCCTTGGTTAATATAAGCAAAACTGACTGTGGAAATTAGTTTTTGCCATTTGTCCGCTGTCTTTCATTCAAAATATTGAAATGGACAGCATTATTCAATTTACATCAAGTATTGATGTACTTTCCACTGAAACAGGATGACAGGGCGGAGCATATCGAACAGCTCCTCCCCCTTTTTTAAAATAGCCAATAGAGTTTAGTATATATCACTGTCTCTGGACCGACTCCATCACATAATCCGCTCTGTGGTGTCGTGTCTCTGGATCGACTCGATCACATGATCCGCTCTGTGCTGTCGTGTCTCTGGATCGACTCGATCACATGATCCGCTCTGTGGTGTCGTGTCTCTGGATCGACTCGATCACATGATCCGCTCTGTGCTGTCGTGTCTCTGGATCGACTCGATCACATGATCCGCTCTGTGCTGTCGTGTCTCTGGACCGACTCGATCACATGATCCGCTCTGTGCTGTCGTGTCTATGGACCAACTCGATCAAATGATCCGCTCTGTGCTGTCGTGTTCTGGACCGACTCGATCACATGATCCGCTCTGTGCTGTCTTGTCTCTGGACCGACTCGATCACATGATCCGCTCTGTGCTGTCGTGTCTCTGGACCGACTCGATCACATGATCCGCTCTGTGCTGTCGTGTCTCTGGATCGACTCGATCACATGATCCGCTCTGTGCTGTCGTGTTCTGGATCGACTCGATCACATGATCCGCTCTGTGCTGTCGTGTCTGGACCGACTCGATCACATGATCCGCTCTGTGCTGTCGTTCTATGGATCGACTCGATCACATGATCCGCTCTGTGCTTTCGTGTCTCTGGACCGACTCGATCACATGATCCGCTCTGTGCTGTTGTGTCTCTGGACCGACTCGATCACATGATCCGCTCTGTGCTGTCATGTCTCTGGACCGACTCGATCACATGATCCGCTCTGTGCTGTCGTGTCTCTGGATCGACTCGATCACATGATCCGCTCTGTACTGTCGTGTTCTAGACCGCTCGATCACATGATCCGCTCTGTGCTGTCATGTCTCTGCACCGACTCGATCACACGATCCGCTCTGTGCTGTCATGTCTCTGGACCGACTCGATCACATGATCCGCTCTGTGCTGTCGTGTCTCTGGATCGACTCGATCACATGATCCGCTCTGTACTGTCGTGTCTCTAGACCGCTCGATCACATGATCCGCTCTGTGGTGTCGTGTCTCTGGATCGACTCGAACACATGATCCGATCTGTGCTGTCGTGTTCTAGACCGCTTCGATCACATGATCCGCTCTGTGCTGTCGTGTCTCTGGACCGTCTCGATCACATGATCTGCTCTGTGCTGTCGTGTCTCTGGATCGACTCGATCACATGATCCGCTCTGTGCTGTCGTGTCTCTGGACCGACTCGATCACATGATCCGCTCTGTGTGTCGTGTTCTCTGGATCGACTCAACACATGATCCGCTCTGTGCTGTCGTGTCTCTGGACCGCTCGATCACATGATCCGCTCTGTGCTGTCGCGGTCTCTGGACCGCTCGATCACATGATCCGCTCTGTGCTGTCGTGTTCTAGACCGCTCGATCACATGATCCGCTCTGTGCTGTCGTGGTTCTAGACCGACTCGATCACATGATCCACTCTGTTGTTGTGTCTCTGGACCGACTCGATCACATGATCCGCTCTGTGCTGTCGTCTCTGGACCGACTCGATCAGATGATCGCTCTGTGCTGTTGTGTCTCTGGACCGACTCGAGTGCATGATCCGCTCTGTGCTGTCGTGTCTCTGGACCGACTTGATCACATGATCCGCTCTGTGCTGTCGTGTCTCTGGACCGACTCGATCACATGATCCGCTCTGTGCTATCGTGTCTCTGGACCGACTCGATCACATGATCCGCTCTGTGCTGTCTTGTCTCTGGACTGATTCGATCACATGATCCGCTCTGTGCTACCGTGTCTCTGGACCGACTCGATCACATGATCCGCTCTGTGCTGTCGTGTCTCTGGACCGACTCGATCACATGATCCGCTCTGTGCTGTCATGTCTCTGGACCAACTCTGGACCGACTCGATCACACGACCTGCTCTGTGCAGTCGTGTCTCTGGACCGTCTCGATCACATGATCCGCTCTGTGCTGTCGTGTCTCTGGACCGACTCGATCACATGATCCGCTCTGTGCTGTCGTGTCTCTGGACCGACTCGATCACATGATCCGCTCTGTGCTGTCGTGTCTCTGGACCAACTCTGACCGACTTGATCACATGATCTGCTCTGTGCTGTCGTGTCTCTGGAACGACTTCGATCACATGATCCGCTCTGTGCTGTCGTGTCTCTGGACCGACTCGATCACATGATCCGCTCTGTGCTGTCGTGTCTCTGGACCGAATCAATCACATGATCCGCTCTGTGCTGTCGTGTCTCTGGACTTAATCGATCACATGATCTGCTCTGTGCTGTCGTGTCTCTGGAACGACTTCGATCACATGATCCGCTCTGTGCTGTCGTGTCTCTGGACCGAATCAATCACATTATCCGCTCTGTGCTGTCGTGTCTCTGGACTTAATCGATCAAATGATCCGCTCTGTGCTTTCGTGTCTCTGGATCGACTCGATCACATGATCCGCTGTGTGCTGTCGTGTCTCTGGACTGTCTCGATCACATGATCCGCTCTGTGCTGTCGTTTCTCTGGATCGACTCGATCACATGATCCGCTCTGTGCTGTCGTGTCTCTGGACCAACTCGATCACATGATCCGCTCTGTGCTGTCGTGTCTCTGGACCAACTCTGGACCGACTCGATCACACGACCTGCTCTGTGCTGTTGTGTCTCTGGACTGACTCGATCACATGATCCGCTCTGTGCTGTCGTGTCTCTGGACCGACTCTATCACATGATCCTCCCTGTGCTGTCGTGTCTCTGGACTGAATCGATCACATGATCCGCTCTGTGCTGTCGTGTCTCTGGACCAACTCGATCACATGATCCGCTCTGTGCAGTCGTGTCTCTGGACCGACTCGATCACATGATCTGCTCTGTGCTGTCGTGTCTCTGGACCGACTCGATCACATGATCCGCTCTGTGCTGTCGTGTCTCTGGACCGACTCTATCACATGATCCTCCCTGTGCTGTCGTGTTCTGGACTGAATCGATCACATGATCCGCTCTGTGCTGTCGTGTCTCTGGACCGACTCGATCACATGATCCGCTCTGTGCTGTCGTGTCTCTGGACCAACTCTATCACATGATCCGCTCTGTGCTGTCGTGTCTCTGGACCAACTCTATCACATGATCCGCTCTGTGCTGTCGTGTCTCTGGACCGACTCGATCACATGATCCGCTCTGTGCTGTCGTGTCTCTGGACCGAATCGATCACATGATCCGCTCTGTGCTGTCGTGTCTCTGGACCGCCTCGATCACATGATCCGCTCTGTGCTGTCGTGTCTCTGGACCAACTCGATCACATGATCCGCTCTGTGCTGTTGTGTCTCTGCACCGACTCGATCACATGATCCGCTCTGTGCTGTTGTGTCTCTGGACCGACTCGATCACATGATCCGCTCTGTGCTGTTGTGTCTCTGCATCGACTCGATCACATGATCCGCTCTGTGCTGTCGTGTCTCTGGACCGACTCGATCACATGATCCGCTCTGTGCTGTTGTGTCTCTGGACCGACTCGATCACATGATCCGCTCTGTGCTGTTGTGTCTCTGGACTGTCTCGATCACATGATCCGCTCTGTGCTGTCGTGTCTCTGGACCGACTCGATCACATGATCCGCTCTGTGCTGTCGTGTCTCTGGACCGACTCGATCACATGATCCGCTCTGTGCTGTCTTGTCTCTGGACCGACTCGATCACATGATCCGCTCTGTGCTGTCGAGTCTCTGGATCAACTCGATCACATTATCCGCTCTGTGCTGTCTTGTCTCTGGACGGACTCGATCGATTTTGGTTTCTAGTCCTGTTCCTGTTTTGCTTCGCCTGAGAATAATCAGGAATTGCAAATTTATGATGAGTCAAATTAATCATCTCATTAAAATGGGCTGATTTACTAAAATTTATCAGACAGAAAATCAAAAGTCTTCAAAAAACAGTTATGACTCAACTGACATGAGATATTATTACCAACAATAAGCGCTCAGTGCATAAGCCTAAAGTCCTTAACACAATTAGTGCAATTTTACAGTATCTGAAGAAGTGCTTTCAGTAACAGAACACTGTACTTTAGCAGTTACTGGCTAATCAGTCTCAATTTTCAGAGTTCAGACTTTACTGAGGGCTCGATGGACCTCGAAAATGAAATTCTCACAGAAGAATATTCACACTGGTCTTAATTGGACAGTTGGTCTCATAAGTCAGTGGAGATTTGATAGTGTCCCGGGCGGTAAGAGCCACAGAGATATTCATGGTTGGCCAGCTGTGGATAAAGTGCTACATTTTAATGATGGGATCGCTGCATCTCCTTCTCTAAAGATCTTTGGAGCAACGGGAGTTCAATTTGAGCTAATAAGATGTAAATGTATTGGAGAGACTTCAGCTGAACCTGCTAAAACATAGCGTATCAGAAAGTCAACACACAGACACAAATATGTTAATACACTTCTCATGCTGCGTTTGAAAAAAACATTTTTTCTTGAGGTTATAGGCCATTTGCATTTACAAGGTGAATGGATTTGACGGCAGCTATAACAGCAATGAAGATGTACACCGATCAGGCATAACATTATGACCACTGACAGGTGACGCAAATATCTCATCACTGCACATGTTAATGGGTGGGATATATTAGGCAGCAAGTGAACATTTTGTCCTCAAAGTTGATGTGTTAGAAGCAGGAAAATTGGGCAAGTGTAAGGATTTGAGCGAGTTTGACAAGGACCAAATTGTGATGGCTTGACAGCTGGTGACTTGACAAAGCATCTCCAGAACTGCAGCTCTGCAGCAAAGGATGCACTATGGGAAGAAGACGAGCCGGCAGAGGCAGTGTGATGCTTTGGGCAATGTTCTGCTGGGAAACCTTGGGTCCTGCCATCCATGTGGATGTCACTTTGACACGTACCATCTACCTAAGCATTGCTGCAGACCATGTACACCCTTTCATGGAAATGTTATTCCCTGGAGGCTGTGGCCTCTTTCAGCAGGATAATGCTCCTGCCACAAAGCAAAAATGGTTCAGGAATGGTTTAAGGAGCACAACAAAGAGTTTGAGGTGTTGCCTTGGCCTCCAAATTCCCCAAATCTCAATCCAATCGAGCATCTGTAAGATGTGCTGAGCAAACAAGTCAAATCCGTGGAGGCCCCAACTTGCAACTTATAGGACTTAAAGGATCTGCTGCTAGTATCTTGGTGCCAGATACCACAGCACACCTTCAGGTCTAGTGGAGTCTATGCCTCGAAGGGTCAAGGCTGTTTTGGCTGCAAAAGTGTAACCAACACAATATTACCAACACAATATTAGGTCATAATGTTATGCCTGATTGGTGTATATGTTAAAAGTAAAGGTTCATTCTTGATCCTTTTTAATTTCAAAATTATGCTTACTAATTAAATATTATCTGCTCATAATATGTAAGCCTCTTTTTACATTGAGTGTGATCGTCTCATCTTTAGGCACATAAACTGTGACAAACCTCTAAAAACATAACACATTCTTATTATAGAGGAGATTGACTTCTCTGAAACAGGCTGGTTTCATCATAGTTCGGGGGGTAAAACTGGAAATAACATTTGCTGCTAAATGTCTCTCATTAGCATTTCAGTTCAAACAGCCTGAACCACAAATATGTTGATTGAACCTTTCCTGCAAGAAAACAACTATTTTCCTGGTGAAAAAGCCACAAACGCTTGGAACACGAACGGCTACACACTAACAGAAAAATGTTCTGGAAGAAGGACAGGTTATCACTGGCCAAAAGCTATTACGCAAGCATTCCCAAATCCCAAACTCTTCATTTAGTGTCTTGCACTACAACCCATATATTGTCTATTCATATCGCAGTCTTAGTTATTTTCGACATTGGAAAATAGATGGTGACGTTCCATTAAATGGCTCGGAGGCGGCCACAGAGGTGTTTGTGTTAGCTTAACCTGCACGGCTCCGCAATGAAACAAGCCACTGAGAGGGAGGTGAACGCAAACAGCCATTAGAGAGCTGTTTACCAAGACTGAAGCCAATAACAAGCCGAGTCATATGACAAATATCAATCTAATATATTACACAGACTGAAGACTTCAAGAGTTTATGAGGAAGCTTACTATAGAACTATAGAAACTATAGAATAGGTCATTGGTATTTTCTATCCCCCTATTTTTTGTGTTATTTTTTTTGTTTGTTTCTTTCATGATATAACTTACATTTATGACTTTTCAAAAAAGTCATAATTGCGAGTTTATTTCATTCAGTTCTGAGGAAAAGAGTAATAATTGCGAGTTTATATCATGCAATTCTGAGAGAAAAAAAAGTCATAAATGTCAGTAATATCATCCAATTCTGAGAAAAGAGAAAATTAATAGAAACTAATACATTTTAATTTCCAGGTTTATTTGATGAATATAAAGATTGAAAAATGATGAAAGCATGTTTCAATTATGACTTTTTTCCCTTCAGAAATGTTTGATATTAACTTGCAATTTTAAGAAAAAAAAAGTTTAAATTATCAAAAAAAAAAGGTTTCATAATTTTCCAATCGTTCTTTTCCTCAAATAATCCTGAAAAATTAAATCAGTTTCCACTCAAATCTGAACCAGCACGACTGTTAATACTGATAATAATCATAAATGTTTCTTGAGCATCAAATCATCATATTAGAATGACTTCTGAAGGATCATGTGACACTGAAGACTGGATTAATGATGCTAAATACATTTTACATTTTTACTAAATATTCACATAGAAAACAGTCACTTTAAATTGTAATAATATTTCACAATATAAAATTTTTTTACAAATAAATGCAGTCTTGGTGAGCAGAAGAGCTTCATTTAAAAACATGGATACTGTATATTCTTTGCATATACAACAACGTCAATGTTACTAACAGACAAACATGATAAATATTGCAACACATTTTGCACAATGCTATATCAAGAGACCAAAACACGATCGTATAATTCACATCTGTGATTTCTGTGTGTGTCTGTATGTGATCGCATGAGGGTATCTTGGACATATCCTGTCATTCCCTGGCAAAATATTAAAATGGTTATCACGAAACCTTCCCAGTAATGCGAGCTGTAATCAGAAACTTCTCCCAACTGTGAGCTGCCCTTCAAGTCCAACTCTCTGTCAAAACACATTCCCTGTGAGCTGCTCTCGACTCTCGAGTCTGAGCGGGTCTTTTCCAGCTCACAGAGAGAGAGGAGGAGGATATAGCCTTCAGCACAGCTTCAGGGGCCGAGGGATTTAAACCACGCCGGGCAAAATCATTTACAAAGTGTATTTTCATAACTGTATATGTATTCATGTCTATGGTAAAGAAAACAACATATGCAACGAGCCCATTCTGCAAACGAATTAGCTTTATATCTGCAGAGATGATCAAAATAGATAAAAGACGTCTTGTGAAAATAGACAACAAAACATCCCAAAAAATCAAGACGAAGAATCCCTTTATCAAGGACCTTTGCACAAGATTAACAAATGTAAAGGTCGACTGACAGCACAACCGAAGTGACAAAGCAGGAACGATCAGTGAGGGGTTGATTTAAAAAAAAAACTAAAAAAAAACAGTTGCACAATCTACAAAATGCCATCTTTCTTAATAACAAACCGCAGGAAGAATCACACCCACTCATCGAGCAGCTCTGAGACGAGTCTATGAAGTGAACACCAGCCGTGTTCGTATATCTAGGTGCTCGGCTGTTTTTCTGTCAGGCAGGGGTTCAGGATCTGGTTTGTACCTGTCATATCTGTCACCATTTACCATCTGTGACTCAATCACTTGGAAGAGAAAGAGGATAGAGATAGTGCTCGCTCAAGTACACCAGCCAAGAGTGAGTGTGTTTCAACATCGGAGGTGAAAGTGATAGAGACAGTCGTTTCTGAAGAAACACGGCCCTTAGAGCTTAAATGTGCGGATAGGACGGACAACACACTCCACAGAGCCTCAATGAGAGGCGGTCTCGATTATCTGTATCGCTCTCTGTCTATTTGTGAATGATTGATGCAGAAAAAACAGCTATCCTACTATTTATATTTGCAATATATTCATATTTATTTATTTATTCATTTATTTATGCCAATTTAAAACATACTTTATTTTACAATTCCATAGATAGTATACACAGGGTCACCCTGACTGGTCTGCTGTTGTGCCGCCCCATACGCAGCAAACTGTGATGCTCTGTGTATTCTGACACCTTTCTATCAGAACCAGCATTAACTTCTTGAGCAATTTGAGCTCCAGTAGCTCGTCTGTTTGGCCAGCCTTCGCTCCCCACGTGCATCAATGAGCCTGGGCCACCCATGACCCTGTGGCCGGTTCTCCACTGTTCCTTCCTTGGAGCACTTTTGATAGATCCTGACCACTGCAGACCGGGAACACCCCACAAGAGCTGCAGTTTTGGAGATCTCTGACCCAGTCGTCTAACCATCACAATTTGGCCCTTGTCAGACTTGCTCAAATCCTTACGCTTGCCCATTTTTCCTGCTTCTAACACATCAACTTTGAGGACAAAATGTTCACTTGCTGCCTAATATATCCCACACTCTAACAGGTGCCGTGATGGAGAGATAATCAGTGTTATTAACTTCACAATGGTCATAATGTTATGCCTGATTGGTGTAATTATTTAATATGCCAGGTAATTTTGTAATTAACTTAAATTCCATTAAAAAATAAATGACAGAATAAATGAGAGTTGTATTGTACATATTCTCAGCAACTAAAACATGAACAAACACTGAAACTGTTATACAGCAAATCAGATGTTCTATGACATGATCTGATCACTTGCATTTTCCACATAAGAATTCATATAATGACTGATTTTCACAAAACAGACAATAATTGCTTTGACTGACGGTCACTAATGGACACACAATCATTTCTCCCATTTCTCCAAGGCAAAAGGGACGTTTGGTGGCACCATGTGAACATCTGCACCTCCTCACACTGTCAAGACAGCTGACAGCTGGACACGTCGTTATGGAGACGGCCACCGATGGCAACGGCCTGGCTGACCTTGTCACATTAGAGCTGTCTGGGCGTCCCAGCTGTCAATCACGGGAATTATGAGGAATAATTACCTCCACTCAAAGCTGTGACAGTCGCATTGTGCGTTTGCATTTGCTATCTCACATCGGATTAGATTTCTGATGCATGACTAACTTCATACTTAAGCCAGAGATAAAAAGAACTCATTTTAAGAAAAGCACAGCGGAAAGTGTTGCACAACTCCGGGGGGTTACGCAACATGATCAGACGTATTTCTCAGTGTTATCTGAACACTAAACGCAGATGGATAGGATACAAAACTTTAAGCTTTTACTGCACAAAACCATCTTCTCTTAAAGACAAAGACACAGAAAATTACATTTACTATTACAGGTGGAGCATCTGTTATAAAAGCTCAACTTTATTATAAAGGGGTTGAATTTAGATACTGCCTGAGCAATATGGGCTTGTTTCGCAGTGAGATAAAGGGTAATGCAATATAAGGGATGTTATCTCCATTCAGCTTGAATAAGTGAAAAACACTGCCTGTTGTTGTGAGATCAACATTAGCCTCTTAAATGCACCATTATTGCTATTTAAGCCTTTCTAATATCCAATGCATTTCACTCTTCATTTATATCATCTGCACAAGGACACAGCATGAAAGGGAAGGAAATAATATTGACTTACATTTTCATAAATTGTGAGGTTGCTGCAAGCTCCTATTTCACATGGAGACAAAGCCATGCAATTAAAAAGAAATGAGCAAATAAAATCAATGCGGATCACTTACATTGTGGTGACAAAGGACTCACCAAAGGACAACACAAGCCTAAATCTTAATTAGCCTTTGTAATTAGCCCGATGCATGGAGGAAAATCCGATACCAAGACAGGATGCTTTAGCTGGCTCAGCATTAAATAAAGACAGAATTCATGTTTAGCATTCGCTGATTAATGGAAATAAGGGCTATGTTTGCAGCAGATGATGACCAAATACATCTGACAGTGTAAATAGATTAAAATAAAATAAAATAAATAAACAAATTATATATTTTATTAATAATACAAATATTTTATTTAGTATTGCATTTGTATTTATATTTATAGCACACAAAAGGATCAAATAAATCACAATAAATGCTTACTGTTGTAAGTAAATGGGGAAAAACAAAAACAAAATTCAAGCGTTTCTATATCATGTTTTGTTCTTCGTGCTCATGCACAGAAACCCGTTCATATGTCGGATGTAGCCTTAAGCTACGTCCACGCGTTGAGGACATGTCGTCAGGCATTCATTATACAGTGGCACCTTTTTCTGACACTGAATATCCCAACAAGGTGCTGACGAGAAAAATGATAATGATGTGCTGGTCATAAAAGCCAGCAGTGGCTGTTTATCATGAAAGCGAGTGAGTGATGTTGTAGAAGTACACCTCTCCTCATACACCACATGCACTGTAATGACTCCTACATCCTTCACTGACCTCAACACATGCGGCTCAATGAGTCCTTGGGAGTGAGGCAAAATCATAATGTGTTTCAGGGTGATTGAAACCTGACAAGAACATAACCTGGTCAACATTTCACCACAAATTCTCTGTATATGTCTGTCTGTCCATGCACACACGTCTGGTTCACTATCTTAATGGTGACTCTCCATAGACGTAATGGATTTTATACTGTACAAACTGTATATTCTCAACCCTTACACTAACCCATCACGCAAAATACAGGCATTTTTACATTTTCCAAAAACTTTTATGATTTTATGATTTATAAGCTTGTTCCATCATGGGGACCTCAATTTAAACATGAACACACACACACACACACACACACACACACACACACACACACACACACACACACACACACACACACACACACACACACACACACACGTTTGTTTTTGTGAAATGTGGGGACATTCCATAGGCGTAATGCATTTTATACTGTACAAACCGTATTTTCTATCCCCCTACACTGCCCCTGCCCCTAAACCTACCCATCACAGGAGACATGCTGCATTTTACTTTTTCAATAAACATCACTTAGTGTGATTTATAAGATGTTTTCCTCATGGGGACCAAAAATGTCCCCACAAGGACAAGGATTTTGGATATTGCCATCTTTGTGGGACATTTTGTCCCCATACCAAGGGATTACCAGTCCACACACACACACACACACACACACACACACACACACACACACACACACACACACACACACACACACACACACACACACACACACACACACACACACACACACACACACACACACACACACACACACACACACACACACACACACACACACACACACACACACACACACACACACACACACACACACACACACACACGCACACACACACACACGCACACACAAACACACACTTTTACTTGTAAATTATTTAGACATGGTAGTATTTGTTCAAAGACATTCATACAAAAGGCAGATAAAATACATAATGAGAATTTGGAATCATGGACATACAATACGTCAACAATAAAAAAATAAAATAAGATTTTTTTATTTAGTTCTTTCTTACTTTCTAAAATTTTCAAATAAAGCAAATTATGTATATATGTACATATATATATATATATTCTTGAATTTTCAACAAATAATTTTCCTATTAAATCACGCATTGAAAAGTATGAAGAATATTTAGTATTCTTTCACCAATTTATTTTTATTTTTAAATAAGCCATTTTTCAAGCTCAGTGTTTGAGAACATCACTGTAGAGTTCTTCAGCTTATGAACCTAACAGCTCTTAATATGCAGCCTTGCATGTGTGTGTGTGTGTGTGTGTGTGTGTAATTGAGTGGTGGTTTCTCCTCAGTGGCTGGCTGAGAATACTTTTCAACTTGGTGTGTCTCCGCTCCAGACGCTGCTGTACAACATCACTCAAATACTCAACAAATTCCTAATCATGTCCTGATGACACGCCTGAAGCCCACGCCACTGATTGGACACGACTGAAAGTCAGAAAACATTTGGTTTGTCTGCTATATGTGGCTATAGTGATTCTGAGACGTTTAAAGTGAGTTAAGCATCACTTCAAGGCATAACGTCTGATAACTCTGCCCTCTGTTTACTAAGCATGTACATCCGGCATAACATACCATTCCTAATATTGTGTTGGTCCCCATTTTGCTGCCAAAAGGGTGTACATGGTCTGCAACAATAGTTAGGTAGATGGTATGTGTCAAAGTAACATCCACATGGATGCAGGACCCCAAGGTTTCCCAGCAGAACATTGCCCAAAGCATCACACTGCCTCTGTCCAGTTCTGATGCTCACATGCCACTGTTGGTGCTTTCGGCGGTGGACAGGGGTCAGCATTGGCATCCTGACTGGTCTGCTGCTGTGCAGCCCCATATGTAATAAACTGTGATGCTCTGTGTATTCTGACACCTTTCTATCAGAACCAGCATTAACTTCTCGAGCAATCTGAGCTACAGTAGCTCGTCTGTTTGATCGGACCACACGGGCCAGCCTTCGTTCCCCACATGCATCAATGAGCCTGGGCGGCCCATGACCCTGTGGCCGGTTCTCCACTGTTCCTTCCTTGGAGCACTTTTAATAGATCCTGACCACTGCAGACCGGGAACACCCCACAAGAGCTGCCATTTTGGAGATGCTCTGACCCAGTCGTCTAGCCATCACAATTTGGCCCTTGTCAAACTCGCACAAAAATCCTTACACTTGCCCATTTTCCCTGCTTCTAACACATCAACTTTGAGGACAAAATGTTCACTTGCTGCCTAATATATCCCACCCACTAACAGGTGCAGTGATGAAGAGATCATCAGTGTTATTCACTTCACCTGTCATAATGTAATGCCTGATCGGTGTATAATGATAATGCTTTCCCCAGCACTTACAACCACTGCAGAAGCTCATATTCACCTAATCTAAGGCCACCTTCATATCACATTCAGGTCAAAGTGTTCCTTCCTGAATTTCCCCTTGAGGATCAATACAGCAGAGGAAATCTATGTATTTAATCAGCATGGCTTACACTGAGTTTGCTGTTGATGTGATTATGTAACAGCGGGACCTTTTTATAAGGTCAAGAGGGATTATAATCAAAAACACATTTGAGTTAAACACGGATTAAAATTTACTGCACTTTTTTTTTTAAGATGTTATGCAACATTTTTTTATATACTTTTATTAAAATGAGACATTTTTATCTCACATTAAATTGTAACTGCTGAGTCTGAGACATACTATCTTGTTTCTAGGAGCAATAGTACAGAATGCTTACAAAGCACCCAAAAGCGTGCTTTTATTTTATATTTTAACATTAAATGCATCATATTTTCTTCCTTTTGTCTGTTCTTTTATTTTCCCTGCAGAACTGTTTGCATGAAAGGTAAATAAATAACGATTCTCACATTGAAATAAATGATTGTGTGAAAAACAAGGTGAATAAGATGATAATTTTGGCTCTATAACTTGTAATAAAAATAAAATAGGTCTAAGGAAGGAAGGAAGGGAGAGAGGGAAGAGGGAGGAAGACAAATATGTATTTATTAAATATTTTTTTAATTATTAATAATTTATTTATACATTAATTCATTATTTATTTAGACAAAATACATGAATATTTGGAGGAGAAAATAGGATTAAATGTTATGAAAATAATTGTAAAAAAGTGTAATATTTATTTATTTGTTTGTTTGTTTATTTGTATGTTCACAGATTATGTATTTAGACAAAATGTAAAATTAATATTCATAGGGAGAAATGTGATTAAAAATGTGATTAAATGTCATGAAAATAAATACTTTCACGATGTAAAAAAAATGCATTTATACTCAAATAAAAATTTATTAGGAACATCATACTAATACTGTGTTTGACCCTTTCGCCTTCAGAACTGCCTTAATTCTTCGTGGCATTGATTCAACAAGGTGCTGAAAGCATTCTTTAGACATGTTGGCCCATATTGATAGGATAGCATCTTGCAGTTGATGGAGATTTGTGGGATGCACATCCAGGGCACGAAGCTCCCGTTCCACCACATCCCAAAGATGCTCTATTGGGTTGAGATCTGGTGACTGTGGTGGTCATTTTAGTTCAGTGAACTCATTGTCATGTTCAAGAAACCAATTTGAAATGATTCGAGCTTTGTGACATGGTGCATTATCCTGCTGGAAGTAGCCATCAGAGGATGGGTACATGGTGGTCATAAAGGGATGGACATGGTCAGAAACAATGCTCAGGTAGGCCGTGGCATTTAAACAATGCCCAATTGGCACTAAGGGGCCTAAAGTGAAATCATCCCCACACCATTACACCACCACCACCAGCCTGCACAGTGGTAACAAGGCATGATGGATCCATGTTCTCATTCTGTTTACGCCAAATTCTGACTCTACCATCTGAATGTCTCAACAGAAATCGAGACTCATCAGACCAGGCAACATTTTTCCAGTCTTCAACTGTTCAATTTCGGTGAGCTTGTGCAAATTGTAGCCTCTTTTTCCTATTTGTAGTGGAGTTGAGTGGTACCCGGTGGGGTCTTCTGCTGTTGTAGCCCATCCGCCTCAAGGTTGTGCGTGTTGTGGCTTCACAAATGCTTTGCTGCATACCTCGGTTGTAACGAGTGGTTCTTTCAGTCAAAGTTGCTCTTCTATCAGCTTGAATCAGTCGGCCCATTCTCCTCTGACCTCTAGCATCAACAAGGCATTTTCTCCCACAGGACTGCCGCATACTGGATGTTTTTCCCTTTTCACACCATTCTTTGTAAACCCTAGAAATGGTTGTGTGGAAATCCCAGTAACTGAGCAGATTGTGAAATACTCAGAACTGACACCAACAACTATGCCATGCTCAAAATTGCTTAAATCACCTTTCTTTCCCATTCTGACATTCAGTTTGGAGTTCAGGAGATTGTCTTGACCAGGACCACACCCCTAAATGCATTGAAGCAACTGCCATGTGATTGGTTGATTAGATTATTGCATTAATGATAAATTGAACAGGTGTTCCTAATAATCCTTTAGGTGAGTGTATTTATATAAAATGGAAATTTGTAGGGGGAAATTTTATTTAACTGTCATGAAAGTAAATACTACCACAATGCAAACCCTCTAAATAAGCTTCCTTTTTCTAATTAATTTTTTCTTTCTTTTGACTTTCAAGAAATGACATTTCACTGCATACATACTTCTCAAAATGTACAAAAAATAATCTCACATAACTCCTCTTAGAGTTTCAGAAGAGATCTCAAAGATGCATTGCATATAAATTTGCTCTGATCCAAAGTCACTTTATAATTTGTACACTGTTTACGTGCATATCTACTGTAGATTTGAGGACAAATTCAGGATTTAATGTGCAAGTGAGCAAGCACTTTATGCATCAAAACTGTGTCCTTGTG
The DNA here is from genome assembly GCA_023029165.1 of Gobiocypris rarus. Taxonomy (NCBI): domain Eukaryota; kingdom Metazoa; phylum Chordata; class Actinopteri; order Cypriniformes; family Gobionidae; genus Gobiocypris; species Gobiocypris rarus. The sequence continues at coordinate 12,914,580 of CM040914.1, forward strand.
CACACAAAACCTTTCAGACATGATCCAGTATAATTGAGACTCAGAAGCCAAAAGAGACGAATGCTCATAGGATGAAGCTGAAATGATACTTCCTCGTCCGTCTGACCCCAGACCAGAGGTGGCATATTCATCAGGATAAGAATAAACCGATGGCCTGATGTTTTCTCTGTACATCTCATTTCCTGTGAAACTCTAACTCTAACTGATGAAATGCCACGTCCGTCTGTTTTCTTCCCAAACAGCATGATCACGACCGCTCTCGTTAGATGGCACCGCTTTTTTGCAGCCTGAGGCTAATGGTGGCATAACATCTCCTGTGGTTTCATGAATTGAGATGAATGCAAACCCCCACGGCTTTACAAGAAAATTAATAACACAGATTACTAATTTCTTACAACATTTACATTCGTTCTGTGGAATCACATCTTAGCAGGAAACTTCAGTGTGTCGTAGCAGGAATATTTAATTGCTGACCAAAAATATGACGCAAAATATGATTACTCAGAGGAGAGCTAACAAACCACAATTAGCAAATAAAAGATCCTAGCATGAGGTACGCAAACAAATTATGGGCTAAAGCTTTATTACATGCAACAACTGATATGTGAGATGCTCGAGTCTGTAAATGCAACACATATCCCACCCACCCATCCACCCACCCATCCAAACATCCATCCAAACATCCACCCACCCGTCCGCCCATCCATCCACCCACCAACCCACCCACCCACCAATCCATCCATCCATCCACCCACCCATCCATCCATCCATCCATCCATCCATCCATCCATCCATCCACCCACCCACCATTCCAACAACTTGTTCCATCCATCCATCCATCCATCCACCATCCATCCATCCATCCACCCACCCACCATTCCAACCACTGCTCCATCCATCCATCCATCCATCCATCCACCCATCCATCCATCCATCCATCCATCCATCCATCCATCCATCCATCCATCCATCCATCCATCCATCCATCCATCCATCCATCCACCATTCCAACCATCCATCCAAACACCCACCACCCATCCATCCATCCATCCATCCATCCATCCATCCACCCACCATTCCACCCACCCATCCGTCCATCCATCCATCTTTCCACCCACCCACCCACCAATCCATCCATCCATCCACCCACCCACCATTCCAACCACCCATCCATCCACCATTCCAACCATCCATCCATCCAAACACCGACCCGCCCATCCATCCACCCACCCACCCACCGACCCACCCACCCACCAATCCATCCATCCAAACACCCACCCACCCATCCATCCACCCATCATTCCATCCATCCATCCATCCATCCATCCATCCATCCATCCATCCATCCATCCACCATTCCAACCACCCACCAATCCAACCATCCATCCATCCATCCATCCATCCACCATCAATCCATTCATCTATCCATCTACCCATCTATCCATCCATTCATCCATCCATCCATCCATCCATCCATCAGAACTTCATTAAATATCCTGAACTACAAAAGAGCAGCTGATCCTCTAGGCATTGCTATAATTGAATTGCATTAACCCATATCGCATATATACACACTTGAATTAGCCAAATTGGTTTCGTCCAATAGAAAGAAAGAAAAAAAAAACATGCCGGTCGACGTAATCAGTTCAATACTTCCAATTTCCAAAAGGCATTCCCTGTGAAAGTTTGGTAAACCACACAGTTTCTTCAATCGATACAGTGAATGGGACCAGACCTGCTCAAGACGTGGTCTGAATGTCTTCAAAAGCCTGCCAATCAATGCAGGTGAGAAGGGCACATCAACACAGGCTGCGGGTAAATGCCACGTATGCCACATGGAGCAAAGGTCAGTCCCTACCGCCAACCCATCCAAGCTGATCGCACAAAGAGATGCTATTTCAAACAAAAACTACTTTCCCTGTGGCCGTTCTATAAATATTCAAAAACCAAATGAATTATCCTCTTTTGCTAATCGAACTGCAGCACTATAAAGCCAGTCGATATCTCTCTGTGGGGGAGCAATATACTGACTTAAAATCCATAGTGCAGAAAATGAGCTCTAAAAAATGCAAAACAAAGCCAAAGTGGTTGGTGAAGGAAGACAAAGCACATCAGGAAGTTTATCTTAAAAAATATCCTTAAATGCATTGTGCACAAATTATTGACAAATTTAAGTTTCACTTTCAAAGTTAAACAACGCATGCATTTTTCACACTGCATTATGGTAAAGGAAAAGACTTTCGCAGTATCAATTCTGTGGGTGGGCGGCATTAAGCTGCTAAAGCTAGTGCCTATAGGTCACATGAATCAAGCTGAACCGTCACTCAAACTATATTTACATGCCATCAGCGAGAATATATTAAACATTTAACAGAATCAAGCAGCAGGGACGTAGCTTTTGCATAGCGCAGGAGGTGAAAATCACCTTGGAGCAATTAGCAGTGTTTTCTGCATCTCTATAACAACATGAAATAGCATTCACAACCCATTTTACTTCAGCAATGTGACAGAATTCCAAGGGAAACAGGACATTAAAGACCAGAATGCAGCCAGAACTCAATGTGAGTTGGCTAAAGCTAGTGACGCATTGACATTAAAGTTATTGGCAGAAAGCAAAACCTACTGGCCTGAAAACTGAAACTCTTTGTTTGGACCAGCCATCAATACCATACAATTAACTGACTGATTGGTGGATAGAACGATAGAAAAAAGGATAGATAGAAAGATAGATAGAAAGATAGATAGATAGATAGATAGATAGATAGATAGATAGATAGATAGATAGATAGATAGATAGATAGATAGATAGATAGATAGATAGATAGATAGATAGATAGATAGATAGATAGATAGATAGATAGATAGATAGATAGATAGATAGATAGATAGATAGATAGATAGATAGATAGATAGATAGATAGATAGATAGATAGATAGATAGATAGATAGATAGATAGATAGATAGATAGATAGATAGATAGATAGATAGATAGATAGAATGATAAATAGATATACAGACAGACAGACAGATAGACAGACAGATTGATCGATAAAGCAAACAATAGAACGAATGATTGAAGAAATGATAGAACGAACGATATAATGAACAATAGAATGAAAAATAGATAGATTACTGACTCAATCAATAAAACAAACAATAGAACAAAACAATAGAAAGATGGCTGGCTTGATCTACAGAACAAACAACAGAATATACGAAATGATAGATAGACAGAAATCAGGACAGACAGGAAATCCATCCATTCATCCAGCTATAATAAAAAAGGAGAAACGTTTGAAACAAACAAAAGATGAACGCAGATCTCACCGATGAACAGGTTCCACTCTGGGTCCAGGTCAGCTTGGTTGGCCAGGCAGCCCCGCATGACATTTTGGCAGTAGTTGGCACAGGGTTTGAGGTCTGGCATTCCTCCACAGTACGGACAGTACAACATTTTGGTCAATGCTTTACTGCATCCTGGTGAAATATTGACCTGCAGGAGACATAAACAATGGGAAGAGGTACAGATGAGTGTGTGAATGCATGTGAGAGTTGCCTTCCAGGCTGTCGGAAGGAACAGAGAAACGAGTTGGCCTTAAATATATTCCAGAGAGACTCTCCACTGTGCACTCAAAACCTAGGACCTCCGTTGGGTCTAAACGCTGTTTGTGCCACACTCAAAGTGGTTTTCAGAGCGAAGAACTGCATTTAGAACGGGTCAAAGATGTCTTTCAAAGCACAGTGGGGTGAGCTATTCATAAAGCACTGCATCAGTTCAATGCAAAGTCCATTTTCAGTGTCAACATGGATTCTTTCAGGAGGCTGCATTCACAAGGATTCAGAGACACTTGTTGACGGACCTCAAATGACAACATTCTCACATCAGCTACCCTTCAGAGCAGACATATATCTACTTCCAACCGTCTCTGATAATTGCATGTCATTCTCTATCTTTATACTTGACTCCGGAGCTTGTACGCCAGCCACCTTCTGTCCATCACGTGGAGGCGCGCTCTCCAAAGGTCAAGGCCGCACTGAAAGGAGGCAGACGGTCAGCTGGAAACACGCAGAGAGATCCAAAAGGACCTGTTGTGTTGATTGCTCTGATCTAACCTGACAGTGCAGCATGACATTGCCTTATAAAACTACAACTGCAGCATGAAACACGTCTCAAATAGAGTTTGAGGGGGAAAATATGAAAATCAAGAATGTACAGTACAATACACAGTGCACAGTTTTTTAATGGAATATTGCAGATTTAATATAAATGATTTATCCATGCCCATTATAATTATTTTATAATTCATGTGCCTCATAATCTTTAATAAACAGCTACATGTCTTTTCTGATGATGAGTGCGGGCCACCTGTCACTCACAGGAGATCAGCCAATAGCAAACCACAACCATCCAATCAATTCCCATTGGACAGAATCAAGTCCCGCCCTTCATTTGCTCTTGTTCCAGAAGAACAAGAAAACTTCTGTTTTACATCTCACAATTGCAAGTGTATGTCTTTTAATTGAGATTTTATATTTATAGTTGTTTTTTTGGTTTTTTACTTCATGTCACAATTATCTTTGACATGACCTTGTTACCTTGTTTGTTTAAGTGTATAAAATCCACTTAAATATAAGTCAAACTGAAGTTTACTTAAAAGTGCACTATAAAACGTTTCCGTCCGTTAGAGACAAAGAATGACGCAAAGGTTGAGCGCAGCATCTTGGGACATGTGGTCTTCACCTCACACCCGGTGGACAAGAATAGGGCAGAAATCATGATCATGGATGTGATTATTAACGTTACTGTAGTGTGAAGCAGAGCAGGACCGAGTGTTGTGGAGCTGATCAAGGCCGCCGGAGCGATTGATACTCAACACACGGCTCGCAAGCAGCGGGACTTTTATTATGACGGTTATTATGACTTTTACACAGTCGCCTGCGCCATTTCCGCTTTTCCGGTCACGAGTATGAGTTAACGCAGCTCTGTTTCTCATAGTAGATACATTTGAGTGTATTTTTGAGCAAGATGAGAAAGGGGGAGACTTTATAGTGTGTAATAGTGTTTAGTATGCAATTATACTAGTAGAACAATTTAAATTACAGTGGGTTACCATTGTGGAGAAGAGTGGAGCATTTGCTTAGGCTGTGGACTAATACAATTAATGTCATAACCACTTTGATGAAAGGAGCTTTAAATGCTTAACATTTAAATTGCAAAGGTGTGCTATTACTAGCTAAAAGTTTGTCAACTAGCTAGTACAGTATTATAAATCAGTTGTGTAATATAAAAGTACATGAGAGTGAAGTGGATAAATGAATATTTGAAATGCCTGAACCACATCAGGGATCCATTTAAAATTTGCTTTGAGACTACTTAATCGAGTCACTTAAAATGTATTCAATCTATGATGTTGATGTTACATGAACACATTATGTTTATTTAACTTAATTGATTCATGTGGGACCAATGTACACAATTAATTTATGTAAATTAAACACACTTTTTTCAGTGTATAAAACATAATAAAATAAAAATAATAATAATTATTTATATATATATATATATATATATATATATATATATATATATATATATATATATATATATATATATATATATATAAATCAAAATATTAATATTCCATTGTATAAAAAATATACTATAACACAGAAAAAAACATTCCAAGATAAAATACACTACAACTATTTCCAAAATGTGCAGTATAACTACATTTGTATTTGGACTGCCAAAATAATTTTTTGGATAAGTGAATGCTTTTAAAGAAAATAAAAGGGTATGCTCAATAAATAGATAGACTATGCCTACGCTAACTATCTTAAGCCTCAGTTTATTCTTTGCAAACGAGCAAAATCACGTCTTTTGTTACTTTATGCTACTGCAGTATCTGCTTTGCCTTGTTCTGTAAGGGAGTTAGTTTACAAAGAACTTTTCTAATGTTTCAAACACATGTATTCTGTCAAGCTTCATTTGTTTACCCTTCAAAATCTCCACTTTACACAACTCCACCATCGGCTCGTAATTGAAGGAACGAGCGGGGGATCAGTTGCGCCTCTGAAGCCGCGTCACACCTCCGGATTGGAGGATAAACACTCCCTGTCTTCATCATCCTGCTCGTCTGTGATGATCCGACAGATCCAGACAGCGCCAAACTTCCCTTCGTCTCCTGCTCCAAAGCTACAAGTGTTTCTGGAGCTCCTGAAGAGTCTGAACGGAGAGGATCAAACGGAGCTGCTCTGACGCTCCTCGTTTTATACTCTGACATCAAATGCCGAGCGCAGGAGAGCTTTGAACGCAGTGTGTCTGCAATTTCATCACAGCCAGCTTCGCTCGCACCCTGCGCTGACAGTTTCTCATTCGTTTCTTAATCAGCCATTAACCTCACGCAGTACACAGAGAGACTGCGTGCAAATGTGCCTTTAAACGAGGGACACCACAAGGAGATTTCATTGTACTCTGAGACTGAGGAAAAATCACAGCATTGTTTTCATGCTTTAATACAGTATCTGAAAGAGTGGCAGAACAAATTGTGTTTAAACACAAGGCTGAATTCTCCGTCGCTGTAAAACTAGCAGCATGGGTGATTATTCAAGAGAATATATAACATATATTTGTATACACACACCGATCAGGAATAACATTATGACCACTGATAGGTGAAGTGAATAACAACACTGGTTATCTCTTCATCACTGCACCTGTTAGAGTTCGGCATATATTAGGCAGAAATTTAACATTTTGTCCTCAAAGTTGATGTGTTAGAAGCAGGAAAAATGGGCAAGTGTAAGGATTTGAGAGAGTTTGACAAGGGCCAAATTGTGATGGCTAGACGACTAGAAAGAAAAAATACTGCGCTACACCTGATTGACGTTGATAGGGTCAATTTTAATAAAAATCGAATTAAACTTTTCAAAGGTTCCAAAACAAAATCACCTAGCAACCATACTTTAAAATCCCTGGTAATGAAACAAATACTAAGCACACACCAAATACAAGTCAAAACCAAATATCTATATGAATAATATACAAATAAAGATACTTTTAGATGTTTAATTGGTAGCATTGTGATCGCTAAACAAAAGATTTAATAGCCTAGAAATCTAGACGCATGCCTAGCAGCAGCAAATGTAATTTGCGGTGAGTGTAGTCTAGCAACTCTCCATTGGCTTGCGAGCTTGAAAAACCAAACTCTAGTCAGACCAATCACATCGCGTATAGAGTTGGTGGGCGGGCTTAGCATAATGACGGCAGAGTTGCGAAGGTGCCGCATGCTACTTGTAAACAGAAGATGGCCAACATCTGTCTTTCGAATCGGCTTTTGCCGTGAATCTGGAAGACTTAGAGTTAAGCTTTTCTTTGAGAAAAGAATGGCACTGAAGTCATTCTTAAAAACAGGTACTGTAGATGTGTTCGGAGTTTTGCCGACGGGATACGGCGAACGTTTAATCTATCAACTTAGCTCCGCTTCACGTTGCTCTGGATGGTTGTAGCCCTATCCTATTGCGTGCAGAGGGAATTTGAAAGACAACCGTTTATCCCGCCCCTCGGATTGAGCCCTGCCAATGGTGAGTTCCCAGACCCAACATCTTGATGTGTTTTACATTTTTATTCAGAAAGAAATGCATTAAATTGATCAAAAATGACAGTAAAGGCACAAAAAAAAAAAAAATCCACCAATAATTGTTTTCAGCAATAATAATAATCATAAATGTTTCTTGAGCATCAAATCCTCATATGAGAATGATTTCTGAAGGATCATGTGACGCTGAAGACTGGAGTAATGATGCTTTGATCACAGGAATAATTTACACATTACTATATATTCACATGGAAAACAGCTATGTAGAATACTTTACAATATTACTTTATTATTGTATTATATTACTTTAATTTACTGCAGTCTTTAATCAATTACATGCAGCCTTGGCAGGCAGAAGAGAGAATTTTACAGACCATATTTTTTAAACACCTACACACACTTATCTTTAAACTGGAGCTGTTTAAGTACACTGATGTACAAGTAATGAAATTCCTCAAGCCAATAAATACTTTACTGTAGATTGTACTTGAGGTCAACAAAATGATTTATTCCAGAGTCATGCTCATGTACACACAGAGCACTGAGTTATTAAAGCATAACCAGTGAGCAATAAAATGTTCCTGTGGGTTTGCCCACTGTATATATTTAATACAAATCCATCTTTGACAAAACTGTCATGCAGAAGAAATGCCCAGCAGTGATGGAATAGAAATATGAGGTGTGTTTAACATGCAAGATCATATGCATGCGCACAAACTAGGTCATTTCCATGTTTCTACATTTTACAGCTCGAAAGCTTGCAAAGCAATGCATTTTTCATGAAAGTAAAGCAGCCTTCCTCACAATGCTGATATTCCTGTCGCAAATCAATCTGAAAAGCGCAGGAATCGACCTAAGCCATGGAGAAAGCAACATGCAGTAAGCTTGATCAGCAGCCGAGATTTCCTGAGGAAAGTGAGACCTGTGAGTCATTTATGAGCTCCGGCTTCAGACGTCTTCCACAATAGCAGTGAATTCCTTTTCACACCAGCCAGTCGCAATCGTCCAATCCCTCGAGCTGTGATTCTAGTTACAGGCCAACGGCCAAAACTGACACTAGTTATAGCACTTTTTGTACTGGCAACAAAATACCACATATATTTTATTTTCATTTTAAAAACTTTCATTTGAACTCTTCTCACTGCAACACTAAATACATTCAGAACAGATCCATCTTTGGCAGCCTTCATGAATTACAAATCACAAATTACAAATTGTCCTTTACAAAAACATCACCAACCTATTATGCCCTTTTTTAAAGTCTTAATTTTTTTTATTGGGCTCTACTAGAGCGGGTTTTCAAGCTTGAATGTTGATTATACTTCCTGTTTCTATGAAGCCCTCCTTCTCAAAGCACAATGTGCTCTGATTGGTCAGCAGTTCAAAAACAGTGACAGAAGAAGCTGGAGGGACATTGCAGACCTCAGTGCCGACTCGATCACATGATCCGCTCTGTGCTGTCGTGTCTCTGGACCGACTCGATCATATGATCCTCCTGTGCTGTCGTGTCTCTGGACCGAATCGATCACATGATCCGCTCTGTGCTGTCCTGACTCTGGACCGACTCGATCACATGATCCGCTCTGTGCTGTCGTGACTCTGGACTGACTCGATCACATGATCCGCTCTGTGCTGTTGTGTCTCTGGACCGACTCGATCACATGATCCGCTCTGTGCTGTCGTGTCTCTGGATCGACTCGATCACATGATCCGCTCTGTGCTGTCGTGTCTCTGGATCGGCATCGATCACATGATCCGCTCTGTGATGTTGTGTCTCTGGACCGACTCGATCACATGATCCGCTCTGTGTTGTTGTGTCTCTGGACCGACTCGATCACATGATCCGCTCTGTCCTGTCGTGTCTCTGGATCGACTCGATCACATGATCCGCTCTGTGCTGTTGTGTTTCTCTGGACCGACTCGATCACATGATCCGCTCTGTGCTGTTGTGTCTCTGGACCGACTCGATCACATGATCCGCTCTGTGCTGTCGTGTTCTGGACCGACTCGATCACATGATCCGCTCTGTGCTGTCGTGTTCTGGATCGACTCGATCACATGATCCGCTCTGTGCTGTCGTGTCTCTGGATCGACTCGATCACATGATCCGCTCTGTGCTGTCGTGACTCTGGACCGACTCGATCACATGATCCGCTCTGTGCTGTCGTGTCTCTGGACCGACTCGATCATATGATCCGCTCTGTGCTGTCGTGACTCTGGACCGACTCGATCACATGATCCGCTCTGTGCTGTCGTGACTCTGGACTGACTCGATCACATGATCCGCTCTGTGCTGTTGTGTCTCTGGACCGACTCGATCACATGATCCGCTCTGTGCTGTCGTGTCTCTGGACCGACTCGATCATATGATCCGCTCTGTGCTGTCGTGACTCTGGACCGACTCGATCACATGATCCGCTCTGTGCTGTCGTGTCTCTGGACCGACTCGATCATATGATCCGCTCTGTGCTGTCGTGACTCTGGACCGACTCGATCACATGATCCGCTCTGTGCTGTCGTTCTCTGGACCGACTCGATCACATGATCCGCTCTGTGCTGTCGTGTCTCTGGACCGACTCGATCACATGATCTGCTCTGTGCTGTCGTGACTCTGGACTGACTCGATCACATGATCCGCTCTGTGCTGTTGTGTCTCTGGACCGACTCGATCACATGATCCGCTGTGTTGTTGTGTCTCTGGACCGACTCGATCACATGATCCGCTCTGTGCTGTCGTGTCTCTGGATCGACTCGATCACATGATCCGCTCTGTGCTGTCGTGTTTCTCTGGACCGACTCGATCACATGATCCGCTCTGTGCTGTCGTGTTCTCTGGACCGACTTCGATTACATGATCCGCTCTGTGCTGTTGTGTTTCTCTGGACCGACTCGATCACATGATCCGCTCTGTGCTGTCGTGTCTCTGGACCGACTCGATCACATGATCCGCTCTGTGCTGTTGTGTCTCTGGACCGACTCGATCACATGATCCGCTCTGTGCTGTCGTGTCTCTGGACGACTCGATCACATGATCCGCTCTGTGCTGTCGTTTCTCTGGACCAACTCGATCACATGATACGCTCTGTGCTGTCGTGTCTCTGGACCGGCTCGATCACATGATCTGTTCTGTGCTGTCGTGTCTCTGGACCGACTCGATCACATGATCCGCTCTGTGCTGTCGTGTCTCTGGACCGACTCGATCACATGATCCGCTCTGTGCTGTCGTGTCTCTGGACCGACTCGATCACATGATCCGCTCTGTGCTGTCGTGTTCTGGACCGACTCGATCACATGATCCGCTCTGTGCTGTCGTGTTTCTGGACCGACTCGATCACATGATCCGCTCTGTGCTGTCATGTCTCTGGACCGACTCGATCACAAGATCCGCTCTGTGCTGTCATGTCTCTGGACCGACTTCGATCACAAGATCCGCTCTGTGCTGTCATGTCTCTGGACCGACTCGATCACATGATCCGCTCTGTGCTGTCGTGTCTCTGGACCGTCTCGATCACATGATCCGCTCTGTGCTGTCGTGTCTCTGGACCGACTCGATCACATGATCCGCTCTGTGCTGTCGTGTCTCTGGACCGACTCGAACACATGATCCGCTCTGTGCTGTCGTATCTCTGGACCGACTCGATCACATGATCCGCTCTGTGCTGTCGTGTCTCTGGACCGACTTCGATCACATGATCCGCTCTGTGCTGTCGTGTCTCTGGACCGACTCGATCACATGATCCGCTCTGTGCTGTCGTGACTCTGGACCGACTCGATCACATGATCCGCTCTGTGCTGTCGTGACTCTGGACCGACTCGATCACATGATCCGCTCTGTGCTGTCGTGACTCTGGACCGACTCGATCACATGATCCGCTCTGTGCTGTCGTGACTCTGGACCAGAGCTGCGGCAGTTCACTGACACTAATGTGGAACCAGACTTCATTCGCCCCAATGCATATTTACACTGTCTAAATCGTTCCCTATACCCTATCTGCCATTCACCATGTAGAAAAGAGAACAAATGACAGATTTCAACCGCAGCTTCAGCATCTGTTTATAATGTGGGGGGCGGGGCTTCAGATTCTAGAGAGTTTGTGATTGGACAGCAAATCTGAAGTGCAGAGTGATGTCAGCAGCATGTCAGTGAGAGACTAAGTTTTGAAGCTTAAATCTTCTAAATGTGAATTGTGTCCTTGTTTGGAGCACATTAGTGTATAGATAACAGTGAGGCTAATATATCCATACTAAAAACCAAAAAACAAGGGGACTTTAAATTCAAAATACTGAATTAAAAAGATTAAATTCAACAGATTTAATTGAATCACTACAAAGATTTGATTCAGAAAATTCTAAAATATTCTCAACTAATTAATGACTTCAAAAACATCTGATTGAATTAGATTCATAATGTTCAGATCTATCACAATATCATCCAGCAGTTCTGATGGAGTGTTTCACGGATTGTAATGCCGAAGATCCGGTTTGAGGGCCTGGAAAGAGCCGGACTGCTTAAACAGCCTTTTAACACAGCCTCTGAAGAGAATGATAAATTGTTACTAATTTACTCTGGTTAACATATATTTAAAAAAGTAAAACAATGGATTCATCTTTTGGTCACACCTACAATGTAAAAAACAAAAAACAACACAAAGAAAAACTTTGTTTTAGTGAAATTGAATTCAATGCAATTGCATCATTCTCTGGTGTAATGTAAACTGTAGTAAAAGATGAATATTCTTAAATCCCTCTTTTTCCTTACAAGGGATTTGAATCTTAAGTGCAGAGTGATATCATTATATCAGCATGCTGTTGATGTGAAGAAAAGCTCGAGCAAAAAGCATCCTCAATCTTTCTGTAAGGAAACGCCTTCAGGATAAATCTGAAACGGGGAGTCCTGCTTATAAAAAACCATAAAGGATAATAATATACTGTGCTGCATGTACTGGGAGAAGATAAAATGGCTTTGAGCAACTGCACAGAAATCCTGTTGGGTACATTGTGTTCCATTTTAAGCCTGGCACATTTGATTTCTCATTCTGCGCTGAACCACATAGCCAGGGTAAACCGACCCATGGGAAATCTTGCTGAACAAATCCTGAGACTCGTCAGCCGCATCTGGGAATGAAAATATATGACCAATGGTTTTAGGAAGAGGCACGGAATTAACCTTGAAGGGTGTTAAGAGATGCGATAAAACGCGACGAGCTTAGAGCTGCTCTAATGTGACGTGTTTGGCATGACAAAAAGAACATTCCTGTCAGCAGATGGATCTAATCCGCAGTTATTATGACAGTATGCCCAATCCAACCTGGCACGAGCCTCCAGAATCAAACCCAACACACACACACACAGACACACACACGAGTGAAACTTTGCACGGAGCAGCTTGTGAGTGTAGGCTTGGATATGATATAATCAGATCACTGAATATGTGGCACCTCCTTCTGTTCCTCTCTTTCGTTTCACATGTCAGAGAAGGGCTGAGAAGGTGCAAGAAGTGACATAAGAAGTTAACAAGAAGCAGAAGCTAACAGGAAGACACTGGGCTAAAGAACTTCTTGGGTCTTAAGTGTGACTTCGCTATAGAGACAGAGCGTCACGCGTCATAGTCTGAAGACCATGCCCACCGGGACAAACCAACCGTCTCCATTGACTTTCTATTGCGTGAAGCGGCCTCCTTGCCATTTCTGACTTGTTACAAAAAATGAACAATGTCTAAAAGCTGACAAGGTGTACAGAAAACAAGCTCAAAAACTCAGAACTAAAAACCCAAAAGTTTTTTTATAAGCTGCTGTCCCAAAAAACAAGCGTTTAAGGACACAATAGAGACAGAGCATGACATGTGATATTACACTGAGAACTACACCCACTGGAGGGGTATGTAATCAGCGACAGCAAATATAATATATCAAAAATGACATTTGGATATTTGACAAAATGTTTACTGCACATGTAGGCATACTGAGTGCCAGGATCCCAAATTGACCCATTCTTCCTGCTGAAGCTTCACGTCTTATTGCCTGTATCAACTTCTGTCTCCTTAAACACTCGTTTTTTGGGGGGGTCGACAGCTTATAAAAACGTATCAGCATTTAGACATTGTTCTGTTTTTTTGTATAAAGTCAGATAAGGAGGCAGCCTCACGCAATACAGTAAGTCAATGGAGAGCGCTGGATTGTTTTTCCATTTATAATGGGTGTTTTCTTGTTTTATGGATTACTGAATTTTTCCATGGAACAATTTCCACAGACAAAATATTGATGGTCATAAATAACTACTGAATGACTGAATGACTGCCATGTTCATATAGCCAGACAGCAACATGTGTCAGCCCAGATCCAGCCCACATCTGGTACCGGATCTGGGCTGACATGACATTGCTGTCTGGCAGGGTACATATTAAAGGTCTGCGCAGGACTGTTTTTTACATCCAGTTCTCGCTAAAAATTCACTCTGTGTTCACCCGCTTCACCCAATTACAGCTTAGAATGATTTTCTTCCCGACCCAACCAATCCGGCTAAATCTAGACCTCGTTTGCAGTTTTACATTTCCCCAAAAGAAATAGAGGGACTGGCATAGCAAATATAACATGTTGGCTATACAATAGTTTTATTTGTTATTTTTGTCTAATAATGGTACTATCAACACTGTAAAAAATGTCAGAGAAAAATAGGCTACCAAATACCACATCTGTCACTCTAAATTATAAGCCAAAAATACAAATAAATGAAAACTCTCAGCATACTAGCTATAGCTACTGCAAAATGAAATATTTTGTTTTTAACATCCATGCAAGAACAGAATGTCGCTCGAACGTCTCTCCTCCAAAATGCGACCAAAAAGGCTGAATATTCTGTCTGAAGGTGCTCTCGTGGACAGGATGCAAAGAACATATACGGCCAGGTTCAGGGCAGGGAACTGTGAACTGTGTGAACACCACCACCGCAGAAGGGTTTGTTCACTTCAAGTACAAGCGCAGATGCAGTGTTGTCAAAGGATGTCGGGAGCAGCCGGGCTATTGTCAGACCGCCCGCTCCCGTCCAGAGTTACAGACTGCTACCATCTTTGCTTTGGAAATTTACTCCCATGCCACAACAATACTGATTGGGTCCCATGGTTCCCGTGGGAAACCAGACCTCTAGTACATATATCTTTTAAAATCCCAAAAAATATAGTAACATGCTAAGTTTAATAAATTGTCGACAGACAACATATGTTGACTACGATAAGTATCATGATACTGAGTGATTGCCATATGCATGTACCATATGTCCAAAACCATAGTAATACAATGGTAATTTGTATTAAATATGTTGTATTTATAACATAGTAAACAATTGCCATATTCAAAATGAGTGCCATAGTATTACCATGTCTAAAAGCAAACAACAGTTAAACACAGTTACAAGTACTTACTATAGTAGATTATGCATAATTGCATGCAACTAACCATCAACCAAATCCTAATCCTAACCCTATAGTAAGTACATGCTGCTAAATATTATTACTCAGTACTTACATAATTACACTGTAACACTGACACCTTAAAATAAAGTGGAACCCAAATATTGAACCATGTCCAAAAGCATGATCATTTTATAGTGACTGTGATAAATGCCATGGCACTTAATGATTACCATATTAATATACATCCAAAAATATAGTATAATATCCAATAGTAATGCTATAGTAACTTTTGATGTTCACAGAGCTTATTTTCGGCAATAATCCAAAAGCCAATGGAAAAGCATTGCTTATTCAGTAATCATTGCTGTTTTTCACAAAATATGCCAGAAATCTGCTGGCAATGACACAAACTTGTGCATTGCCCTACTAATCCAAATACAGCTCAGTCTCTCTATAGATCTACATTAGCACTCACGCCAGCATCACATGCCCTTTCTTTCGGACATTAGACATGTTCGGCCAGCATCATTAGCCCCGTTGGCACTGCCAGTGAACTAACACGGCAAAAGTCAACACGCCATCTGCTACCAAAAAAAAAGTGGGTAAAGAGGAAATGGATACACATTCACATTTTGCACACTACTAATACTTTTACATACAAATGGGAAAGCTAATATGATAATATGATAAAGAAAAGCATGATTAATCACAATTCATTTATAATAAATACTGCTTTACATGTTATAATTATATATATAAATATAATAACTCAAACATGATGGGTATGATAAATATACAGCCTGGTCTCATCGTTAATACGTAGGTATTAATACGTTACTTTCAAAGAGACCAAACGTTCGTCTTAGTACGTTTGGAGAAGTGCTAAAATGTAAAATATAGACGTATTTGCAACATTTAAACGTAGTATTATTACATTTTTACAGCTAAAAAACGTAAAATAATTACGAATCCATCATCAAATCTTTTTTTAAAGAATACAAAACTTTATACTGCTAAAAACATTTTTTTTTTGTTATATCATAAAGATATCAATATAATTTCCCTTTGACCATTTTATTGATTAATGCAAGATCCCTTAACACTACCCCAAACCTAAACATACCAATTTAATACAGAATATAAAGAGAATAAAAGGTAAAACTTTGGAAAATGACGATTTTGGTAACAATATAGCATTAAAATATATTTTGAACGGCTAATCCTACACCTACCCCTAAACCTACCCATTAGCATTTATTAAAACAACGAACTGTTATAAATAAAAGCATAACAGACAGACCAGTGTAATCACAATAATTTATTTATTGCAAAAATGTCAAAAGCGCTACCAAAAGTAGTTGAAATGAAGATATGTTGCAGTCGCAGTCCTCTCTGGTGGTATATACTAGTTTTGTATGAGGTACAGAGCAGAATGCAAGTTATTAATAAATGAAAATATTAATCCGGCTTCTCTCCGTGAAGTTGCGTTTGCCATTTCAAATTCAAAACGACTGAAACACGGCATTTCAAAATCTGTGACGAAGCAGGCGAGAGCAAATGAGCGTTCGATGCCACTGCCGTAAATCATGTCGTAACGCTTCATGAGGGCGCGTTTTTTGAATTTGAATTCGCGAGATTTGATGTTTACGGTCGCGCTACTGAGAGGAGATGAAGACTAATGGAAGGCTAATGGAGATGAAGATCACTGGATAAAGGGCTCAGTTTGGATTTGTTCCTCGCGAACATATGGATTCTAACGATTTGGATTACAGCGAATGAATAAAGTGTTGTGTTTTGTGAATTGATGTTGTGTTTTGGTGTATCTTGTGATCGCCAGTTGATGAAAAGGAGAAAACGCCTTTTTATGTCTCACGGCAAACAACAAGCTAAATACTACAAAATGGTTGGCAAGAATGTTATTCATCTTAAGGTTTTAAAATGCAGTCTTCTTTTAACATTATCTAGTCATCCGAAATGAGTTTGTAGCAGAAGTCACGAACAGAGCAAAATGTTATTTTATATTAGGTAGATTAACTTAGTAAAATGCATTTAATAAATGCGACTGAAAACATAAAATAAACAATATTAATGCCACAATTATGATATTAATGCATGGGAGCCGGTGGCTGGTAACACATTCACGTAAATACTTTACATTTTAGTGCTGTCAATACGTCAATATTGTACATTTTAGTGCTGTCAATACGTCAATATTGTACATTTTAGTGCTGTCAATAAGTCAGTATTGTACGTTTTATTGTGTGTGAAACGTAAGTAAATGTACGTGTAGTAGAATCACACTTTACGTAAAAATACTCACGTATTTTAGTGAGATCACGTTGAAATATATTATATTGTAAAGCTTGGAGCTGGAGTTGTGTGTGCTGTTAGCTTAATGCTGTGCTGACCTCATTCATTCGAGTGAATATTGAACTCCCACATCCCTACATAGGGATGCGGTTTGGAAAATGAATGGAAACTAACTTGACAACACATCTTTCACAAACTACACCAGCATCGCGTGAACTCTTCAAACCACCTTGCGTTTGCCCAAGGCAACAGAAACAACCCACACAACAACACATCCAACATGTTCACGCTTCTGAAACGTGCATGTTTACTCAGAACAACGTGTTCAGACGTACTCAATCGGACCTTTAATCCAAAAGAAAAAATCTCTTTACAATTGCAATTGGAAGAGCAAACAGAAATGCCTCTTCTGCTCAGATGCTTATACTGTAACTAATTTGCATTTCTCTTAAGGCATTTTATAAGAAACGGAGAGACAGTGATACTTAAATTAAACATGCTTAAAATCTCCATTAAGGTCTCCCGAGATCTGAAAGAGCAACCTTTATACAATGCAGTCCTCCTCTGGAGCTGAACATTCACATCTTTACTGGAAGAACAGGGCCAATTCTGACTTGATATCTACCTAGATTAACATCAAATGTCCCTTTCTTTCTCCACATTTCCTATGCTACAGTCTCACATGCAGATTTGCCCTACAATTACACTTCTCTCAAATTGAACGGCATCTGAGGACAAGAGCCAGTGAGAGCTACAGTGACAGTTTAACCCCCCAGCCGAGATGCTGGCTCCATAACAATCAGCTGTGCTACAGTTGGCATGCCGCCGTACCGCAGATCACACACACACACACGTACACACACGTGAGCGAGGTAATAAAGACAAGAGCGCCACCGACGCTGTATTTGTCATGCTCGGGTGCGGTGGATCACGCTCTACTGCCACTTTATTGTGTTTTCTTTCTTTTCTTCAAGGGCACAGATCTGGCGTGGACGGCAGCTCCCGGGTGGCTGGATGTTAATAAAGATTATACGACGCTGGTGCTAATCATGAGTTTGTGCCAATATTAAGGCTCGTAAAATTCTGGTGACAGATTGAGTGCCTTTACAAGAATGTCTGATTGAGGTGCGTACACATACCAATTTGTTTCTCTCATTCAAATGATTCAACATGAGGGAGCATCAGCACAGGACATAAGTATAATCATTTTAAAAATGCATCCACAAATCATGAATGCATTCTTATTATTTGCAATTGTTTTGGATGTCTTCTTTTTCAATAATTGTTTGATGTCTTCTTTTTAGTTTGCTGATTGACCTTGTCTTTTATCAGCTGCGAGGCTTTACTATATGTAAATATACATTTCCTTTAGTTTTTGTTGTTTGTCTTTGTTTGGTCGAAACATTCAAACTTATACAAGTTTTTGTCCAAGCACTTTATGCCCTGTAGGTTTTACACACATAAATTCACAGCCAGATCTTGCTAGAAAACAAGCAACTGGGTCTGAAAAAACAAGCCCTAAGCAAGTGACCTGCCTCTCCAAAATATAAGAGTTTTTCTTTAGCCTTCCAAAAACATAACCCTCAACTTCCCATAGGCCTAAAAAGTGGTTTTATGAAAAACAAGCCAAGAGACGCTTTATTAATAAGGCACGCTGGACACGCTATCTTCACCTATACAATGAGCTTTAATTGGACATTACTGAGAACAAATTTGATGAAGTATAGCAAAGGCTATTGTATGCTATTTTCAGCCAATGAATGGCCAATGTGCAATCATAAACCAACACTTCTGATGTCCCCTGCTGTAATATGGTGTGAGGCAACCAATTATGTCCATAGAGAAGTTTCAAAAGGGCAAATTGTGCAAAGTATAAAAATGTCTGTGGTTGTATTTTGTTGGAAGGTAGGCTAACATGTACGCACAATCCAAAATGAAAGGAATAATCAAATTTCAATACATGCTAATGTATTGTCAAAAATGCTCAGATGTAAAAAGAAAAGTTAGTTCCTGTGTTTCTGCTGGGTAATGTTTTAGACTTTACATTTATATTTTAAGAGGATTCCTGGTTCATATTCATAAGCATTTTCTGTGGAATTCTTGTATTTAACCCGGAATATTCTTTTAATGCTCACTGAGAGCAAAATGCAAATAAAAACGCCTTTGGTGAGTAATTAAAATGGAGATGGTAACTGGTAACATTTAAACAGCATCAGAGGAACAATAGTTTGACCCTCATTAACACCAGCAAACTGAATCAGAGATACAAACATTCAACTAAAGAGCAGTTCAGCGACTGCCAGCGACATGCACAATCAAGACATCTCAAATAAATATATAACAATACAAAATGATATTTTTCTTTAAATAAATAAATAAATAAATATATAAAAAAAAAAAAAAAAAAAATATATATATATATATATATATATATATATATATATATATATATATATATATATATATATATATTAACAACATATATATTAATAAAATAAAAAATAAAATATATATCAATAAATAACAATACATACAAAAATAAAAATAAATAAATAAAATAAAAATAAAATATGCAGCCTTTTTATCACTGATTGTTAAATCGGAACGCATGGCTCTTTTCTGTAATGCCCTGCATGTTTTATAAAAAATAAATAAAATAAAAAAAAAACTCCACAAAATTTTTTTTGTCAACATTAATTATTTAAAGGGTTACTTCAGCGATTAGCTTTGTATCAGTAGAAACCCAGGAGTATATTCAAATTATCGTACTCTTTTATTAAAAGATTAATAAATACTAGGTATGCAATAATTAATGAGACCTTATTGTAAAGAAAAATATATAAATAAATAAATAGCTCACATCTACAAATTATCTGTGTTAATTATGAGGTGTTTAAAACAGATTTTCAGTTTTCTCAGATCATTGTTGCTGTTTTGTAACGGTTGTAATTGTTGCTTTGCTTTATATCTGTGCACGTTCAAAGGCTCTTTCTACGGAGGAAGGACACATGGCTGGCTGGATTTTCAAATGAGAAGTAAAAGAGAAAGACAGTCCCAGTGAGGCTGGTCCAGTGTCACTTATTGTAAACTCAAAAGGTCTTTTTAACAGTTAGCTTGGACAGGCGGAAAAGTCACCCCAAGTGTCCTCGCCGAAGCGACTATCTGAAGGTGAAGGGCCGTGTTTTATCTTTTATCAGCCGTACCCATCAGCTCCTGCAGCTCTTTGTGACTGCTTCAGACAGCTGCGGCCGATTGCTTTTTTGATGAACCCCGACATACGGCTGCTGACTAAAAGGAAAATATCAGAGCCGCTATGCCGGAGACCTGTCTCCTGATCTCCGGAGGTCCCCTTCACTCCCAGGCCAGCTCTTCAGGCTCAGACCAGAGTGTCATACGGTGTTAGGTTCACACTCCTGGGCCACCTGCAGCTCACCGATGAAAGGTGCCGTACTTGACAGTCTGCACTTTAGCCACGTCTCAAATGTCAGGGGTCATCAGGGACACAGGAGTGCCAGGAACGCACGGGCTCAACATGGGCTCTGACAAGTTTGACGCTCAATTACCGTCCAACACATTTAGAACACACGCCGTACTAAATCAAGACTCAGGGTTATTAGGATTACAACAACAACAAAAAAAAGGTTAATTGGATGGATAAATAAATAAATAAATAAATAAATAAATAAATAAATAAATAAATAAATAAATAAATAAATAAATAAATAAATAAATAAAACTTTGCTACTTGGAATAAATAATTAATAATAATAATAATAATAATAATAATAATAATAATAATAATAATAATAATACAATTAATAATACTATTAAATAAAACTAAAAACAATAATTGTTATTAAACTTTAAATTATTAAAACCTATATAAATGTTTAAAAAAAACTACTAAAGATGACAAAACAAACTATATTAATAGTTTGTTTCAAAATATGAATACAAATATAATATATCTTGATACTAAAATTACACTCACATCACGGTTATATATGTCACATAAAGGTGATGTCAGTGTGATTTTAGTGTAACTATGTATATATAACTGCCCCCTCACCCCAAAAAAACAACAACGACACAATTATTAAAACTTTAACTAAAATGAAAATATAAAAACAGAAAATATAAAAATAAGAACCGATTCAAAGTATTAATAAAAACTGTAAAAGTATCTCCATGAAACTAAAATAACACTGTGAACAATGAGTCTTTATGCAACTAAAGCGGTTAGTCACGTCATTTCAGGTCAACAATTTGATAATATATCAAAGAGATGAACAGAACGTTTTTACAGAAGGTGGCGAGCTCGGCTGTGTGTGCACTTGAAAACCGATGGCGTTCCCAAGGGAGACCATCACTGAGCCCTTAACAGACGTCTGTTCGGCAGACAGACAGACAGACAGACAGACAGACAGACTACTGATCCTATTGAACTAGGCAACTCGATCCTCCCAACTGTAAGAAAAGAGGTTCTTTTCTAACCAAACGGCCCGATAGAAGTATGGAAAACTTCCAAAGTTCGCGTAAAGGTCAACTTCGCATTATTTTTAAATCAGCTACAGTATATAACACAGCAACTCTTTCTAGACCAAATATAAACCGCGCTAACATGTTCACCTTGAACAGCAGGACATTAGGATCCAGATTTATGTCTATAAAAACACACACCTATATCTCTACCTTCATTCTGACCACTGATGATCCTAAAAGCCAGAAACACTGCATGCAGTTACACAAACATGGACACTAATTGCATGCATGCATAATTTATACATATACTTAAGGATTTTAATGCATTCTTGCAGAATTCAAAGTGTGCAAAAGAGTATCAAACATCTGTGCCATACAGTGAGCTAAAGCAATGGCAAGAATACAGTGTGTACTTGTTCTGCATTATGAACTGAGTTTTTGAACATGACATAATGAAACTGAGCTTCCATAGCTAGAACTGTACATTCACATGCCTGGTGTTATGAATTTAAATGTGTTTTAATCTCAGAAAATCACAGCTATTCTCAAAGAACTTCATCATTCTGCCCTATATTAACAATACACAGTTGAGGTTCACACACACACACACACACACACACACACACACACACACACACACACACACACACACACACACACACACACACACACACACACACACACACACACACACACACACACACACACACACATGTTGTGTTTCCATGTTTTATGGGGACATTCCATAGGCGTAATGCATTTTATACTGTACAAACCGTATTTTCTATCCCCTACACTGCCCCTGCCCCTAAACCTACCCATCACAGGAGACATGCTGCATTTTACTTTTTCAAAAACATCACTTAGTGTAATTTATAGGTTCACACACACACACACACACACACACACACACACACACACACACACACACACACACACACACACACACACACACACACACACACACACACACACACACACACACACACACACACACACACACAGCTGTCCTTAATCTTAAACCACACACCCGTCCTGAGCCTCTAAATACTCTAATGCTGTTTTGCTGCAGTTTGAATAATGTTATCCTCAAATCTCTGAAAAAAAGAAGATAATAATAATCTGGTAAATCTTCTTTTGCTCCTTTCAGTGTTCCAAAAGGGCCGACATGAAGCATGCAACCTCCAAATGGTTCTCATAATCGAACACGAGCGGATTTTCAGTGCCTAACTCAGAGGAAACATACCAGCGACGAAGCCTCGGATTGCAATTAATCCCAAATGTGTAATCGGAGCAGATTATTCCTGTGCAGAACGGAACCTATTCCAGTTGATTTCTGCACACTGAGATTGGGAATACACCTAGCACAGATTCTACAACTATTATATTATATTACATTACATTACATTACATTATATTATATTATATTATATTATATTATATTATATTAATACATAATTCAAATGATCTATTCTAGTCTAAACAATCTAATTATGCTATATATTATATTATATATAACAATTTAAATTATATTATTTTATATTAAATTAATATAATAAATAATTCAAATGATACTATATATACATTTAATACAATAAATTAAATTAATATAAACTTTTTTCTTGATTTACCCCGAAAGAATGGAAGTGAAATGTGACAACATGCCCCATAGGTGGGGTTTATTGTAACATGAGCAAATGACAGCTTAAAATGTTTCCTGATATAATCCAAAAAATATCCAAGACAAACTAAAATATTTTGTCAATAAAATACAATTATTAACTTTTTAAAATAAAATAATTATATTTTTTAATCATAAAAAAAATGATTTTGACAACAAACACATCGCTAAATACAGCTACAGCATAGTTTAAAACATAATCATAATGAATCTTTTCTGAACATTGACTCATTATTCACCATTTTCTAATGGTTTCTCAAAAGAAATCATAAAAGTATAGAATATAATAGCGTAGTTCTAATAGGGGCTCATTGTAACGCAGTGTGACAACATGCCCCGTCTGCTCCACTGGGATTTAAACCACGGCTCGTGTCTTCTGCTGTTAGATCAGCATTAAAGAACCATCTCAACTCTTACATAACAGATATGAGATTACAATAATATCAGATTTGTTTTATTTTAAATAAACAGAATTTTACTTTAGCTATGGTTAAATAAATGTTCAATGATATCTTCCAAAGATGTTTTAATTTTGGCACATTTAAATAATGTTTTCTAAATAATGTTGATATGGCAACTAGTAAATACACAAAGTTTGGTCATCCTGGCATGTGTGGAAAGTGCTAAACCATGCGTGTTACAACTGATCCCACATTAGGATGTGCCCATGCTCCCTATGTTACATAACATATAACCATTCATATTATATTATAAATACAAATTCTAATTATCTATTATATTCTTAATCGATTCTATTATATACTGTATAAAAAAATCAAATCATACTATATATAAAATTATATTATATTAAATAACAATACAAAGATCTATTATATTATATTATTCAAATAGCTAAAACAGTTCTTCTCATAGTGTAATGTGTTTGTTCTGCTTGCTCAGGGTTAGAGTTTGTTTCTCTGTTGTGTTCATGCTCGAGGTCTTTGTCCATCCTCATGTGTTGATGAGCTCCGTTCTCCTCCGTTCTGTGTGTTTCTATGGTTTCTAATGGACTGTGTCAGCTCAGGTCAGGTGTGTTTCATGAATTATCTCGTCAGTGTTTGCTCTTCTATTCAAGCCCTCAGTTTCTGTCTGGGTATTGTCTAGCTGTGTTCTACGTCAGTGTGCTTGTAATAAGTCTGTTTATAGTTTGGATTATTATATTAAAAGTGTCCTTGAATATATCTCCTTTGTCGTGCGCTTCGGTATTACAACCACACCGTGGCACATAGATATTAATATTCTGTTAATCAAGCTCCTTCATTTTGCTGTTTATATGTGCAGGGACATCATCAAGCTCTTTAAAGGGTTACTTCAGCGATTAACATTAAGCTTTGTATCAGTAGAAACCCAGGAGTATATTCAAATTATCGTACTTTCCCCTCTCATATGACCCTGAGATAAGAGAATTATGTATTTTATTTCTGGAAAAATTCCTCCGATGACGCAAATATCATCATTTTGGGTCATCGGAGGAGTTTTTGTCCAGAGGCTGAAGACTACAGCCAGCAGGAGGCGCTGTTTCCACATGTTTTCAACATCACACTCACAGCACTGCCCGGAGCCGCGGAGATTCATGTAAACGGAGCGGTGGAGAGCAAAGTGAGTGTTTCAACTTTTCAAATGAACTTCCTATGACAGTTAAGCTTCCAAAGACATGAACTGATAATGCGCCAGACTGATCACGCGCTGTGAATGCCGTGAATCCCGCACTTACCTCAGTTCATGTGATGAATGTAATCCGATCCTGCTGCGCTTTGTGCCAATATATCGAACAGACACGTTCAGTTTTTAATTGTAGTGTCTCTAACTGAACTGATTTTCTGAAAATTAACGCGTGGGCAAGTGATCCAGTAATCCAGTAGCCGACTAGCTGCGCCTAGAGTAGGGCAGTGAAGCAGTGCATTCTGGGAATTGTTGTCTTTCATCCCCATGAGACAAAAATACATTTTCTGTGTTTTCTCAGTCTAGAAGGCACCAAATTCAAAAAATAATTTCACATTTCTACTACATTAATGACCCAGTTTAAATACAGATTCATCTTCCCAGCGCTGAAGTACCCCTTTAAATGAGTAGCAAAGCAAAGACATCTTGATTTCATAGCAGCAAATGAAATGTCAAAACGACTACAGTATGGGGCTACAGGTATGAGTGTGCTTGTGCATGTAAACAACAATTTGTCGTATTTTTCCTACATCAGGTCAGTGACATCACTGTCCCGAACAGGTCAGAGTCGTGTGAAAACAGCCCGGTCCATTAGCACACAACACACACTGAATCACAGCACAGGCATTAGTGACGCCTGCCTGATCCAGCACAGCAACAGACTCACGTGCGCATACACATCATAAACCTTAAGGTTTTAAACACCATCTCATTCATTTAAGAAGCTTTTTTGGATTTACAGTATGTTCTTGAAGCTCTTTCTGAAGCACCAGATGGATTTCTAAATTACTACAGAACTTTAGCAGCATTTTCCATGAAAATTACACAAAATTTAACATTATTTTGTAAAACTTTTTTTACTATCACAACTTGTGACATAAAACACTGCTTTTGTAATTCAATAATTAATCAATATCAATTAGCATTGCCCACTCTCCCCCAAAAAAAGCATAAAGAAAAAGAACAGTGAACAAAGTTCTAGGTTTAAATATAGTTGGGAATAATCATGTTGGGACAATTTGCAAATAATATTGCATTCATTTGCATCAAATATATCGTTAGACTCGAGATTCTTCCCGTTAGTAAATAAATACATAAATCTGCTGTTAACTTTGGATTTTTTTTAGGTCTAGTGGTAGAATTTTTGTAAACCGTGCCAAAGGTTCAGATTCGAATCCGCTCTCATATATATATTTTTTTCTTCATTAAAATCAAAGATATTCAATGATTGTATATTAAGAGCAGGGACACTTTTGTGTGCATTTTGTTTTGTGGTTTCACCGGAAAAAAGTCCCCGCAAACGGCATTACACGCTCGCCTGTGCACAAGTGAAAAGAGAAGGTAAACCCCGCCTACTTTGGTCTGATTGGCCATCTCAATCAATTTTGACATTGACGAGCGCCGTTGGACTAGACTGGGTAAACCCAGCCTGATCTGCCAGCGATTTAATTGCGTCTACTTCTGTTACACTTTTGCGGGAACCAATCACAGACTGGCTTATCTGGCACGCTTTAGGTGGGTTTAACACGATGACGGATAGAGAAGCGATGGGTCATTGCTCGCTGATCACGCCTCTTGTGATCTGATTGGTTGAAGGACTATCTGATTGCAAACAGAGTCATTTGAACTATGCCCATTGATCACACCTCTTGTGCAGTAGAAAATACAGAGCAGACTCCCCAGACCAATGTTCAGTCTTAAACTGAGCTGGGTCTGGTGATAGCCAGACAACCATTAGACCTGAGGCAGACAAAAACAAAAATTAACTTTTAAACCATTTTGTTATCTTAAAAATACAGAGCGCTGCACAATGAAGTGTGCAGAGCAGAGGAAGGGTTTCAAATATTGGGAGGAGGGAGGGAAGCTTGTCCTCCTCACTGTCTATGGTGGTTATGGCCCTGCTCTACAGTATTTCAGATTTCACTTGGTGATTTGTCATTGTTTCTCTTTGTTTTTCTTCACTCTGAGGCCCTGATAACACCTGATTTTAAATGCACTTTTTTTTTTTACAAGATGTGAAATAAGTCTCTGATGTCCCCCAGATGTGAAGTTTTAGCTCAAAATACCCACAGATAATGTTAATGTTAAAATTGCCTTTTTGAGGGTGAGCAGAAATGAAGTAATTCATTGGTGTTGGCTGTACTAACAAGACCAACGAGTAAATGAACAGATAAAGCTAATGCATGCAAGACAACAGAATACTGACAGATGTCTAAACTTTATCTAAACCCATGTCCAAACGGCTCATCATATAACAAAATTTTAGGCTTTTGACAAATGTTTGTTAAATGTGATACTGTGGTAAATTTGTTTGACATTAGACTCTGCACATTTCATGTTTATATTCTAGCCCAAATAAATACATGAATAATTATTGCATTGCACACGGCATATTCAGAAAAACATTTCATAGCACAAGACAAGTTGTATGACCATTTTAAAACATTTAATGGATGTAGGAAAATACATACTCTAAATCCTTTAAATTCAGGAACACTGAATAAACTTCTTCATGGAAAGACTGGGTGGTTTATGAAGTAGGCAAGTAATGTTTGGGGGAGCAGCATGCTTTTTGACAAGAAAATGACACCTTTGGACATTGTGTTGGGTTTTCCCCAAACCACGCCCCCAGCTATGACACGATACTGACCAAGACTATTGTGGCAATCCACATGTCACTCAAGTGGCCACACCCTTAATTATGCAGAAATGTAAGGCTTAATATAATTTAATTGGATGAGTTATTTAAAAAAAAAAACTCACAGTTGTCATGATGGACAAAATCAGATATATAGACCAAAACTAGAATTTGTCCCAGGCTGTAAACATGTTTTATTCTGCTGTAAAGTTGGGCATTTTAACACGAGCTCAATGAGATTCTGCTCCTTCTGGAGTCTGTCTCTAGCGGCCAGTCGATGAACTTCAGTTTAAGTCACTTCTGATTTATACGAATACAGATGGGACAGGAACATTTTACTTGACAAGATTCTTTAGGGGTTTTCAGTCTTTTAGATGAAATATGACCACGCCTGTGTGAGGGACCCCCATCCTAAAATGTATAATCTGTATTTTTTAAACAGCCAATGTATACACACACATAACAATAACAATAACAATATATATATATATATATATATATATATATATATATATATATATATATATATATATATATATATATATATATATATATATATATATATATATATATATATATATATATATATATATAAATCTAAAATTAGTTTACATTATTGTATATTTTGTTCTACTCACTGTAGTAATGTATTGTTTATATG
This sequence comes from Gobiocypris rarus, assembly GCA_023029165.1. Taxonomy (NCBI): domain Eukaryota; kingdom Metazoa; phylum Chordata; class Actinopteri; order Cypriniformes; family Gobionidae; genus Gobiocypris; species Gobiocypris rarus. The sequence continues at coordinate 12,943,021 of CM040914.1, forward strand.
TATTCATTTTGTGTGGATTTGTTCAATTTTCAATCTAATTCTTATTTATATAATGTATTGTTTACTCTTTTATTTTCATCTTTTTTTTTTTTTTTACAGTTCTTCTCTAGACTTCTCCTGTCCCTCCCTTGCGGCCCCCGGCCCCCTGTTTGAAAACCCCTGCTTTAGTGAACCTACTTTCAGAACCCTAGAGTATTATAAATATGCATTTATCTCACAATTTCCTGAGTGTGAGGTGCCATAAAGCAAGAGTTGCGGGAGTGTTGCTATGGTGTTAAGTTTAATCACTTAGTGTCAGCACATCTGTACTCCACAAACTGCACAGTTGGAGATATGTTTACAAGTTTACATCGGAAAAAGGAAATTCAATCCCATCAATAGTTTTGCATAACTGCACTCCTCATGTGCTAAAACACTTCTTTACTCATGTGAGAAAAAAACAGTTAGATTAGAAGATTAGCGCAATTTTGCAAATTAACTTTAGCTATAATACATTTTGTCAGTACCACACACTTGGAGAGTCCAACAATAGAGTAAATATAGACTGTTTGTTTCAAGTATCTCAAGTCTGCGGTCCCAGTAAGCAGTGCTGAAGCGTTCCTCAAGAACACTTCTCCTAATGACAATTATATGTCATTACCAAAAAATATATATTTGAGGCTTCCTACTGCTCTCGAGTGGCCAGAGACGCCATTACAGACAATACAGCCTGATTGGCTAAGAATAATCCAGCTCATGCTTTCAATCATACTCATGTGAACTCTGTCAAAGTGACTAAACACGAATTCAAACATATTTATGCCCAGGTTCTAAATTCTACTTCCGAGAGTTCTTAATTCTACAAACTTGTTTGGAAGTAGCTGTTGTAAATCAGAGACTGACAGTCTCAGATGGCACATACTGTATATGGCCAATTCACAGACTTTCACAAACAATTCACAATAGTGCTCAACTTTATGAACTACGGCAGATGTGATCAGCTCTCTGACATCACAGATGGCAGTGTAATGCAAGAAAACAACAGTCACTTTCTTATAACCTTTGGCATCACAGATGACTCAAACACAAAAGCAGCTTATCTACATATTACCTAAGCAAACGCACTCTGAACGGGCCAGGCCTGGCTGCCTCACTGCATACTCTGGGCTTTTTCAGGAGGAAATCTGACAATAATTCATATAATCATCCAGTGAGCCATTAAAGAGCATAAACATCCAGCGGAAAATGTGATTGAGACGAGCTATCAAAGACGGATCTGAGAGACGGGGCAGAGATGCCCGCTGCGGCTGCCAGGCCGAGCGCTTTTATCTTCCCTACAGAAACCGTCCATCGCTCCGCAGGGCATCTCGCCTCATCGCTGATGTCATAACCTGTCCGGCGTGCAGCTGTCACATCAAAGCTCATACACGGCTTCTGTGCTGTTCGGATGCATTAGCACAGATGGAAACATGTTACCCAGTGGCCTTTGGAAAAAAAAATATAGCTATGCACATAAATGGCTTCTACAAAATATACTATGGTTTAAGTTTTGCTCTAGCAAAAAAAATCCTAACTAACTAACAATAATAATAATAATAATAATAATAATTAATATTAGTAGTAGTAAGCATGTCAAATGTACCATGCTATATATGAAAGATATACCTTCAAAATTATTTACACAAGAATGTATACAGTATTAAAATAACCATAATACAAAGCATAAGCAGTGAGGTCTATTTCTAAATACAGCGTAAAAATTATTTATTAAACAATATATAAATTAGTAATACAAATTATTATTATTATTATTATTATTATTATTATTATTATTATTATTATTATTATTTCTAATTGTATAATATGATATAATATAATATAATATGATTCATATAATATAATAACAGCTAAGCATATCTCTCTGGTTCAGTGGCGTTGTATTCAGAGCTCTAGCGCAGTGGGGTCTATTTCATCGACAGACGCTGGAGGTCACTGACCCGTCTAGACGTCCAGTGAAAGCTGAGTAAGACCAGGAAGACTTGTGTAAAAATAGATGCCTTACCTTTGCCACTCTGTTGGCCACTTCCCGACCCACCATGAGTCCTTGAACGAACGAGCGAGCCGCGATGAAGGCCTTGGTGACCTGGGCCTTGAGCTTGCGAGGAACATCTCCAAAGGGCTTTAACTGGTGGTGTATTTGCTGATACACTCCAGATAGTCGTCGGTGAAGGTGTGCTGTGAGTTCAGCAGCTGAAACATGCGCTCCAGCAGTCTGGACCAGAAGTCATTCAGCACTTCCTCAAGGTTGACGTTGCCGCCGGTGTAGTAGCGCTTGAGCTCGGAGAACAGGTCCTCGAACATCTCCGAGTTGTGCGTGTAGAGTTTGCCGTATGTGCGCACAAACATGTCGTTGAGCGACTTTTCCGAGTTGTCCAGCAACTCCAGAAAGAATTCTGAAACAGAGAGAAATATACATAAAAATACGTATAAATAAATGTAGATGATGTGGTACAAATATAAATCTTAAAGGATAGATATATTACATGTTATAAAAGTAATATTATTAAATATTAAAGTACTATAAAAATACTATATTATTATTGTTATTATTATTATTATTATTCTGTTGATTTAAAAAAAAATTACCACATTGTAAGATTATGAACGTCCTTACACAGTCCATATTTAAAATAAAAAAAACAAAACAAAATATGTAGAATGAAATAATAATAATAATAATTATTATTATTATTTTATATATATATATATACACACATACATACTGTATGTTTGCATATATTTTATATATTTTGAAATACTATGAAAATAATAATTAATCCTATAATAATAATAATAATAATAATAATAATAATAATAATAATAATAATAATAATAATACATATATTTGTACATTTTATATATTTGTACATTTTATAACACTACAATAATAATAATAATGATGATGATGATTATGATTATTGTTATTATTATTTTTATAATAATAATGATTATATTTCTATGGCAGAAATAATCACAAATGCCAGGGCATGTCAAAACCCCTCCTGGGCCCAGAACACACCCCAGACCCCAGAGGGTCAGTAAAGGATTCAACACATTTTAGTGTAAAAATAATAAAAATTCTTAGTCCATGTTTCAAATTACAAAACAAAAAGAAGGCTTGAGAAAGCCACGGTCCGCCTGTGGGACTCTCCCAAGACCATTTTCTCACCTTGTTCTCAAATGGAGTGGATATCAAATTATGTGATGCAGACAGCAGCTTCTGAAATACTGCCAGTCGACCATATGCTACTCAAATTAACGTCTTGCTTTAAACTTATCAGCCGCAGGCAAAGATTTATGGAAGCGCACCGCCGGCAGCGTCTGCTCAGACGGATACAGACCGGCTTGTCTTTCAAGACTACATTTTGCAGCTCAAGCGTTCATGACCTGAGGTGCTGATTATTTTTAACAGACTCTTGCTGATTGTTTGTCCTCAAACGGAGGACATTCGGATTCTGAGAATGATTTTAATGCGACTTGACATCTTTCACTTAAACATTAAAGGAATAGTTCAATGAAACAATGTCATCAAAAGCAATTAAATGAAATGCATCCTTGCTGAATAAGAGCATCCATTTCATTAGAAAGCAGCAACGACAATAAAACAACCGTATATTCATTCAAAAATACATTTTTAAGTGAAGCATCTCTTTAAAGGAGAAATCCAAGCAATAGATTTCAGGTGTAGTTCTTAGGAAGCTCCTTCTTTTTAGTTTCAAATTGAAAACTCTGCCATTTGCAAAGGCTAATTAGTTGCATCCTTGGGTCATCTGCTTATATAATCAAATGTTTCATTAAAGTAGATTGATCTAGGCGCTGCTTATATTGGCCCTTTTGAAAAACACCCAACGAAATAATAGTAATTACCTTCTCATCACGCTGATGGAGGCTGCTGATGATGTAAAACAACATATTCATTACTCAGTGCCGGAAAAGCCGCTTTACCCTTCAGATAATTACAATGGAGTAAATCATGCAAATACACAATCTTACACCCTTCAGCCCTCGCAGAGCTGTCTATCGCTCCAGCACAAACATGACTGTAACCTCAACCCCACACAAGCCACTCTATCATTCAGAGAGAGAGAAGACTGTGACTCAGATGTTTCTCCTAAAATGAGTCAATACACAGGAGGAGTATAGCAGAGCTGTAACCACCATAGACAATAATTAGAAATGGCCAAATTCTTATTTGTATTCATAATTCATGATTTATCTTGCATGTTGTGTAGTTTCTCGTGGTTTGACCTTCTTCATGTCTGAATTTGATTCTATGGTTATGTAGTTTTTGTACATCAGATTGGTAAACAGAAGTTGTTTTTAACCTTGCTATATATATATATATGGGACTATATACACTTTCACTAAAGGGAATAATCTTGAGACTAACAATATATTTGATGCAAATTAATGAACATTTAATTTGCAAATAGTCCCAAAATGATTATTTCCTAACTAGAATTGGACTTAGAATTTCATTCACTGTTCATTTAACAAAAAAATTGGTCCCCTTGGAGTATAGAGATATAAATGAATGCTGATAGCAGATCAGAGATCATACTGATATTGACTTTTGATTGCAGACTTTGGGAAGAGCCTTGAGACATTGTAGAGATCTGAATTTGGCTGTTTTTCTCAAGAGAAGCAGAAACTTCAGCAAAAGTCTCAATTTCTCCTTTATTTATCTTTATACATTCGGCAGATAGTTTCTTCCAGGGTATGAGTTCAACCTTTACATGAATCAGTATTTGTTTAGTGGGAATCAAAACCGCATCCTTATTTAATCTCATTGTCATATGAGACTGAAACTATTAAAAGCTACTGAGAAAGTGGGTGTTATACAATTATTTACAAGCAGATTTCAATTTTTATAATCCGCCGTATGCTACTGTACTCAAAAACGCTGATTTTACCAGACATAAAAAAATAAAATTAAAAAAATCAGGTTAAATCAGCGTTATATATATATATATAGTTTGAAGAACCCAAGTGCAGTGTTATTCAAAAGATCCAAAGCATAAACAAAGACTTGGCCCAAAAAAAACAAAAAGAAACCTTTGTTTGGCCTAACAGGGACTGGTCAAACATAAACCTTACCATACACCCAGTTACATCATCAACACAAGACAAAGACACACGGCAAACCCGCGGGCTTAAATACACAAGGACTAATGAATAAACAAGACACACCTGTGAACAATGATCAAGCAATGAACCAATGAGAGAACATGACACAAGATCACATGACAAAAGACACAAACCATGACTGAAATAAACTTGAAAATAAAAGACATGAAGCATGAACTTGAACAAACCGTGACACACTGTTACAATACATGTTTTCACATTTTCAGTTATTCCTGTGATGCAAAGCTGAATGTTTTTTTTTGGGGGGGGGTTTGTCTTCTGTGTCACATGACCCTTCAGAAATCATTAGGCTTGTTTGAGATTAGCTAAATCTGCATAGGAACGATCACCGGTGATCAGCTTGAGATTAGAAAAGTGTCAGAGTTACGTCCGACTTGCTCTGATATCATGCTGACGTGTGTCAAAAAACTCTCGCGATGGCGAGGCGGACGTGTCGGATTCTGCAGTCGGGCTCAGTTGCTCTCCACCGACTGCGCTGACCAAAAGCATGATGGGAAAAACTTACTGACGACACAGCTTAATGCTTATTGGTTTAAACACCCATGATGTATGGTTCTCTTTTAAAATGTTTGATTTTAAAACTCTGATATCATGTTTTTATGTGTATAAATGATGTGTGAATATTCCCAAACTGTGCGATCTCTGTGGGTTATGTGATTGTTGTCATATTTATAAAAAAATATATAAAAACATGTATAGTTAAATTAAAAATTATTGATAAACACGTCTTTTGAATGGAAATTAAAAAAAAAATGTTCATAATATTTATTTTCATATAAAAGCAACAGAACTTAAATGACATCGAGTTTATCAGCAGCATAGCGCATGCGTGTGAATCCCGCGATATCCGCCTTTAATCTCGCAGGTGTCTGATCCACTACGAGAAGAGAGAACTGTCCGTCTTGCCTGCACTTTTCTCACTCCTCCCTTCACGGCAGCCGCCTCTCGCCTTCATTTCAGGCGAGGCGCATCTCAAACAAAACTATTCTACTATGATGATTTGATTGTCAAGAAACATTTATGGGTATTATTATTGTTGAAAAGCTTAAAACGTCCTCATTATAAATAAAGCATTTATTTAATCAAGATCCAGAAATGGTTTGTTTTGATATTGCAGGATTTGTGATGTCACAAAGGCATATTCGTTTGCATATGCCCGCCTCCAGAGTAAGACATCAACCAATGGTTATATATTATTGAACCATAGGCCCCACCCACTGGCATTCATTTGTCTACACTGCATGTGAGCGCCAATCAACAGGGTCATCATAAGCCTTAAAGGAGCAGTGCCTTAAAAACCAATCAACCAAGACAGAGGGGCAGAATAAGGGTCAGAATTTTCTGATTATATATATATTTTTTTAATGGTTTTTTTTCATGATCACTTTCATTTCTTTCCATCTTATGGACCCCAAATGTTTTATTCTCCAGCAGGTGAAAATTGCACATTTGATCACATAGTGAATCACCAGCACACCTCTCCTCAACAAGACAATCCTTCATGTCTGGATCACAAACGAAGCACTAATTACACTCTTCCATTATTGTGGACGTCCTCAAATGCGTCCAAACGCTTGTTTAATCAGCGCTGTTAAATCCTAATGAACGCAGTGACACAAGAGGTTTGGACAGATGGCTTTCTCACAGACAAAGATAAAAACTACTACTTGCTTGTGTTTTCCAGATGCAAAGGAAAGAGGACATCTGAGGACCAGCTCATATCAGCGTGCATCTGCTTCTTTCTGGAGCCCTTCCATTTGGACTAATTGCTCGGCCTCTGCTGTCATCTCTTTATGAAAACTTATCTCTTGTATCTTATCAGAGTCACATTAGAGCGGACGTATTCATCTTCAAATGGCTTTTTAAGAGCTCATTAGAGATAGGCAATGAGAGAGATATTAAACAGACCTGAAGGGTCGCACGTGCCCACGTACACCCACACGTGTAAAAGATTGATGTACACTCAACACGGTGATTTCCTTATCTAATAGCAAACCCTCAGAATAATCCAATGGAACACCGGGAGTGGAATACTAACATAGTTCAATCAAATGTTTACAAGACAATACAAACCAGACAATTGGGTGCATTGCATTGTGGGTACAGTACATTTTTGCACACGGTCACGTAAAAATAGCCTGTGTAAGAGTATGCATGCTTTTAAGATCAAAGACATCATCTATGCATAGCCTTCACCACATACAATAACAGAGTTGTAACAAAATCATGTAAGTATACGTACTGTTCTCGTTACAACAGCGAGTCCCCAGTTTCTCACTCTACTTTTGCTGCAGTCGACTGACCCATGATTACCCCTTCATTTATTTAAGTAATAATAGTCCCCGAGCGTTTCCATGTGCCGCAGATGGTCCTTTATTCTTATAAAAAGGGAGTCAAGGACGAGCCCAGATTGAGATGGAGTCGCAGTTAAAAGTAATTGTTCTAAGAGACGCACGGTCACCACGTTTGTAATGTACCTGATGGCACAATCCTGAAGGACTTCTGCTGCGAGTTACAGCTGAAATATATGCGGTAGAGGAGCATGGTTAACCATTAAAAGATTGCAATCTTATTTCTAAATGGCAACGATTTGACTATGATTATGAAACCTTTGTCAAGTAGGATCATATTCAGAGGGAGCAGAGATAAGTTGTCATGTATAGGTATAAAACAGCTTCACAAACAGTCTTTTTAACCACACAGTACCATTATTTCTGTCTTACAAATAATTCAAGTTATCACAGAAGTACTTGAATTGAAGGTTTATAGTTTGGATATAAACAGTGATGTCTGTGCTAGAGCAAAATAGAGCAAAGCACCTTTTGAAAGTAACTTTATGCTTCAATTAAAGATTGTATCAATGATATTGTTACACCAGTAGGTGGCGACAAGTGGTGCATTGGTCACTGAATCATTCATTCTAAAGATTTGTTCAAAAACGCTGATACAAGTGAAGTCTTTACGAGTGAGACATTGAATCATTCATTCAAGAGATTCATTCAAAAATGCTGAATCATCCAGTAATGAAACAAGTGAAGTCATTATAAGCGAGTCATTGAACCATTCATTCAAGAGATTCGTTCAAAACCACTGATTCCTTCAGTAATGAAACAAGTGAAGTGTCTTTCCCCGCCAGCGATTAAAAAAAAAAAAAGTTGCAGCCACTGCCAGGGTTTTTGACCATTTTCACACAAAATTGTATAGCCCATAGAATATTTTGTTTTATGAATATTTGAGTATGCAATGTATCAAAAGTATATCTTAAAATATATATCAAAATATATCTTTTTTTTATCAACACTTAAATGTCAGTTTCATAAGAAAAGCCTACATGAAAATCTAAATGAAAGTCTACATCCAGATCAGATTCAGAGCGATGATCACACACAGATGGAGAAGATGGAGTCCATCAACACCTCTAATGCTTGCACAGTCCTGTAGCTCGTCCTGGGTCCACATTTCATTCAGTAACATTAGATAGTTTTGATTTATATGATGTTTAATGCTGATGGTCACGTTATTTATCAGGAGATTCTATACTCATTCAGAAGATGTGTAAGAGCGCCCCCTAGCATCTAACAGTGAAAACAAGGAAACACAGAAAATTCTGTGTTTGGCAGGGAAGCGTTTTCTCACATATAATGGAAAATTATCTTTGGCATGGAAAGAGTTAAGATAGTCATTGAATCATTCATTTTAAAGATTTGTTCAAAAATGCTGAATCATCCAGAAATGAAACAAGACTCTTTATGAGCGAGTCATTGAATCATTCATTCTAATGATTCATTCAAAACTGCTGATTCATTCAATAATGAAACAAGTCACTGAATCCAATTTTAAAGAATAATTGTATGCCAAAATGTTTCTGTATAAAGATAAATGTCTTAAATGATTGCATACTTTAATGTTTTTTTTTTTTTTTGTGATAAAGTATGTTTACAAGTTGTTTAATTCATAAAATGTAATTAAACTAAATGAATGAATTGAAACTAACTCCATAGAATTATCCCCTGCTGGAAAGCCTAAGGGTTCTGAAGCGCCTGACAGAATCTTCAGGGTTCCATAAAGAACCTTTTCTTTTATCTTTGACAGACTTCTTTGTTAAAAAGTCCAGCTTTAAAAAGATGTGCAGGGAGATGTAGTGACATTATTATTATTAAATGATGTCCCATCATTCAGCAGGTTTTTATTTATTAAGCTCGACACTCCCTGCACAGGAATGAAAAGCAGTGCATATTTGAATGCATTTTACTCAAATGACCTACATCTTTAAGGGGAAAATAATGAATGTAGCGAGCTGAATTATGCATCAGCTTCCACATTCAGATTTACTTTATGTTGTGTGTAATATGACCATTCCCAGTCTGCCAGTCTTTTTATCTCTCCTGGCAATGAACACTTCTGTCGCATGAAAAATGCAGATGAAACGAATGACTGAATTATGAAAACGCTCTCAGCTGAAACAAAAACTCACAGGCACCAAGTCAAAGCACACAACGGCCATGCTAAAACTTTTATGAGGCCTCTTTGCTTCCTCTGCGATCTAATCCATTCAGCAGCATGTTGGCTGCAGCATTAACAACCTGAGGTCACCTCCAACACCTTCAGATGATGAAGGATGAGGTCTCAAGCCATGGCGCTTCTTCATTTCAGAGGGAATCACACCACGCTTTATTCAAAGAATCACAGCGCCTTTCCCTGATGCACAAAAGATGCTGTTAAAATGGAAATGCTACTGTTATCTTTGCAGGTGTAACAAAAACATCTCCGAGCTGCAAAGAATAAACAATGCACATGAACCGAGAGGATCATTTACAGCTGTTCCTGCATGCTCTCCATCGCAGCGCTTAATATCAAATATATCAACTTTAATGTCAATGATATTTGCTTATGAGACATTTGATGCCACGGATGTTCAAAAACCTGCGGCATTTGGCACATCAGCCGACAAACGCCTTAAAGAGCTCTTCAGAGTCTCTACTGTTTCTCCTAGACAGGAATGAGATTCAATGGAGAGTAAATGGAGACTTTTGATTAAGAAAACGACCCACAGTAGTGTTAAAAATGTATATTGTTAATAAAGAAAGTGCATAATATTATATTATTTTAAAAAATATCAGTGGTGTTAAAAATATATTATAAAAAAACAAGTATGTTTAATATAATATAGTATAATAATAAAACAAAAAAAAAAATGTGTATATATAAAAAATATAACTAATATAATATAATATAATATAATATAATATAATATAATATAATATAATATAATATAATATAATATAATTAATATAATATAAAAAAATACTTGAGAGATAGATCAGTGGAAAAAATAACTTTCTAATTTGTCAGCTGTAAATGCCATCTAAATGCGAACTGAATTAAATAGGCCACCAAACTCCATTGGTTGTCCCACTGTGGGTCACTGAATTATGTCAGAAAAGAGTCATTTCGGTCCATAAAGGCTATTTCTCAGCTGTTTGAGCACAACAGAGTCATGTGAACGTTTACGTGGGTCACAGCATTGGCTGTGAGAAAGACTGAAAGCGCAGACGTAGGTAAGAGGCCTCACTGAGCATAATTAATTGAGCCTCACAGGCTAATTGAGAGTGGGGAAAATAATTTGAAAGGCCATTACCTTCATGTCACATGCAATCACATCAGCTCTCTGTTGTTTAAGCTTTATGAGCATTATAATCTGACGGTTGAAATGCCGCGATAACTAAAACCTGCTGAAATGACTATTAATAGCAATTATTAGCATGCAATATTCTGGAAATAATAAGACAAAATAATGCTTATACCTTACCCGTATTGAATGGCTGGACATCAGAAAACCTTGCATTAATGCTGGTATTCTCCCCTGTCTGCTAAACTAGCAAACTTCCTCAGACAATCTTCTTCACCAGGTTCATTTCGCTTATTATGACTGCAAAAACGATTTATAATCAGCATAAACAGCCTGTATTACCACTGACAATGCACACATACAAACAAAGTTAAGTGGCAACACTATGGCTCAGTGAGGATCTGATATATAAAATGTTTCATGCCCCACTCTTAAAAATAAATAAATAATAATAATAATTAAAAAAAATGTGTCTAATGCTAATGTTTTTCCTTCATTTTTACCTTGATTAAGAAATGTCCTGCCAGTGCTATGGTATCATCATGGTAGTGTCTAAAGATGTATGGATGGATGATATAGACAGACAGACACAGATAGATAGATAGATAGATAGATAGATAGATAGATAGATAGATAGATAGATAGATAGATAGATAGATAGATAGATAGATAGATAGATAGATAGATAGATAGATAGATAGATAGATAGATAGATAGATAGATAGATAGATAGATAGATAGATAGATAGATAGATAGATAGATAGATAGATAGATAGATAGATAGATAGATAGACAGACAGACAGACAGACAGACAGACAGACAGACAGACAGACAGACAGACAGACAGACAGACAGATAGATAGATAGATAAGATTTTATAGATAGATAGATAAGATTTTATAGATAGATAGATAAGATTTTATAGATAGATAGATAAGATTTTATAGATAGATAGATAGACAGACAGACAGACAGACAGATAGATAGATAGATATATAGATAGATAGATAATTGAATAAAAAATACAAATAAAATACAAATATTTGTTTAAAAATAAATGAAATGAAATTAGAATGACCCAACAGTCTGATTGTGCACCGCCGCTGAATCCATTAGCACACGCGCCTCACACTGCAAAGGGAGATTCATCTCACTCCAGCTGTCTATGTATAATTCATCACAGGGATGTCCTGCGATTCACGCTCCACTTTAAACCACAACTAACCCTGTGGCGCTACTCGCTGTAATAACCTCATAAAACGTCTTTGTTCATCTCCCAGTGTCTGTGGGCAGTAAAACCCGATGGAGGTCGCCGGGACTGCGGTTGCTGAAGGACGGTGCTGTGCGTAAATTGCAGAGACTGTGGTTATCGATCCGAGTCACCTATTAGAGTGATTGACGGTGGAAGGGCTTGTTGCTCTTAATGGGAAAGTCCTAAAAACAAACACAAGTCGTGGATTTCCGCCAACATGAATCCAAATGTCTGTCAAAGCCCATGGGATTAGCAAGGTGTCTCCTGTGGGCCGCTTATGGGCTTATGTATTTCTTGCTGAAAGGATTCTTTCTAGTGCATTCTGTCTCTGTCAATCTATATTTCAATATTTGGCTTACAAATGGCCCTTCCATGTCGGCGCTCACAGAGGTTTGTTTTCAAGCTGTCCAAGCCCAGTGAGAATCAATGGAGTTAGACTTCAGCTCTGAAATATCATGATGCGGACGTCTCTACAGCGATGCCACATGTAATGTTCTCCACCTCCAGCCATCATGAAATGGCTATATATATATACATCATTTTAAAGAAATGAATGCCTTTATCCAGCAAAGATGCAATAAACATATCAAAGTAACACAGACATTTATACAGTTACAAAATATTTATATTTCTAATCCTGAAAAATAAAATGTTCCAAAGTTTCCATGATAATATGAAACAGCACAACTGTTGAAAATAATAGGAAATATTGCAAAAATATAATATATGTGTCTATATATATATATATATATATATATATATATATATATATATATATATATATATATATATATATATATATATAAATATTTGATGAAATTTATTCATATTTAATACATTGCATTTTCATTTATTTGCAAAAAAATATAATTATTATTTGCAATATAATATATGGTACTGTCAAATTGAATATTCACAATTGCATAAAAGTTTGTTTATATAATATAATTATAAACATTCTTTATCATTTTTATTTGGTCTAACCACCTGACATTTGTGGGTGGTGGTCAAAAAATAATAATTTGAACATTTTGAAATGTGTCAACATTGTTCCTTACTCAAAAAAATATGCATTATATACATCTTTTGAAGCTTATTTGCCATCACCAAATATTAGACTTCATCCGAATATGAAATACAGTCCTACAGTAGTTCTGAAGCCTTGCCGTGAGTGTGTAACTCCTGTAAACTCCTGCTGCTTGATAATCTGAACCTCGGGGAAACAATTCAGAGGGGGTGAGATGTGCCAACATCACGTTTATCATAGCTTAATGTCATTATTCATATACAGTAAATCGCAGCCAATGGTATGGAACCACAAACAGAACTGCTTTTATATACAGCATCATATCTGTCTGACTCCTCTCCTGTCGCTCCAGCATGTGATTCGCTTGTGCATCACCATAGCAACAGCTGAGAAGTATGGATTGGTCTTAAACAAACTACCCACATTAATCACACCTTGAGTTATTTACTAAACATGCAAATGTGCAAGGAAACATATGAGTGTTCCAGGCGGCAGAGAAACATGCAGAAATATAGTGAACAACTTCTCCATGTTTGCCTATATCTGTACGGAATGAAATGCTTATTTATTTTGAAAGACAGTCCCAGTTCATAGTGACCGTCAAGCTGCAAAAAGGACAAAACAAAACGTTGTAAACGTAGTGCATATGACATCTGCTACATCGAATTATGCAGTGTATTTTCACATGGAAAATCATTAAATGGCCCTAAAACGACAGAAATACTGTTAGGTTTTTGTTTTTTACACAAAAATATGACTACTGAAATGCAATGTGCTAATGATGAGATAATTAAATTACTCAGTAAAGTGAATAGTTCTGATCTTCATCTTGTAGTTATCATTACAGTAATAACTTGTCGAAATATGACATTAATTCTTCACCACATCACAGCGGGCTAAATGACTTTTTCATACCGTCAAGTAGTGTTGCAGTACTCGAGACCCGTCTTAAGACCATTTTTTGAAGGTCTTGGTCTTCTCTCGGTCTCGGACATAGAGGACTCAGGATTTTATCTCAAGACCAGTCAAGACCACAACTGCAAGGATATCACTAAATTGCTGGAGCATTGTCTGATTTATCATAATTAATATGATTTGATGTAAAACTTACAGCTTAAAATGCAATCAATAACTTATTTGTAATGTGATTTCTTTTGTTACTGTGCTGCCGGGTTCAAAAGCAATGGGGGGGGCGTGCACCTGAGACCTGCAGTGACGGATTGATTGACAGCTGCAGACTCGCAAAGATGGAGAGTGACTGGAGTGAAGCCAGTAGTTTTGCAACAGATTGGTCTTTTGAAGTAAAGGGCTTTTCTCCCCCACCTTCACAATGAAGTAGAAGAGGGTGAATTGTCCAGAAACAGGGCCAGAGCCTGTTTCCGACGATGCTAGCAAAGGGGCTGAGCCTATGTCAAGGGCGTGGTCATGAGCCGTTGGAAGAACCATCATACGTCACGATGACCTACAACGTCCAATAGGACAACTCAACTGCAGTAGCCACCGTTCAACCTTAAGAGGGCAGCACTCAGGGGTTTTACACCATATATTGTAGTATTAAAACACTTTATACTCAAATGTCAAAACATTTACTCGAATCAATGAACAGCACTAATAAAGGACCAGTCTTGCAGATCATCAACTAAAAAAAAAGTTGGTTTAGGGTTTAATTACCCTTTAAAAAATGTTATATAACATAGAATATAATTAAGCAATATCACAAAAGCATGAATTTTTTTATGAATATAAGCATGATTGCAAATTATATTGATTTATACAAAAGTTCAATAAACAAGAAGTTAATAAAACTGTCTTTGCTAATTCGGCAATATTTCATTATTAAATAAATGAATCAGCTGCTTCGAACAAATCAGTTGAATAAATGATTGTGTGTCTGTTAAATAATGTTAATGTATTAATGTTAAATTAATCTGTACATGATTTATGCAGGTGTAATTCCGATGCAACTTCAGTGCCATTCATTTTATTGTCAGTGATTTGATTGGTAACAGCGCGGTTACCAGTGTCTTACTGTTCTAATTATATATATTCATTAAATATAAGACATTTCTCAGACAGCAGATATGGATCTTTTAGATGAATTGAATGAGTGCTGGTCTGGTCTTGGTCTCGACTTGTTCTCGGTTTAGGTCGTCTTGACTTGAACACTATCGTCAAGCTATAAAAAAAGGCTGACAAAACATCAAAAAGTAGTGCATGACATCTGTAATATTAATTTATTTAACATTAATGGCCCTAAAACGACAAAAAATATGGTTTTAGTTTTTTTTTCCAAAAAATAAAAAGACTGTTGCATTGTGCATTGTGCTAATTATGAGAAAATGTAATTACTCAGAAAAAGTGAATAGTTCTGATCTACATCTTGTAGTTGAATTAATTATCACTACAGTAATAACTAGTCTTTATAATATCACTAGATATATTAAATATTAATTCTTCCCATCACAGCAGGCTAAATTACTTTTTCATACCTCTGCTCCTTCAAAAAGTCCAATAAGCTTTATGCTGCCAGGAAACATAATCCACGAACCTGAAATGATGTTCATTTCTGTAAATTTGATTATGCGAGAATAATGCCGCTTGAACAGATTTATTTCAATAGTTTGCGTCACCTTCTCCTCCTTTATTGCTTCTTTTCGCTGGATTTACTCGTCTTTTGAAGCCAATTTAGACCATTCCCAATGACTTTTCTCCATTTCACCCATCAGTGCGAGATACGCTGAAATTAGGCCCGAGTCCATTCAGCCATAATTAGGATGAATAATTAATATGAATGTTCAGGGTGACCTTTCTACGGTTCAACCAGTAATACTGTAACATGAAAAATATCATTTAAACACTAAAGACTGCCTTTCTCACCTTGTCTTGTAATAATCGGTGCCAAGCAAGCGTACAGGTGATCATATTTTATACCTTTTCATTTCTAGACACTAAATATTAAATTAAGGGGAAACTTTAAAAGAGCTCGGCTGGCAGTCTTTCAGCAGCGTGAAGAAGTGGATTTGTGACTTCTAGAAAGATTTGACTCTGTTTTAGCATGGCAGATTGAATATGATTGTTCATTCAGCTAATGTCTCGTCAAATACTGATAATTAGTGCTGCTTGCTAAGGTGATAATCACTATACTATTACTCAGACTTAGTGCTGAGTGAGCGAATGACAACCTCAAATAATGTAAGATGTTTAAAAGAGATGTATTATTATGTTATTACGCAATCAGGAATGATGGAAAGCTCTTGTTGACCTGAGTTATATCTCAAGAGCAGAAAATCATACAGACTTGGACAAGCAACCACTCACAACTAGCAGGTGTTGAACCCGCTGACATTTTCTGTAGAAAACTAGTTACACTTGTGCCAAAAAAATTAAGATTAGACAAATCACCCAAACATTTACCATATTCTCAACATGTTTGATGTAGAGAAGTATAGCGCCAAATCATGGCATGTGGAACGATTACATTTGGCCTGATGAATGAGTTCTGTTATGCTTGCCAGATAAACATAAATGCATAAATAAATGCAACATGTCCATTTATTTCAAATAAAATAAATTGCATTAAATAAACAAATGAGTAAATAAAAATGCATAAATGAATCAATTAAATTTAACAAGACATAAACAACATAAACAAAACAAACTTTTGAATGTATTCTGTTGCATGTTATAGCTTGTGTCTTACAGCAATCCAACAACTGTGCCAGAACAAAACACAGAACACTGGTTTCAATTGTGCAAGTTTAAAAAAGTCATTTGCGAATTACATCATCTGTGCTTTATGTTTTTGATCTGCTTAAAAGAGTCATTTGAATGAAACTGATCGGGCTGTATATCATTGCATGCAGCCTGTGATGATAAACTCTGGATTGTCTTCTTAGGCATTCCTCAAAAACAAAGGATCAGTAGCACATGGTGATGTGCAGTCGTCTGTGATATCTTGGTAATATACTGGATGCTTCATCATATCTGCACCCACACACGCGCTGACACCCATGAGGAAAAACACTACATAATGAGCCACATATCGGGTGTCACACTAATTTAATTAAAGCGAATTGAGCCTGTTTGTGGGAGACCTAAATACAGCCGGCGACTGTCAGCAGCTCAGTTTGTCTCTGCTGATTATAACACAAGCTGCTGCTTTCTCCAACACGTCCTCTTTCCCTCCATCTGAGATTCTGAATCTGATGCCACAGTCTGTTTATTACACTTTGGACCGCTATTTTGAGGACTGTGATAGCAGACGCCTGATTTTCAGTGCATCTTTGACATGTTCAGTTGTTTTGTTGTCAGGTGACGCACTATGAGCTCACATTTAATTTGAAGTGCAACTTTTGCCTTGCAGAATTCATTATTAATGATGTTATGATGTTAAAAAAGCATGATTTTGACATCCTGTAGAAGTGTTGTAATGGGAGATTTTGACTCGCATTGCTAGGTCTTACAAAAACAGATTCGGAGCATTTAGATCAGCGCTGATTTTAAAGTGAACTTTAAAAAAATGATTAAAGCTTAATAGAAATATTTAACAATTTAAGAAAAAAAGTATGATAATGAAAGCACATTTAAAAAGTACATACAATTATAAAAATGTAAAAACAAATTTTAAATTGAAAATATAAGCTAATATGTTTTTTTTTTTTATAAACACTACAGCATGTAAATATTATTGGAGTGGCTATTTACACTAATATCAAATAGGCCGCCTTGTTGACAGATGGTATTTACACTAACTCCGCCCACTGACGTCTGATTGGAGCTCAAAATTGTCTCAATAAGATGGCATCTATTTAATAATTTTAATAAATATAATTTTTTATAATTTTTGTTAATCTCTGTTTATTATTGTATATTGTTTAATGTACAGCACTTATGTGCAAATAGTATCAGCATCTAACTATTATTTACTAGCCTGGATGCCGGCTGAACTTAGCCCCGCTCATAACGTTTGAGAGGTCGGGAAGTTCGTTCTGGACTTGATCCATTGTGGACCAGAGCTGTTCGGACCAATCCAATTGTCAGGGTGGGCTTTATAAGATGATGGACAGATGATTAACAGCAAAGTTATCATTCATGTCACCAAAGAGTTGGATTAATTTACTTAACGGAGAACTTTACAACACCGGCAAAGATCGTTTATACTCTTCCTGTTCCAGCGTTGAGTTCTGTTGACTACAATGCGCCGCTCCATTGCTCTGATTGGTTGTAGGTCTATCCAATCGAGGTCTTTCCTGGTTGGGGTGAAACACCCCATAATAGACAGCCCAATGGAGCGGTATCAGACTCATGATTAGAATTGAGTATGACCACGTCAGGATAACTATTAACACTTATTGCAAAGAAAATACTGCTATTTTTGAAAATATGTTTAACAAAAATGATAACCCAAATCAAAGAAATAAGGTCAAATGAATAGCACTCTAATCAAACTGAGAACTTGTGAATCAGATTCTAATCAAATCACACAAGAAAACCTGTCTCAAAAACCTATGTCCAGCTCTATTGGTTAAGCTAGTTAAAAGGACTCGGATCTGAGTCAAAGTACTGCCACGGCACTTTGTGTGAGGGTTAACGATAGACAAAAACAGGGTGGGAAAGAAACATAAAGTTATTGAGGTTTATGACACAAGCTTCCACAAAATGCTGTTTTTCCCTTGGCAGTGCAATATTTCAACAAAGCCATTGGAAATACCCAGATGCCCCATGCCTCAGTGAAAGCTCCCTAATTGCTCGCTGGAATGGTGTGATATCACTTACAGACTCATTAGGAGTAAAGACACAATCTGCTGGAGGTTGCCAAAGTGTTAAGACTCGGTTTTGTTGTTGTTGTTTGTGCGCAACCAGTGATTCATTACCTGAAGAAGAGATGACAACTGTGTGTATTCAACGCTTGCCAATTATGCAGATTCCGTTCCTCTCGTTGCAGATGCCATCGCGTGTAGATACAGGAGCAGGACGGGCGGTCTTTGGGGACAGAGTTTGTTATTTATTCCACGCTCTGTATAGATGTTTACGGCACGTTGGGAACTGATCCGATAATGACCAAAAGCCTTGTGAGGCGATATGGAGGTGGAATTCAGTGAGTTCTGGATCAGGGGTTTGGTGAAGAAACAAAATATAGAAAAGGCTTATGTGTCATACAAACATGGACATCCCGATGCAAACTGCACACGAGAACAGCAAGATGCACAAATCTCCTTAGCGTGTGCATGCATTCCAATATGGTGCATTGTGGCAGGTTTGAAGTCAGTAACAAGACACACAAGAAGCCATGAAGTTGTTTACGTCAAAGCTGGCGTGACACATCTTGGGGAGTTATATTTGGATGCGTGTGAATGCACTGGTCTGATGGTGAGTAAAACATGAACTATGCATTCAACAAGTTACCAGGAAGGAGCAAAGAGTGCTTCTGAGCAAGAAGCTCAGAATTAGATTTATTTGAGCAAATCTTCTAGTTGGCTTGTATGCAGTTTCTGATTTTAAGATGCAACAGCAAAGATAGTAGCATGCGAGTCATGAACTTCTGTCATTGAAATGAATGGGAAAGCTCTCTCCGTGTAATATAGCCACGCATTTTATGCTTATAGTAAAAAGTCTGGCTTTGCAAGTCTAGCAGTAGCTGAAGTAAAAATGCAATTTGTTTCCTGCTAATACCGCCGAAAATACGCATCTTATGAAGCCTGGCATTATCAAACCCACCAAGACGTCATTCATAACAATATTTCACAATGTCTGGACATCAAAATAAGTTGTTAAAGAATGCAGCCTGCCGCTCGGCTGATGATAATAAATGGGGCGGCAGTGTTAGTGTCAGCCGAATGACCGATGGCCGGCTATTGGTCCTTGCTGTGGTTTTGGTGAGTGATGATTGATGAGTTTCTGCATTGTAATCAGACCGCAGATATCTGCAGCGTCCTCCGCTCCGCACGGCATGGACAAAAAAACGCAAGGATGTGCAGATGTGACGCATTACGGCTGTGTTTAATGGAGATTTATGGGGCAAAACGGGCAAACCTGACAGACCCCTGGAAAGGGATGCAGAATGATACATTTTGATTAAATGACATCAGAACATATATATGAGATATACAAATGAATTACATGACATTTTCAATATATTATATATATTACCCTGTGCATCCCTTTATCAGAGGTCTTTCAGGTTTGGTTAAGTACATGGATAAATAAACAAATCTAAACAAATTAATAACTCATAAATAAATAAATGCATATTTTTATTTGAATAAATAAATAATACTGTTATGATATATCAATAATATTCAAATTTTTCAAATTGGATGGATGGATAGAACGATAGAACGATAGAACGATAGATAGATAGAACGATAGAACGATAGAACGATAGATAGAACGATAGATAGATAGAACGATAGATAGATAGAATGATAGATAGATAGATAGATAGATAGATAGATAGATAGATAGATAGATAGATAGATAGATAGATAGATAGATAGATAGATAGATAGATAGATAGATAGATAGATAGATAGATAGATAGATAGATAGATAGATAGATAGATAGATAGATAGATAGATAGATAGATAGATAGATGATATGTTTTTAAATTTAAATCGGATGGATGGATGGATGGATGGATGGATGGATGGATGGATGGATGGATGGATGGATGGATGGATGGATGGATGGATGGATGGATGGATGGATGGATGGATGGATGGATGGATGGATGGATGGATGGATGGATAGACGGATGAGAAAAGTTTTAACAACAAACAACACATTTATGTTATGTTCCTCGTACTCTGTCTATCATGATGCTGGTTGTTCCTCCAGAGAAAGTTTCCGCTGCAGGAAGGATGTTTCTCACCATCCATCAGCCCCCGCTGCAACTGCGCTAGCCGCATGCTAGCATCAACACACCATGTTCTCCATATTCATTAGAGAGAGGCAGGCAGCAGTGGAGCAGTGGGGTGAATGTCTAAAAGCCTCTGACATACCGGCCAGGGCTTTGATCCATCTCGAGCGCTGCTCTCTGACGACAACACAATTAAAGTGCGATGACGTACACAATGCTCAACAACGCAGCATCCCCCTCATACACTGTCACATCGATTTCTGTTCCTCTCCTTGTAAAACGAATGCAAGGAACATCGCTCACTGAAGCTGACAGGGAGAATATGAGGTCACAAAATGAAACCCCTCCCTCTTTACAGTGATATAGGAGACAATTTACCAGAGCTCCATCCATCACACCACGACAACTCATTCATATGGCACATAACGTATATATATATATATATATATATTCCACCAATGACAGCAGGGTGAATCTCTACTCATATATCGAGTTTGAATACTGCCAATGTTTTATGCATACAACTGACAAATTAGATTACGCGGAAGACCGTCCGTTTATGAGACAGAGGTGGGCTGCCAATGCAAATAGTCAAACCAACACAAAAAAATGAAACAAAACCAGGGATCTTTCTAGAAACAACAGATATTTCAGTTGTTGAAGCAAATGGCTAATTTGCACTTGAGGAACAATGCCTTTTTTGGATGGATGGATGGATGGATGGATGGATGGATGGATGGATGGATGGATGGATGGATGGATGGATGGATGGATGGATGGATGGATGGATGGATGGATGGATGGATGGATGGATGGATGGATGGATGGATGGATGGATGGATGGATGGATGGATGGATGGATGGACCAGAGGAAATAAGCTTGCATGAAATTATTTTAACTTTACATTTTATTAAAATTAAAGCACCTTATTGCAAAGTTCAAGATCTTTAAAATACGTTATTTAGTGAGCATCTTCTGAGTCATTTGACCTCTGAGCATGTGCTCTTGGGAGCACGGCAGGATGAAAATGCAGACTTCCTGTTCTGCGATCTGGACATGACAGGGAGGTCTTGACTCGCGGCGGGACGCTCAGTTGGCCACACGGAACCGTACAAACTGTCTGGCCAAACTCCCAATCCCAAGTCAACGCCCCAGATGCACTAATTAAAAGCCTCCTCGCTGCCATCCTGCTTTATGGCCACTGCCAAATTGGATGATGTGCCAATACCCAATGGAGCACACAAGGCGGGAACTGAGTTCCCAAGAGCTGATGGCTTGATGAGCTGTAGATCATTACTGGGTGAGGATACGTTCATAAACATATGGGTAATGAGGAGTACAACTTTAATTAGGGAGTAAAGACTTCTTGAATTTTGAATTGCTCTTAATTTAATTGTTTTCTAGTGAAAAAAATAAATTAAAAAAATAATAAAACGAAATCAATAGATATACAGAATACAGAATAATGTTTTCATTGATTGTATTATGAATATACATGCTTATTTTTTTTGTCAAATAATTTTTTACGTTTTACCTAGTTGACAACTTGGGTATTTAAGCTGACTCAATTTTAAGGTAGCATGAACACTTTTTTTATAAAAAAATATATAATTCTGGATGCTTTAAATGATTCAAATGTGCCAGTAAACACATTTATAATCTTTGTCAAATAAATGCCCTAACATTTGAATGGTAGTGTGAATGTACATATTTTTATTTTATTTTTACACTTAAACACTAAATACAACCCATGAAACCAAGTGTTGTTATATTATGGGATTTACAGAGACTTATGCTGGCCACACACTTAAAGTTGTTATGCCCAATTTTGGGCCCAATTTACACGGTATGGGATTTTCCCGATTCAATGCTTGTCCCAACCGACTTTTTATCCAAAAAAATCATCAATTGTATAGTTTCATTCCGATTATTTTACTGCTCCTGATCAAGTCAGAGCTGATCCCCAATCCCAAATCATGCATATCAAAAATGTTTGATATTTACAACTGCCTCCATCAGAGACCTGCAATAGCCAATGAAACTACTTTTAAATCTTATCTCAAGACGTATTTATTTTCCTTGGCTTTTAACACTCCTTAGTACATTGTCTTGGGTTTTCTCGTTTACTGCTGATTGCTTGTTTGAATGTTTTTTTTTTGCTGTTCTGTTTTATTTTGTATGTTTTATCTTATTTTTTTATTTTATTTTTTCTGTCTTTCGTTTTACTGCTTATACCTTGTAAAGCACTTTGGTCAACCTTGGTTGTGTTTAAATGTGCTCTATAAATAAATATTGATTGATTGATTGATTGATTGATTGATTGATTGATTGATTGATTGATTGATTGATTGATTGATTGATTGATTGATTGATATTGAAACAAGCAAGCTTCACCAACTGGATGTTGCATGCTTTTAAAGCTGAAACATGGGAGCCACAAAAATGTAACGAAAGTGAGTCTAATATCATGTAAAGCCTGCATGCATGCAGGCCATGTGTCCACCATGTGTCCTCCAAAACGCTGTGGGCGCTTGAGAGCGTTTTTTTTTTTTTTTTCAGTTGAGACTCTTAGCTTGTTATGATACGGAATATCGCATAAGTGTTAATAGTATCTCCTTTCACAGATAGTTTGTTTCTGTATTGAGTCTATATAAAAATAGTGAAACAATGTAAAGTATTTGCTCTGGCTCTTGTTTTAAATTATTTTGTTCCGTTATTATGCTGCTTGTTTTCATCTGTTGACATACAAGCAGAATGTGGCGGTTGGTCAGTGTTGTGTTTATCCCGCCCCTCCTCCGCTGTGATTGGACGGCTGGGAGAAGAGTGACAGTGATGAGAGCTAAAAAACACTGAAAGTTCAGCGTTTGAGCGTGAAATACTCACTGAGCGCCTCTTATGCTCATGGCGTTCTAAAAATGTGGCGCTCCCATTGAAAACAATTGAATCGCCAGCCAGCTGCGTGAAAAAATGCTTTGGTGGACACACAGCCTTAGTGTTAGAGTGCTAGAAATAACAATTCATATCCATTTCACCTCCAGCTGGAGTTGCAAAGTGTATAAGACATGTCTGTAGCATTACGTTTGATCACGCCAGTGTCTGAGAGATCTCATCTGTGGAATCGCTAGTACAATTGGCATGTGGTCTCGCGGTCTGGCCGAATCGTCTAATGTGAGTATTCGGAAGATTATAATGTTAAAAATATGTCTGTGGTCTTATATACTTTAAAATGGGTTAAGATTTGAAAATCATCTAGTGTGACCCAGGCCTTACTGGAAAATAGTTTAAAAATATTTGCTAAAAAATACTTTTTTGTGACACAGAAATTGTACATTTCACCTCTATTAGCAGTTTTCATTTAAACACACACACACACACACACACACACACACACACACACACACACACACACACACACACACACA
Source organism: Gobiocypris rarus (assembly GCA_023029165.1). Lineage (NCBI taxonomy): Eukaryota > Metazoa > Chordata > Actinopteri > Cypriniformes > Gobionidae > Gobiocypris > Gobiocypris rarus. Next base: position 12,967,400 of record CM040914.1, read on the forward strand.
CACACACACACACACACACACACATGTTGTGTTTCCATGTTTTATGGGGACATTCCATAGGCGTAATGCATTTTATACTGTACAAACCGTATTTTCTATCCCCTACACTGCCCCTGCCCCTAAACCTACCCATCACAGGAGACATGCTGCATTTTTACTTTTTCAAAAACATCACTTAGTGTGATTTATAAGATGTTTTCCTCATGGGGACCAAAAAATGTCCCCACAAGGACAAAAATTTGGATATTGCCATCTTTGTGGGGACATTTTGTCCCCATACCGTAGGGATTACCAGTCCACACACACACACACACACACACACACACACACACACACACACACACACACACACACACACACACACACACACACACGTTGGATTTCCATGTTTGAAGGGGACTTACTTAAAAAAAACCTATACTTACTGATATAATTATTATAATTGAACTTTATTTGGAGTACTTCTTTATTGCAAAATGCACATTTATCCAAGCCTAAAATGTGGCTTAATATCACTATGAATAGGAATATGAATATATGTAAATGTAACATACAAAGCATAAAATAAATGTATTTCAAATAGTATTTTTATTTTTTTATAGACATAATGATTTGAATACTGTACAAACTGTATATTATATATGTATAACCCCATAACCATAACCCTAAAGCATCACATAAAACTGTCTGCATCTTTGCATAAAAATAAATAAATAAATAAAAAAACACTTAGAGTCCAAAAAATTTTAAATCCCAAAAAATGTCCCCACAAAGACAAGGATTTCAGATATTGCCATCTTTGTGGAGACATTTTGTCCCCACGATGTAAGGTTTACCTGAACCACACACACACACACACACACACACACACACACACACACACACACACACACACACACACACACACACACACACACGTATGTGTTGGCAACATTGCTGGAAATTTTTAAACACACTATACCCTATCACGATCTCTGCCTAAAGGAACAGAATGTCCACTAACAGATCCTGAACAGCCATCATTTACACCCACAGCCCTGCTGAAGTTTCTAATGAGTCCAAAATGATGCCTCGTGCCAGAAATCTATATGTGTTTTGCTATTGTCTTGGATTTCCTAATACAAATCCAATTCAGTCACATCAATTATGAAGACAGACATTAATGAAAGCTGTGGATAAATATTTCAATGGGTAATCTCATTTCAAATGTCTTGTGCATGACCACAAGGGGAAAGAGCCCACAGTGTTTTGCGTTAATGATTTACACACATGCTCTCTTTAACTCTGTGTTATACTGAATTTGAGCGGTGATTGACAGACGATGAGTCATGCAGGCGTGCATTAAGGTATCATGACCTTTAACGGATCTACAATGGGAGGCGTGCACGCTTGTACCATGATTTACTCCCACATAATAGGATATACATATGGCATGTACAGTGGACATCTGTGAATGTCACTGCATTAGATAACAAAATATCAAACCAAGTGACATTTTTATATTAAAGAAGGAGCACTCTAAAATGCTAAACATTTCAAAATGTCTAGAAGATAGATGGAGGTTGCTAAATGACTTTATCACTGTTATATTCTATCTATAACATTTGGAAGCTTGTTTCTGCCACAAAAATGTATTATCTAAAAGTATGTCTTTATATCACACAGTTTTGACTTTATATCTCACAATTGGGAACTGAATTATTCACCAAGAGAACATTCTCAACAGGAAAACATTCAAAAAATGTGTTATCTGCTTTTGAGGGCCAACATCATAAATAAAAGACATGAACCTCAGCCAAACCTTCCATGCCGTCGAGTCCAAAGGCTATACCAGAATACAGAGTGAAAGGGACAAGTTTGTGTCGCTATGGTTCTCCAGACGCCCAAAGTCATTGAGATGTTTCCAGCTGTGAAGACGCCATCTGCTCCCCTCTCGTTCATTTTAATTAGCAGCAGTCGTGTTTTTATCGCCGTGTTCCTACCTCTCCATTGAGCCTTGATGCGTGGGGTTATGACAAACAGGCCTTACAAACATTGAACCCTCTAGACAAATACAGATTGACATTTCGTCATGTTTGAAATATCTTGTTTTCGTTTCTGTGGGAAAAGCTTAAAAATTCATGATGGTGTGTTGTCAGGCTTGTATGAATAAGTCTGCCGGAGGAATACTGCAGGAACTCTCAGACATGCCTGTGTTTGACGGTAAAACACTTTCTGAATGTACAAGGTACATCCCAAGATACCCGAAAGACACCAAAAGCGGAAAGTAATTAGTCCCGTAATAGAGACTGTGTGTTTTAATGGCGGATTTTGCTCTTGTCAAATGAAAGAATAAGCCTTATAATCCATCTGAACACTAAGCAGCTTGGAATTATTACTAATGGCGTCCTCAATATATATATATATTAGTGCTGTCACGATATTAGATTTTTCACACCATGATTATTGTGGACAAAATAAATCACAATAACGATAGCAATATCTATGGGTGGAAAAAAAGTTATCAACTTACTTTTTACTTTTTCTTTTTCTTTTTCTTTTTTTTTTACCCAACAAACATAATTGGATACTGATAAACACAGGGTTATACTCTGTTACTGACACATCTTCTCTGAAGCTCCCTTTGAAATAACAAGAGAGAACATACTGTCAAGTTCAACAGTATGATGAATGAATATTAACATAAATGCTATTGGCCATAACTAGATTGCAAATACAAATACAAGAATATACATTATGTAAATAGACATTGATTAATTAATTAAAATAAACTATGAGATGCGCTACACTGGTGGAAACATCCAGAGCCCATGCTCCCGTGCCTGTGCCCGCGCTGACTGGTGTTCAGAGTTCCCGCCAGCAGCAGCAGTGAGCGTTCCTTCAGCTGCACGAGTTATGGCCTTTTTACACCTCTTCACGTCATTCGTTTTCTCTGATCAGATACCTATAATACTGTGACGAGATCAGGAGTAAATGTCTTCCGAAATTCTTTCGAGGCGGATTTAAATCCGACCACTCAAACCAGACCCGCCGCTCCCATCACACACTGCGCGTGGGGCACCGAGTGCTGAGGCGGCACCACAAGAAAATTCAAGAAAAACACGCAAACGGCCGCCAATGAAACTAAAAGTATAAGTCTCATGCTCGTAAACAGTCATCTTTATTAAAACTAATGAGACTAAATGATTTTACCAGTGCTTTGCTCGCACATTCTTCTATTGCGGACTTTGATCTTGAAATGAGCAGATGATAAATAACTGCAAATCTCTCTAAATGAATTTGCATAGCCTATAGAGCAAGAATTGAAGATCAGATTTATATTCGTTTTGCGGAGAGGTGTAAGGTAAGACAACATGCATGTTTTTTTTTTTAGGCATTAGTTTAGATTCTATAGCCCCATAACATAAATCTATAATAGGCCTCTATTCCCATCCATCCATCCATCCATCCATCAACAAGGTCTAAATAATAATCAACATATGCAACAAGAACTGGGGCATTAAATAATTTTGTTGGCCGGTACTGCTCCCATATTTTCATGGTTCTCTTGTCTGAATAACAGGACAGCATCTGAAAGCCTCCCGTCTCTCAAGAGGTGTCCGCCTGTGGTCTGGTCCACTTTCTGTGTTCATCTGATAACCAAGACAGAACCCGCGCCAGCATCCTCCCTGTGGCTACCGCTCTGTTGCGAGTCGAGCCGGTCTGGGCTCCCAAACGCAGGAAGAAAGCCAGTCCACTCGAGTCCAGCGACGGCCCATGGCCAAGGTGCAGCTTATCAGTGCAGCAAGATTCAGGCCTGGGAGTCTGCGGACCCTCGCTGGCCTTCCCATCGTTTCAGTCTCTGAAGTCCCACAGACAGCATGACAAATAAGACCTGTCACTCAACAACCTCTTTATCTAGAGCCAGGCGTTGGAAACCGGAGAAACGGAAGCATGAGGGAGTGTAGAAGTGCTATAGCGTGACTGACCTACCTGCACAAATTCAGTGTTGGGTAACCAGTCTCACTTTCTGAATCTGGCACCCTGTAATCTGATTGTTTGTCCGTTAGAAAGAGCGTACAGGTGTTTATCAGTCCATCTGGAAACAAAAAACGTGTTTACAAGCTACTGGGCTGATACGGTGCCTTTGAGGAATAAATAACCACTCAATTTGCCAACGTTTGCCATGTCGGTGGCAGCAAATATTCAGAAAATGCTAAAATAGTGAGCTAGTGAGAAACTAGCGATACCTCGTTTTGACCAAAAGAAAAGACAGTAAATAGGAGAAGGCAATAGCAGAATGCAGTGCGATCCACTCAAGATAGAAAAATCTATTTATGCAGCTATCATCCTTACATAATATAATATTAAAACATGTTAATTTTGCATATAGGTGCAATTTTGCAGTGAACGCCTAAGTTGTGTTGACACCCTCAGAGGGTTACAGGAAACTGCATGAAGGTGGCACGTGAAAGGTAAAATTGAATATTAATGAAATAAAATGACAGTCTGCAGTGATTATTATGTGAACAGTGAGATCCCAGGCGTTCTTACTCACCGTAATTGAGAAGCTCACTGTTTCTGACCAGGATAAATACTGCTCTGATTGCAAATGTAAATGATCTAATCTGATATGAAGTTTCCACTTATACATTCATGCACTAGCTTGCAGCACCTTAACTACTTCAAATTGTGCATTCGTGCACATGTCAGAGTACCACTATATGTACTAGCATGCCAAACTTCAGTTTCAAAGTAGCTTTCTGAACACTGGCGAGAGTCTTCCAGTGCAGAGTCGAGGGGAACACAGTGCTCGAGGCTTTGCTGTTCTGGCATCAGTTGTTTTCTGGGCAGTAGAGAGTTGTGTAACTCAATCCAAAACAGTCCGTATTCCCAGATTTTCTTCTGGGAGCCACAGAGCACGCTGCCATGCATTGAAATCAACAAAAAGTTTGTTTCCAAGTGAAACAGTAGCCTCCCAAAACTCTTGATAAATGTCCTTCACACCAGTTATCACTCGCTACGACTCGCCAAACCTTCAGAATGAGGCTAATTGATCGTGAATTATGACTTTATGCATACTCCTACTGAGAATTAAACGATCGATACGCTCACTGGTAATACGAGGACATTGAGTATAACATTCCCAGTCTTTATGAACAGCACTGTGCATGGGGGCGAAGAAAGAAGATATTGCATTGATTTCAAGGCTGTATATTAACAACACACCCAACAATGTTTTTTTTTTTTAAATGTCAACATTGTGGTAAAGAGTTTTGCATTGGCAAAATGTACAAAACAAAACAAAACAAAAAAAACAAAGAAGAAGAGGGAAACAATCTATGCATATTGGTATCTTTTTGTCGCCATTTAATAAAAGCAACTGACTCTTTCATTACAGTGATTTTTACCATGGTAAATGGGGCTCTAGGCATTCTGCTCAGTGTTGTGCACAACAACATCCCTTAAAGGAGACTTATTATGACCCTTTTTATAAGATGTAATATAAGTCTCAGGTGTCCCCAGAATGTGTCTGTGAAGTTTTAGCTCAAAATACCCCACAGATCATTTATTGCTGTACATGCCCTTTGAGTGGAAGGAAAAACATGCTGTTTTCATTTGTGTATCTATAAATGCAAATGAGCTGATGTTCCCAAACCCTTTTCTGAGAGAGGGCAGAGCCTGTACAGCTCATGCCTCAGACACGTGCCTTTTTTTTTTATTATCACCTCTTTAGACATTGCAGTTCTACATCATCATGAAAGATTATAAGTTGAATGCATTTTAAATTAATATCAGTCTAAACTTCTGATATAAGGGACAGAAAGCATGATGTCTAAAGTAAGTTCTCTTTTGCATATTGCGCTTAAACTGTAAAATTTATTCAAACACATGCAGATCATAAACTTTTATAATGACTAAGAAGTGCTATGTCCCGTGAGCGCGATAGAGATGATCATCAAAACCAAACATGTTTATCTGAGGCACAAGCTGTAAAGCCTCCACCTTCTTCTGGCAAGTGGGCGGGGAGCAGCAGCTCATTTGCATTTAAAGATACAAGCATGGTTTCCTTCCACTCAAATATGTGCATTTACAACATAGTATGATAAATGATAAATGGGGTATGTTGAGCTGAAACTTCACAGACACATTCTGAGACACCTGAGACTTATATTACATCTTGTAAAAAGGGGCATATCATAGGAAACACCGGGAAACTGTAGATTATGCTGATATCACTTTAAAGCGGGCCTATTGTTAATGTGAATCAAACAACACAATTGACTGAATAACTTATTAAATAGCTCTAATAAGAATACATTTCTTACTTGAATACTGCTGTTAAAGGCTCTGGCGAGGAGATTAACATTGCAGACTGTGTACAGCTCAGTGAGGGAAGGAGCTAAACTAATAGGGCGGAGTCTGTTGGCAGTCGTGGGCGGGGCCTGTTTAACTGTGACATCACAGTGAAGCGCATTCCTAAAAGCTCATTTTGAGACACTGTTTCTGATTTACAGGGAAAATAACAAACAGAGTGGGTGTATTTTTTCCATAATAGGGTGGTTGAGACACTGAGTAATTATGTTAAACAACGATGTAAAAGTGAATTTTGCATACTAGGTCCCCATTTAACATGGTAAAATCACCATCAAGCACAGCCTTATTGCTTTATTAATCAAGACTTTTGCATAGATTAAAGTGTGCACAGCTTTCCTTACTCCACTGTACAATCTCTCTCTAACCTGCGGTGATTTTCTTTGCTCATTTTAAAAGCTTAAAATAATTGACCTTGAGAAATTAATTACTTGTGTGCTCTTCTGCGGTCCCCTGTTCTGACTGAGGAGAATTAATGGAGGCAGTGCATTTTTCATCCTTTATCAGACTTCATTTTTCAGGTAGATTTGGCCACCATATGTGGCATGGCCACTTAGTATGAATGAAGCCTGAGATTTCAGCTTTCACATAATGAGAATTATATTATATCTAATCACTGCAGACGGTCATTTTATTTCATTATTATTTAACACCACCTTCACGCAGTTCCCTCTGGGGCTTTCCACAGAATTTGGCTTTCTTTAATATTCAAGGCTAAATTGGATATGCAAAATGAATGCATGGTTTTTCGCCAAAGAGGCCACCGATTGTGGATAAATGTCATAAATCCATGTTAGAGTGCAGTAATTCACCAAGACTGCTGTGTATTTCAATATGAATTTAATTTTGTTGAAGCACGTTTCAATAGCTCCTCTCTTCAAAAAATGAAGGATCTGCTCTGAAGACGATCTCCGGAAGGCAGACAGAAAGCTGAGACTGAATGGAAGTTGTTCACTTTGTTGTTACTTTTTTATACTTTGGTTTGAAACAGAAATATTTTGGGTGGTTATTAGGGGTTCAAGCGTGTAACGGTAAAACTCTATTGTAATTGTTACCAGCATTCTCCCCTAAAAGTGATCGGGCAGACCAAACCGTAAGTCATAGAGGCTTGAAACTTTGAGGGATGGTCTCACACCAGCTACAACATCACCATCTCCTCTCGATCAGCCTGATACTGGCGCTACAGCAAAATCACTCACAACTCCTAAACCGCTAGGATTCCTTGGCTCAAGACTGACAAAATACATGCATGCATATAGCCTGCACAAGTATTAGATTGCTCGGATATATTTGGAATGTGAGCATTTTGGATTTTTTGAAAAACCTACTTTTCACCAAACTCGGCACACATATGTAAAGGCCCGTTCACACCAAGAACAATAACTTTAAAGATAACTATATTAGCATCCACACCAGTGGATATCTTACAGCGGATATATTCTGGCACTATAACATAGAAAAAACGTTATAGCTACGCAACACTAAGTCTGATTGACTTGAAAATTGGCATGCGGTGTGTCTTTCACATGCTTAAAGGATTGTATATCACATATTTAATCACCCATACCACCAACTCCTCATTCTGAACTAGTCCTACGTTTTTGGCTCAACCTCAAATTCTCAGGACTCTCTAGGTCAATAATTATATTAAATAATAATAATAATTTTAAAGCAGAATTATATATAAAATAGACATGGCCTACCAAAAGCCTATCATTCCTAAACGAAAAAACAGATGCGCATTAGGTGTGCACATGCGGCACATGATTCTGAAGAAGCATGCCAACTTTAATGGAGATCGGCCCATAGGTGGGGCTATAACTGTTCAAAAGGTGTAAAAATGCTGTATTTCCTATGCAAATCCAATAAAATGGCTAAAAACGGCCCTCTTCCTGACTGAACTTCGTGAAATTGTTTGTGCAGATGCGTCACATGATTCTAAAGAAACATATCTGGCCATAGCTGGCACTTTAACTGTTAAAAGGCTTTAAAAATCATGTATTTACTTAGTAAACTGCCTGTATTTTTCCATTTATGATCTAAGTGATAACATGCTCGCCAAATAAAACATAATACCTTGTTAGGTATGCTTAAAGGTCTCAAAGTGCTTGAACCCTGATAATCGCTGCTCACAGCTATATTTTTTTAATTCTTATTTATTTGACTTCCTATAATGCACAAAAAAAAAGTAAAATCAACAAAGACCGTAAAACAAATGCACTGTAAAACGACCTTCCATCTTGAAATTGACTCATGATTTCAGCTTATGAAATTACATGATCTGGCTGATAACTGTTTTACAAGAAAGTGCTATTTTTGTCTTTTTTTACTTCAAAATGTCATGTTTAATCCAATGTGTTACTTGCAATTATGTGTGAAATTAAGTTACACCTATTTTTTTACATCTTCCAAACTGCTACAATGAATGTTTCACAGTTTTGAGAACTTGAGCAGTAATAAATAGAGTTTCTCTGAGATTTTAAGCATTGTGTCCCCATAATCCACCACCGTCATCATTTTAAAAGCATAGGCTATGCAGTGATAGGCTTAAGTTGCACTTCTATTCCAAATAGCCAACAATTTCTGACAGATATTTCAAAGCTGTGGTTAAGAAATCTTGCTGTGGTAAATAGTAGTAAGTCTCTTAGCAGACACTTTTATCTAAATTGACTCACACTTACGCTTACTATAGAGCGCAGCAGTCCTCCAGTGAAAAATTGATCATGCCTAAACATTTCAAGAGAGATATTTGTATAATCTTACCAAAGATTTCTATTTCAAATAATTGCTGACTCTTTCATTATATTTCAAATAAATGCAAAAAATGTAAACTGTTTTCAAATCATCAATTAGAATGATTTCTGAAGGATCATGTGACACTGAAGACTAAACCAACATTTGAGATGCTGCGATGTGATTGGTCAGCTGGTTAGTCCAATTATCCAATCACATCCACTGTTGAGTTTTTTTGTTGCACATCGAGGGATTAATTTGGTTCCATTTGCATTGCATGTCTTCTTATAATAAATGAATCTGTCTTAATTGTCCATGAACATTTTCAATATGCATTTTTAGAATGCACATCTTGGCATTTCCATCCAGCATTTGTATGCAATATCCAGAAATGCACATAAAATAGGTGGATGGAAACATAACTAATGTGTTTTAACACAGTTTAATTCTTATCTGCTTTTCCATGAATTTTGACAAGAATCTTTTTTTTTTTTTTTTTTTGAGTCCTTAATTGTACAGAACAAACGGTAGTTTTCTTTAATTCATAAGTGAGCTGTATGTCAGAGCTGTCAGCACGCATGGCTTGATCCTGCAAGCAAACCAGTGCTAATTTAAAATATGTGCTGATCCCAAGTAATGCTCCGACGAACTTATACAAAGAATAAATACGATTCATTCATGACTGATATGTCAAAGCTGTCGACATGAAGAACATGTTAAGCTGTTTGGACAAAAATCCCTACAATACATCACATTCCACCATCAATCAAATCGGAGTCAATTAATGTCTATCAAAACCGCGGCGTTCCACAATAGATGCCGAGGGGCTCCGAACTAGGAAACATCCTTCCAGGGAAACGGTGTTAAACGAGTGGAAATGGCTCTCCTATCAGCTCAGTTTCAAAGCTGCACTGATGTTAATAGTCAGTTTGAAGGCCTGCACTGCAGTCACAGATACTGTAATTATAAAGGAGCGCTGGTGGCAGATTTTAGCCTAAACAGATTTGTGTGCCTGCATCAAATACGGCAACAAAGAGAGTCATTTTACATTGTGCATGTAATTATACGTACAGGCTAGTGTTGTGTCGAACAGACTTAAGTTGAAACTGCACACAAGTCACATAAAGGACTATTTTGTAACACTTTATTTTACAGTGTCTTTGTTACACGTCACATTTAGCAATTACAATAAAATTATGCTTAATTACATGCAACTAGCCCTATAAATCACACCCTAATCCTACAGTTAGTACATGTAGTTAATTACTATTTCTCAGTACTTAAATGCATTATTACACTGTAACATGGACACCTTAAAATAAATTGTAACAGACTATTTAAATGCTAAATATAATCAGCGTTTTCATCCTGAAATGTAATTCAGTGTAAAATTTTTGAAAATCAAAAATAGAATTAATTATAATTTTTAAAAAAAGTAAATATAGTAAATCTCAAATCCTTACACTTGCCCATTTTTCCTGCTTCTAACACATCAACAAGAGATCATCCGTGTTATTCACTTCACCAGTCATAATGTTATGCCTTACTGGTACTGAGTTCATTCAGCTGAATTGACAATGGGATTTCTACAGGTTCATTTGTACAAATAAATAGAATTATATAAATCCAGAACTAATCAGGCCCCATAATACAAATGTCAGTCAGACTGTATAAGCCACACGGCTGGGCTAATCCATCCGCTTTATCCTCTTTACAGACTCGGAAACCTCTCGGCAGTGAATGGAACAGATATTGAGCAGGATCTAGTGCTGTTGTTGGATCAACTCCTTCTGGAAAACTCTGATAGGTCATGTCAATGCTCAACACATTGGTATTAAACGCAGTCAATTCCCTGCGGACAGCTCCATAATCACATCTGAACGTCTTGTGGAGGAGGCTCTAATCCTACAGCGGCTTCTGAAAAGGTGTCCCAGACGGATTTACATTCTAGACAAAACTGATATCTGAATGTCCATCTTATTGTCACTTTACTATATGAGGAACCACCTGGAGCTCAACACACTGTGCAGCCTCTGGAAACAGAAATATAATATTTACACTGATGTTAATGCAAGATGGAGACTCGAAGAAAGGCAAACTGAACTTATTACATCCCAAAAGGCAGATATAAGGGAAAATGTAATATATTTTGGTGAATGACAGCATGTGGTGTTAATCAACTCAACACTCTTTTTAAAATTGCTTAGTGAAAATGTCAGTACTAAGGGCTGTATGGACTTGACATTCACATAAATATTAATTTTAATGTGAGTGGGTGGGAGAAAGTGGTTTAGTGGTTGTTTGAAATGTAAAGAAGAAGAAGAAATTCCTCTAGTGTTTTAGACATCACCAGCAATCCTCTGTTAATACAAAAATAGAAAATAAAATAGAAAATAAAAGGAGGAGGAAGGAAGGAAGGAAGGAAGGAAGGAAGGAAGGAAGGAAGGAAGGAAGGAAGGAAGGAAGGAAGGAAGGAAGGAAGGAAGGAAGGAAGGAAGGAAGGAAGGAAGGAAGGAAGGAAGGAAGGAAGGAAGAGGAAGGAAGGAAGGAAGGAAGGAAGGAAGGAAGGAAGGAAGGAAGGAAGGAAGGAAGGAAGGAAGGAAGGAAGGAAAGGAAGGAAGGAAGGAAGGAAGGAAGGAAGGAAGGAAGGAAGGAAGGAAGGAAGGAAGGAAGGAAGGAAGGAAGGAAGGAAGGAAGGAAGGAAGGAAGGAAGGAAGGAAGTTGTTATGCAACATTTGATCATTTATCTTGCAATTTTTTATTAGAAGAGCAATACAAAAAACAACAAAAAACAAAAATGTATGTACGTATATATTGTGGACATAATTAGTAATTAATAAAAGTAGAAGAAAAAGTGCAGTTTTATATTATACAAATATAAAAATAATATTAAACATATTTTTCAAATAGATTAAAATATTATGGTTAATAAATGTTGAGTATACACACACATTACCTTTAAATAAAATTAAATATAATACTATGATTGCTATGATTACTATTATATACAATTTTATATTATTTAATTTTACAATACACGTACACTAATGCTATTATATTAAACTAACTATAATAAAATAATCTTAAACTATTATTACAATTTATAAATATATTAATATAAAAGAATTAGAATTTATTTCGATTTTCCAATGGACTTTGGAAAGATTCATGTTAAGATTAATTCTCAGAACAAGATCTATCTTATGCTGTTTTACTTGCTCTATTAATAGTTACATATATATTTTTCTTGGAAAACAAGAGAAGAACACAGATTGGGTGAAGGATGTTTTGCAGTGCGTCTCTCTGACGTCGACAGACTTCAATCACACGAGCTCATCTGTTCATAAGAACCTGTAAACATGTGAGAACTGGGGTCGGTGCATGTGAGAGAAGCACTTATCAACGTTAAATGCCTGCTAAGTTCAGTAAAGATCAGCTCCCAAATGGTGCTCTGCTCTCTGCTAATGGTCAATAAAGTCTGTTCATGGTGAGGAGAGGACTAAAAATTATGCATGACATCATCCTATTCATTCGCCACCACTTAGTGAACAATGATGCTATCCGACATTTGGCTTCAATGATATTTTAGCCCACAGCTCATGACAGTGATGCATTCATTAGGTCCTGCATATCATGCATATTTAATGTATTAAATGAAGTGCGACATGATGTTTAATACTAAATATAAAAGCTAAATATACCTCACACATGATTTCTACATGCAGGTACACACCTATGCAGGATCATATAAGCCCACCAGGCAGTAAAATCATTGCCGTCGGCATCTTCGCCGTGCTCTCGGGGTCTTGGCTGATATTAGAGCTGCGGCGTGAAGCTCTTTTGAGTTGCGTCTGTTTGTTGGCAGATGCTAATGAGCTTTATAGAGGAGCTGTGACTGCAGGAGAGCTGTAGGATCAGATACAGCCAGAAGGCAGTGAACAAAACCAATAACGTACACCCTCGCTGTCTCGCACACCCTTTGTCTCTGCATGCACATTTAGCAGGCTCGATACACTCGTCGCTCGCTCTTTAACAGATGTCAAATTAATGTAGTGCTCTTAATTCATTAGGCAGTGTGACAGAGTGCCTCTCTTTGTGTGATGCACAAAAGCAAACAGAAATCACTGAATCGTACCGTTTGTGCTCAAGACATGAATGATACAGTATCTCAAATTGTGATTTAAAGGGATAATTCACACTATAATAAAAATCAAGTCATCATTTACTCACCCTGGTGTTGTTCTAATGCCGTATGCTATTCTTTTTGTATGGACGCTCATACACACAGTGGGTTCGGAAAGTATTCAGACCCCCTTACATTTTTCACTCTCTGTTATATATCAGCTAAAATAATTTTATAAATTTTATAATTTTTCTTCTTTTTTTGTGTGCACACCCCATATTGGGATATGTGATACCATGTGATATTTCAGTTTTTCTTTTCTTTTTTAAATGAACTTAAATGATTTTAGCAAATGGCTGCAATATAACAAAGAGTGAAAATTCTGACAATTGTGAACTCTGGCTCCGATTTTTTATTTTGTTAATATTTTTTTTTGGTACAAAGAATGTCTCAGATGTGTATTTGCTGAGTAATGCACTATTTTGTAGAAGGGGGTAAAAATAAAAATGTTCACCTGAGACTTAGCTTCGATATTTGATCAGTATGATACTTAGATAGACACTTTACTATTCTGAAAAAAAAAAAAAAAAACCGAGATACAAACCTGTAAATATTCAATTGACTTTTCTGAAATTCAAAAAAAAAAAAAATATATGAATGCATTGGTCATTTCCATTTCTGAATGTATCTGCTATATGGTCATGCAGGTTTGTGCATTAAACTCAAAAATACCCCATCATGTTGTTCCCCAAACATGACTTCTCTGCCAACGTTTTGAACACTTGGTCATGCGTTTATTTATTTATTTTTATTATTATTATTTTAAATTACGCATATAGGCCTAAATAGAAATGATCAGAAACAAATCTACAGCTGAACCGCATTGTTTTTGATTGAGTGTATTTTAAGGAATCAAGTAACTCACTCATTAAGACAATGACATGCTGCCCTCTGCTGTCTGTTTTAGTTTCACATTAAACGTATCACTTCATTGATTCCATCATGCCATATATTTGGATTAACGTGACGTTCATACATTTAATAAAGTTACCCCTGGACATGAGTTTATGGAAGTAGGCTAAAGACTACCACCGCTTAATAGAACACATAGTTTCTGTTGCTGTCAGTATTGCTTTTGGAAGTTACATTAAAATGCAATGGTCTGGGATCAGCGTCAGTCGGCTGTACTTATTGTATTTGGGCCACACCACAAGGTGTCACTGTGACTTCAACGCTTCACCCTCGCACTCTGAGCTCGATTGCTATGTCTGAGGTAAACCCCGCCCTACTCATTACCCTACACACGAATAAATGTTGGAAGAAATAAATGCATAAATGCATAAATAAATAAATATAGAAATAAATAAATGCATAAATAAATAAATATAGAAATAAATAAATGTAGAAAGGAATACATGTGGAAATAAATAAAAATAGAAATAAATAAATGTATAAATAAATTAAAGAATAAATTAATATAAATGGAAATAAATACATAAATATGGAAATAAATGTATAAATAATTAATCATTTTTTTGTTGCTTTTCTTTCTTTATTTATTTGTTTATTTTTGCTTTTTTACATTTCTTTGTATATTTATTTATATATTTATTTATTTTTAATATTGGCAGCCCTGACATTCCATAATCGAGGGCCTTTAAAATGAAGATACAAGGTAAGTTTGATAAGAAACAGAATCTAAAAGGATATTTAACCAGAATTGAAAAGATATCTTAATATTTCTTGAGTTAAAGGCATGCAAACTTGTGCAAAAAACAAAAGAACAGTCACTGTTGGCATATGATGAAACTAGGACTGCTAAAGTCAACAGATTTCGCTAATAGATCTACCAATCTCTGTGTAAAATACCATAATGATGCTGCCATCTTTATAAAGTCATTTTTACACCCCTCTAATTTGGCTCCAAATCTCAAGTGCAAATTGTCATTTTGACCCCCTTCTACAAAATAGTGGATTAGTCAGTAAATATACACACATGACATTTAATATTTTGGCTTTCATCACTATTTGTGTTTGTCTTCCAATAGAAAAAAAATATATATATAAACAAAATAAAAACCTGGGAAGTTTGCGAAATGTAGTTGATTTGACACAGAATGACCCTAAGTAAAAAGTTTTTGATGCCTCTTCTGCTCACCAACGCTCCAATTATTTCATTAAAAATACATTAAAAACAGCAACAAAGTGAAATATTGTTCTGATTTAAAATGTCTTTTTTCTATGTGAATATATTTTAAAATGTAATTTATTCCTGTGATCAAAGCTGAATTCGCAGCATCATTCCTCCAGTCTTCAGTGTCACATGATCCTTCAGAAATCATTATCATATGAGTATTTGATGCCCAAGAACCATTTATGATTATTATCATCACTGTTGCTTCAAATTTTTGTGGAAACCGCGATACATTTCATTTTTCAGGATTCTTTGATGAATAGAAAGATCTTTGCAACATATATAAATATTCACATTCATCCACATAATGTGAGCTTGGCATAGCATATGTTAAACTACAGTATAAATAAGCCATTTCCTTTCCCACAAGATGATAATGTAATTGCATAGCAAAGGTCACGTCGTCAAACAAACCCTTGAGGAAGTGTTCTAAATACAAGCTTCATATATTCTACGTCCTTGCGACCCTGTCTCATTTGCCTTTATTAATACTCGCCTACGCTTTGCTTTCACACATCCTGTTGAGCGACCAAGCAACTAGCTCGCACCGCATTCAAGCCCCTAAGAGTCAAAGGTAATTTCAGCTCATTAAAACTCTCCCAAATTCATTAGCGGCAAGTGGAGAAACCAGCAACCCCAAGGGGAAGAATTGCCAGCGTCCAGTTAGCATGGTAATTCTGAAACACGCTTAATTCATCAGCAGGAACACAGTCTTAAATTAAAGCATGAAAGTAGAGGGCTTTTTCTTCATCAGCTAATTACAGTCAAAAGAGTGTGTGGAAAAAGAAAAATGGATTGTGGTCTTTGTTAACTTCAAGTTTTCAAAGGCAGAACGTTAAAGCTGGTTAAGGCCCTGAGATAATCACACTGAAGTTCTTTGCCTATAGGAGTAAAGAGAAGTTGGAAATACTGTTACTGCTAGCAAACATCCATTTAGATGAATATGTAAATATGTGCACTTTTCTCTCAATATCAAAATAAACACACAACAAAAGTGCCAGTGGTGAGAAAGCAGCAGTTAAGAAAGCATCTGATCATAGAGATATGGATATGGTTGCATGTTCGGCTCTCCAGCCAAGTAAAGCCACATCACATTTGATTATAAACTGCTTTAGAGGATTAAACGTGAAAAACAGTGGCTGTGTTGCTTTTAAATGAGAATAACCCTTCAATTTCTACTATAACGCAGCTCTCCGGTCTTTATGATTTTACTCACAGATGTCGGATCCTTGGCAGACTGAATAGAGGACAAGAACCGGATAAGATTTCCACGTCAGAAGAAGGCGGAGCCTCAAGGACACACCTATTACATCATCACAGCGGCCCAACAGTAGTTCGAAGGCGTTTAACCAGCCAGAAAAAAAAAACTTATTTTGATCACTATAGTGCAGTGTTTCTTAACCCCGTCCTGGGAATGTATGTCTCCCTCAGCAGGCACATCAGGCATCATTTTCTTCTAAATATGATCATTTTGAGCTTCTGGTACGATACATTCCAATCTGGCAACACTGGAAGCACATGACAAACATGAAGCACGACTGCGAAGCAAATTAAACCAAAACCCAAAACAGACGTGACAATGAAATTACCTTTAAAGCCTATTTTACATTCATAATTGAAAAAAATCCAATATTGATAGGCTTATATGACAGGCTCATGATGTCATCTGAAAGAAAAAAACTTGCGCACGACTATAAGGATTTTTTAATTTTTTTTCCCCCATTGAAATAACATGATGAACTGGGTGATTAATAATTCATAATAATCCCAGGAACATGCATTACGAAGTGAATGGAGTCAAAGCCAGTTTTAACATTGATTTCCATGTATAATAGGAGGCTACAGAACAGTTTGTCTAGAGAGACGTCTTGGCAGTCAAACACTACATGATCAATGAGTCAGAGTCACATTAGCATCAGACCCAATGGGCTCCCGCTCCTCCAGCAAAATCCTTACGGCACCAAAAACAACCCATGTCACAAAAAGTTACAAGGCCGCTCTTGTAATTTTATCTCTGTAATAATTCCTGTCATCTTTTACGAGGCTGGCCATTTAGGCGGCAGTTTTTTACCAAGTCCAGAGAGAAGCACCAGACAGTCCTGACCAGCACACTGATGGTGTAGAGAGAGCTGTCATTCTGCTGTAAAGATCCTGTCAGAGTCGCTCCGCCGCCCCAGCGGGCCTTCTCCGACACGTCTACTTCAATTAGCCGCTAGCTGTCATTCTCACCCGCTCCTTTGATTACAATGAAGTCTAAATTGCTCGTCATTCAGGGAAAGCGACAAAATGATGGGGGAAAGTTTTGTTAAAAGTGCTAAGATGTTCAGCTCTATCTTCCTACACGCTTCTGCTGGAGTCTACTGAAATGAATTCTCAAACGGTTCTCATCTGGGAAGTTCAAAGCTGTTATTAGACACTTTTTCTGGCCACACCAAAGTCAAAGAAATATTATGTAACTATGAAATATTAATATTGAAAGTATTTTTTTTAATTTATATAAAAATATATAAATATAAAGAGACTTTATAAATATTAAAATGTTTAAACTGAGAATGTATAAAAATATAAAATTAAAAGGGGGTGAAATGCTGTTTCATGCATACTGAGTGTTTTACACTGTAAAGACTTGGATTCCCATGCTTAACATGGACATAGTTTGATGGAGTATTTCTGTCCCAAAAATACTTTAAATACAAAAAGATTTTTTTCGAGTATGGGTCTGCGTGACGTCAACAAGGGTACAATGTTCTTGTACGGGCCGTACGGGCTCTTCTCCAGGAAGGGCGTATGCAAGAGCAAATGCAAGCCCATTAACGCGCTTTGCTCGGCTTTAGGGAAGTCGTCGGGTGTGCTGCACAGTTCACAGAACTTCACCAAATCAACAATGCCACCAAAGAAGTGTGTTTTTGCTTGTCAGGGCAAGACAACTCTGTACAATTTCCCAACGTACCTAGCGTTCTTTAGGGTTAGTTCACCCCAAAATTTAAATAATGTAATTTATTACTCACTCATTTATTGGCTCAGAAAGGCCTCCATTGGCAGCGATGACATTTACTCTCTCAAGACCCATAAAAGGGCGTGGCCACTTTGAGTGACAGGTGGATAGCCACAGGGACGTGCACAGGAATTTTGAGGGGCAGTTGCTCTGACCTAAAAAAAAGGGCACCAAACTCTTTGTATGGAATTGTCTCTCCCTCTCCTGAATCCGCCTCTTTTTATTGGGCATCTTGGCTTCAAACAATACCCAAAAAAATAGTGATAGGATTTAGGCATTTAACCATTTTGAATAAAATAATTAATGTGATCCAACATGAAAAAATACTATAGTATATTATAGTAAAATTACTCTAGTAAATACTATAGTGTTTTTGAACCATGCTATAGTAAATATACTACAGTAAATTAACAAAGTGTAGTAAATACTATAATATACTACAATTTAATGTAGTATCTTTACTATAGTTACTATGATACTGATAGTTTCTCACATTTCGTTTTAGCAAGAAGAATGAATGATGGAAGTAATGCATCCCACATGAAAAAATACTATAGTATATTATATTATAGTAAAATTACAGTAAATTTACTCTAGTAAATACTATAGTGTTTTTGAACCATACTATACTATAGTATGGTTCAAAAACACTATAGTATTTAATAGAGTAAATTTACAGTAATTTTACTATAATATAATATAATATAATATAATATAATATAATATAATATAATATAGTATTTTTTCATGTGGGATGCATTACTTCCATCATTCATTCTTCTTGCTAAAACGAAATGTGAGAAAATCAGCAGACATGTAGCTTAGTTTGCCTAATGTCTACCAAAAAAAATAGTAGCCTAGGCTGCTTGTCTGCAAGCTATCTGTCTGATTATTTAGGCTAAACGTGGCCAACTCATCCTGGATTTATGAAGATTTTAATTCATTTCATAAAACTTGATGATGATCGTCTATTTGTTATACCTTTCCGACAACCGCGTCAATCTCCTTCTAGTGCCGCTCATGCAGGCTCAGCTAAGGTGCCGGTCGCGTGAACCGCTGCAGCCATGTTCACGCGACCGCCGAATATGGAAGTGAATGAGGCTTTGCAAAATAGGCCTACGTGAAATTCTGCATCTATTGAACATTTTTTTATTTATTTTTTCCACCTCGGGGCAACGTGAGTCGAGAAGGGCATATGGGCAGTTGCCCGGGCAACCTGAGCAACCCCTCTGTGCACGTCCCTGGATAGCCATTTATCTGCTGTCTGTTAGTCATCACGTCACCTCAGCTCCGCCTACGTCCCACCTCTTTGCCAATTTTCTATTATCCGGGAGAGCCAAGATGACAGTGATTTTAGAACCACTGTAGTGAGATGGACTTTGTAATGACGTCTTTAGTACCCTTTATAGGTCTTGAGAGAGGAAATGACATTGTTTGCCAAAGGAAGCCTTTCTGAGCCATCGGATTTCAACAAAAATAAAGTAATTTGTGTTCCGAAGATAAACGGAGGTCTTACAGGTGTCGAACGACATGAGGGTGAGGAATTAATGACAGAATTTTCATTTTTGGGTGAACTGACCCTTTACTGGGATAGTGGATGGAGTTCGTTTTTCAGGAGCTGTGCAAGTGTTTTTGTTTGTTTCCTGCATTTTGGCGACGATTGTTTTTTATAAACAAGATACACGATACACATCCAGCCGCTCAGTTTTATTCAGATAGAGTCGGTACAGCGTATCTTTCTTTTATAATTATAATAAAACTAAAGACTCTTTGGAGATATGAAGGATGCAATACGACTCTATAGGTCCTCAAGACTGACATGAGATTGACTGAAACTGAGTGTGACCCCCCCACCCCCTTTAAAAGAAGATACTAAATATTGACTTTTACATTTATTATATATCAACATAAAATGTTCTTAAAATGTGTATTATGTATGTTATTATGTATATTATTTTTATGCATGTTCTTAAAAATTGTCATTAGTCACTATTTATGAATAAATCAAGACAAAATGATCAGGTTATAAAATCAGAAGAGCATTAATTAATTAAATAATTAATATATTAATACTGAGAATATATTAAATATATAATATTAAAATATAAAACATTTTGACAAAATATTGACTTTTAAATGCACATCATAATCAATATAAAATCCTCTTAATATTTTTATAAATTTATTTTTGTATTTGTCATTAGTCAATATTATATGAAAGTATTTTTAAATACATGAAAAATATAAAACAAAGTTATATACCAGACAAAATCAACTTAAAACATTTACTTGACTCTCAATCTCACATGTTCTGTCAATCAAAATGACGGGAGAAAGTTTTGTTAAACGTGCTCAGATGTAGCTTGAGCTGAAATCTCACATTTTCTCATCTGGGACTCTCGAGGTACTTTTGAAAATGGGGATTTAGATCATTTGGAGCATTTAGCATGTAACAGACCTGCAGCCCATTATCGGGTCGCGACCCGGCCCTTGAGAACCGCTGGAATGTTTTCACAGAAACTCCATGCAGAAGAAACACATGACCATATAGAGTCATGCAAGAACGTGGAGGTCAAAACAGATGACAAGTCAAAGGAGCAGACTGTTTATATGCCCACCAAACTGGATGTCAAGCGAAATGGGTTCTCACCTAGTTTATCAAGTTCAAATACACACACACACACACTCTCTCTCTCGCACGCGCGCTCAAGCACACACATGAACACTGAGAAACCCGAGGGACTAGCAGCAATAGAAAAAGCATTCCCACAGAAACCGAATTGAGGTTAGCAAGCAAACGACCTCATTCATCTTCTCTCCCGACAATGCTTGGATAACAATTTAAGGGTGCTGATACGATGCAAAACATGAGCTGAGGAGGCTGCGCAAAAGGCAAATTGTAAACACTACATCATAATTTTGACCCACCATGACAGGCCAAAACACCATGTTACTGCAGGAAACTTTACCATGCATCGCTAGCGTTACTTCTGTGCTAAGCGGTAGCATTTCCTTTGCTTTTCCTGACTGGCTGCAATGTGCATCACCTTGGAATAAGGTGGACAAATGAACCATAAGGTTAAATGGTATTAAATAAAGAAATTAAGGAAATTAAGAGGAAAATGTATGTACAGTACCATAAAACTTTTTAAAACTCAAAAAAAAAAAAACTGTAGTTTTAGAACATACTTTATACACAAAATATGAATGGCATGGTGAAAAGTTGTATGTATTAATACTAACAATAATTTTTACACATACACGCGCGCGCCCAATGGAGTTATATGGCATATGACATAATACAGCATGTAACTTTCCAGCCAAATATTGTATGAAAATGTTGTTTTAATGTATTATCAAACTACATTTTTTTTCATAATTATTTTAATGTTATTTACTTTATAAATAACTTTCTTATTAACATTAATAAATAACTTTTTTATGTTAATGTCTGTGCACTAGCAATGCCAAATAAAGACAATAAAACAAATAAAACTAAACAAATAAATTAAACAAATAAATAAAATAAAATATAAAATAAAATAATGTTTATTATAAACAGAAACAATAAGTTGTATTCTACTATCAAACTACTATAACTTTTTTATAATTGAGTTTATATTTATTTATTTATTTATTTAAAACATTTAATTGTACAATCATATTTCTATAACTTTTCTTATATAGAATTTTCATTACTTTAATGAATTTATTCTTTTTTAAGGGGTGTGAAATTTAAACACAGCAGCACCAAACAAAGCTAAGCAAAACAGTTTAAATCTGCCACTGGTCAGACAAAGAGATGGTCTTGCCCTAAACTCACGCCGCTGTCCAATGTGTCATAATGCCCGGTCCCTTCCGGTTGCTAAAATAAAAGACAAAGTATTTAGTGACCAAATTTCAATCTGCTCATTTTACAAATTCAGGTGTAAAAGAACTCTGTGAAGAGTTGCCTCAGGTAACCTCGACATTAGACATTATAAAAATTAGTCACGTTCTCCAAAGTTGTCATCTCTTGAGACACTGAAAGAGAGACACCAGGAACACGCCGGTTCTAGCCTTGACCTCACTTTGACTCCTCTCTGAACACAGAAGAGGAAAGCGGCTTGCACGTCCCATTACCTCTCAGCATGCCTGAATCACGGGATAAGCGGCTTTGTCTTCGTCTTGCCACGGGAACTTCTGTCTGGACTCTGGACTTGTTCAGGTTTGGGATATATACTGTATAATTTGTCTGGAAGATCCACCAAAAACAGCCGTACTTCCTAAATACAGGTGCTCAACTTGATCTCATTAATATTTGTGGGTAAGTGTAAAACATATCTTTATGAATCCCTTGAGGTTTATAGAAAACTGAATTCAACAGAAATCAAAGTTAATTCACAAAGCAAAGTCTATTTAAAATTATATTTGGTCTACTATGTGTACTGTAAATAATTTGCATGGTGAAAAAAGAAACTTATCAAAGATATGAAACTTACAAAAAAAAAATATCAAATGAACTGATATTTCCAACTCTAATATTGTATGAATAACATATAGTATAATTATGAGTGTACTTCATGTTTTATCAGACTACCAGTTAACTACTTTAACTTTTTATGATGTTGTATTGTTTCATTTATTTGTACTTTATTTATATGAAATGTTTATTGTTTCAACAAAACAAACAAACAAAAATTAAAAACAAAAACTAAAAACAAAACACACACAAAAACTAAACTAAACAAAAAACAAACATAACCTTACCAAAACAAACAAACCAAACAACAACAAAACAGACTGTGAATAATCACTTTATTTGTATTATTCAAAGCTCTGATTTTAAATATTGTTTTTATAAAATATAAAAATATGATATACATATAACATAATTATTTGAATAAAATACAAAAATATGAACATGTATTATAATTGAATATATAAATAATTAAGTTCAAGTACTGAAAAAAAACAATACATATAAAACCTTCCTCTTAAACTGGATTTTTGCTAGGTTTTTACTTCTTGCATTAACTCTTTTGAAATGGTTGAGAGATAAAAAAGGAAAAATAGAATGAGGTAATTCCTGTGCCAGACAGACGACTAAATTTAGCTCTGCTGTCAACATTAACGTGCTCAAAACAACTCACACAAGTTCAAAAAGATAATTTTAGAAGACTGTGCAGCTTAAAAACAACCTATACGATTCTCAAGATTCACATGCATGCCTGAGCATAAATGTTCCCGAGATATTTAAAGAATTTCCTTACTTGGGTTTCATTCAGAGATGCACACAAATGAACGAACGCCCTGAGCGAGTGGAAACGAGAGCATGTTCAATTGAGCGCAGACTGCCAAGCGTTGCTAAACATCCTGGATATTGCCCCCATTGTGGTTTGAAACATAATTGGAGAAGAAAAAATATATAAATAAAAAAGTGATCTTGTCATGAGCTTAGGAACATGTGTCTCTGTTGTAGTTATGAAGAAGGATGAATTCAATTAGGTTGTTGGGTCTCCAATGCATTGGGGGGGAAAAAAATCACATCTCACAACCTTGGGATTTCTGGCAACGATTCCTGCATGCAACACTATTGGAGATGCATCTCTCCACATGAGTGCTCTTTCCATTGGGTTTGAGCCGATTGCTGAAGTTTTCAACCCTCGCTAAAATGCAAAGCTGCATTAGTTTTGTTTCTCTTAAATTACGATATTCTAACGGTCCATTTAACTAAGCAAAGTTTAAGAAGAGCGATATGAAATACAATCATGCCCCAGTGATATATCAGTCGTGGGTTACTCTGGTGTACGCTGGCATGGCACAGACCTAATGGGGCTTGAGGAATCGTTTCTGGAAGCCTTATATAATTAGTTCCTATCCTGACAGCATATAATGCTCCTGGTGAAATGGTCTCTCATGTATTTCACAAATGGGTGAAAAGCGGAGAAATGTACTGCCTGGCCTTGCAAAGCAGGAAAACACGGACAGCTCGTTCCAGCAGAGCTGGTGTTTTGAAACATTAATGTGTGTGAAGCACTAAAGCTCCAGATGCTTTGGCTACGTCTGGCACGGCCGCTTAAAATTTTATCAGCAGCTCAATCTCATCTAAGCCTCTAAGTTACATGTTTGTACTGGATGTTTTCTTCATGATTTCTTGTGCACATAGGTCATATTTTCACAGTAAAATATCAACATTTATACAACTTAAACACTTTAATATAAGTGCAACTTTAGACAAATGAATTCTCATTTACAATGCCATTTAGCATTGGGTGTAATACATGACTTAGCATTTAATTAAGTAAATTAAGGGATTACTCTTAATTCTTCTGTAATTTAATTGATGTAACACTAGACTATAGATCAATTCTACTGTATATAAAACAGTAGTGGAGTTGACATCAAAATCGTATTTTTTTAATATGTGTAACCTTCTCCCTTTAAAGAGGTGGTTGATTATGATTTCACTTTTTAAAGTGTAGTTGGTGTGTAGGGTCGCTGTTTGAGCATAAACAGCATCTACACAGTTACGATTTAGAACGTAATTAGTGAGAATAAATGCAATATTTTTTAGCGAGAGGTTTTTGTACAGTAATCTAATCACTGAAGATGTAATTGACCGTTCACAAAGACCCGCCTCCTTTAGTTACTGTTTCCATGTCTGACAAGATGCACTCTCATACCACACACACATTCTCATGCAGTGAAAAACACATCGCAGAGCAAAGAAGATACAGACAACGCACTGACAGACGGACAGAGCGGGTTACTTTAATATTAAACAAAGACTCAACTCTAAAATGGCTGTAGCGCCTCGGTTACAGCTGCTCATGGACCCATCATCTCTTCCTTCTAGTTCATTTATAGTATCAAATAAACCTGAATGAACTCAGAAGGAATGTTGTTTCAACAGCGGAAAGACGTCAGTACACACCGTTTCTCAAGTTCAAGTCCACCGTCGTTAATCTACCAACTCTCTTGCCTGCTTTGTCGGACAAAAATGTCGGATTCGGCCGATGGTGGATTGTGATTGGTCAGATCACCTGTCAATCAAACTGCCAGCGAAGGGTGAATTAGTAGCTAGAGTAATATATGATCATAATTAGATGATTTATATGCATATACAATGCTAAACTAGTACTGGTTAGTCAATAAAATGCAGATGTCAGCATGATAGGGAAGAGACGTCGCTGCAAGAGGGAGGGGAAGTTATTCTGATTATGAGGGCACATGAATTTAAAAAAGAAATGATGTGCACCGATAAATAATTTATAATAAATACTGCAATATTCCATAAAACTAAAACAAGAATTGTTCGTTTTGATTTCATAATGACAAGTTTAGCGAATTCTCCTCTGAATGCTTCATGCTGGAAATTGTGTGCACTGATATAACGGCTAAAGAAAAAATCCATCATGACCAGTACTTTTTCATCCAGAGTAAGTGAGCAGGGAGGATTTCAGCTGAGCAAACTCAATATCCAGCAGAAGAGGGGTCCGGAAACAAAGTGAATTGTGGGAGCAAGGCTATCTCTGCATCCTTGACACAGCCGGTGCGAGGACACTGAGGAAATAAATAAATGAAAAGAGATGAAATAAAATTGCCTTGGATCTCATAAAGGCTTTCCTGGACTGTCCGCGGGGACGTTCGGCCACCTCTTCCTACTGTCCATCTAAAAAGAGCAACCCAAAAAAAATAAATCAGTCCAATCAGTCATCTGCACTGACGTGATGAAATTACCCAGATCGTGGCAGCCTGATGATGGAGGTCAGAGCGCCGTCCTCTGAGAATCACCCCCCTCTCTCTCTGACAGTCATTTCAGCGGACACCGGCCCATCACAACAATCCTTACTTATTCATGCTGGCTTCCAGGAACTACATGTGTGGTTTCAGATTGCAGGATTGAAGAGGAAATCTTCCTGTCACAGCGTCACGGCCACACGGGACCGCAAATGGAGCGATGCTCCGTCAAACACATGGTTTTTTGGGATTATACTACGCTCTGATCGATGCATTGACATTCAATCACGACTATATGCTGACGGATATGAATGAATTATTTAAATGAAGCGGGCCGTATCAATCTGTGGACCAAATATGTGCATCTGACATTTCAATTGACTGCTTATTGTATCAAAATGTGATATGATATAATAAACCCTGTAACATATCTGCCTCTACTTTATCAACATGAAAAAAATCTGTTGCACACAATCTACTCCATGCCTTCGGTTGTCTGATTGATAATTTACACTTTTTTAGTATTAATGTACCATGTATCTTTCTGTGCAATCTTTACTGATCTGTGTAAAGTAAACAACTTTAATATTATTAGCATTTTTTCAAGACAAACACTTACTGGACTGAAGCAACTTTATTTTTTCATTGGGTTTTGAGGAAGGTTCATTATTCATCTCTCAATAAATATTGCATTGCATTATATGTTTTAAAACTATAGAGCTTTGATAATAAAACTAAGTATTTAAATATCATCTTGCTAAGATATTACTGGGAGATATAGTGTATTTGCATTTGTTGAAGTAGTCTGATACTGTCATAAAGATATCATTTATCTACATTGCAAGCAATCAGAATTCTTACTTTTTGACCCCAAACAACATCAGAATCTGCACCAAATTGCTTATTTTTGTCCAGTTTGGGTCTCTAAATATGAAAATCGAGGCAAATGAAAATAGCATATTTTCTTAGCAATAGTTGCTATTTACACTATATTTTTACATATATTTACACCCACCGACTCGTGCCACTGATATATGTCTGAGAGGTAAGGCATCTTATTCTTATCAATAGTAATAAACAAATTGAATAAACAATGGAATAAACAGTGCTTTAACAGGAGAAATGCCACGAATGAAGATGCTGTATAGGCTCATTCATGTCATGTGATGCCACATGAATTTGCACTCTCAAAAAGGATGTGTTAAAACAACATAACGTGTGTTACTTCTTAACACACCTGTGTAGTAAAGGACAACACATTTCGACCTAGTTTGAACTCATCCAGTGTTATTCTTCTTAACACAGACAGTGTGTTCAAATATTTAACACACTAATGTGTCATGAATCACACAGGTTTGTGTCAGATGTGCTTTAATCAGTTAAGCAAAATTAATGCAATACAAACCATTAATTACCTGAACAAAATTATAAAGGCAACCCTTTTGTTTTTGCCCCTACTTTTCAGGAGCTGAACTCAAATATCTAAGACTTTTTATATGTACACAAAATATCTATTTCTCTCAAATATTGTTCACAAATCTGTCTAAATCTGTGTTAGTGAGCACTTCTCCTTTGCAGAGATAATCCGTCCACCTCACAGGTGTGCCTTAGGTTAGCCACAATAAAAGGCCACTGTAAAATGTGCAGTCACAGCCACTCTAAAATTTCACAAACAACAAAAAATATCTTTTATAGTTTCTAATAACAAATAAATCCAAATACGTTAACTGACGTGAGCATTCGAGTCGTCCACCGGTGAAAAAGAGGCGCTAATTTGCTTGACAACTTGCTGAGTGAGGTTTAGGCAGCAATGTGATTGGATGACAATTAACACATTTTGTGTTGGATACAGTGTTGTTTCTTTCCTTGTTTTAATACACACATTCAACATAAAAAAAGTACATTCAACACAGAATTACACAAAATGTGTAAAAAATTAACACATCCTTTTTGAGAGTGTGCATTAAAGCCCTTTTTCTCAACAAAAAGTACTTCACGACATTTGAAGTATCAACACGCTAAAGTTAAACGGAAAAATACTGTGACGTTAATTGGCATTTCCCTCAGCTATATAGGTAAATATTTTGAGGATAAAATCCTGGGATGGAAACCTGGCTAGTGTAGCATCTTTTGATATTTTGTGTGGCCCAATCAGACGCCAGTGGGCGGAGTTAGTGTAAATAGCCTCTGCCAACAAGGCGTCTTATTTGCAGTTATTGTATATAGACACGCTGTAATATTGAGGATCTTGTCCATATTCTCATATCATACTATATGAGCCATTAAAGCCTGATGTATCAAATATGGCACTCGCATATGCAAACTTTCTTTCCTAAGTTCAATAAACGTGCATCCTTCAGATGTCAGGGTTACCTAATTAGAAATGCCCTGAACTTAAATGCACTCATGCACGAGTCCTCAAATCTCTCAACTCAAATGCAGCAACATCCACACGGCAGAAGGAAAACAACTACAGTATTCTGGGGCACAATAACACAGACAAAGCCAAAAAGCCTCAGCTAAGTGTGTTCTGAAGATGACTGAAGGAGTTTAATGTTCAGTGAAGCACCATTGCTGCTTCTGACTCTGGGTAATTGGACACATTACAACATTAAATATTATAATTATAATAATAAAAACCCTGAACACTGAAACATTATGTGCTGAAAAGTGGTACACTCAAGTAAAGATTATAGTGTAGTGAATGTGGCGTACATAATTCCCCCTTGTTATTAAATATGGTTCTATATACTGCTGAGTATTAACGCAGTACTTTATCCTTAATAACTGTTCAGTGACCGTGGTCCCTTTAAGATGTTCTGATGCGTGTTAACGTAACACCGGTTAACAACCACTTGAGGAAGTGTGGTTGATTTTTTGGTTTTTGTTATTAAACGAGACACTCGTGTACTCAACGTGAGAAGTTGTCGCTTGTTCTTCACAGCAATTTCCACAATAGCAACATCCCATGCTACATTTTAAAACAGAGTTCTAGAAATCTTAATAGAGCTGTACTGTGATAATTAGTACCGCTGATGATTAGTTGAACACCTTGCAATTACAAATCTTATTATTGATATGCTATTATAGTCATTCTCAACATTTTGAATTTTCACATTTTCATTTTAAGTCATTTATTTTCACTCTTCTGTGGGAATACTGTGAAACATGTCAACATTCACAATAATAGGAAAATTATCAGATCAAGCTGGACATTAGTGGTGAGTTTTCCAGTCAAAAATCCACTTGCATTGCCTCAGAAAGTGCAATGTCTATCAGATTCCATAACGGATTGAATGCTTATAGGCTTAGTTAAAAATACAGGCGGAAGGATTCCATGCAAGCGCTCCTACACTGCAGTCATAATGGGCATTTGACAGGGTTTGCCAGAGAGCATCTGTATCTCGCTCTGCTATTTTTTGCCTCTTCCTGTATGTCTCAATCTGTAAATTGATTTCTCTGTAAATCATCTGCTTCAGACATAATATGATCCTAGATTACTTAGAAATGCCCATAATATCTCCTCAGGCCTCAAATGCATGGGAAGACCAGAGCTTTCAGTAAAGTATGCACACATAATTGCATTTCTCACATTATTTACTGATTTTTTGAGGTTTGGGTATAGAAGACCATCACTATTGCTATTGCTCATCGGCCTGAGCATGTTTACACTCTAACGGTTTCTCGCACACCATGCAGATAACTGATTTATGTCTGTCGATGATAAAAAAATAAAATAAAAAAACATAGAATTACATCTAAAACAAATAGTTCAACCTAGAATCGTGACTGCAACTCTAGCAGAGGCATGAAACCCTCACAATCTCATCTGGGAATCTAGTGGACTGCTGATGGAAAGGAAGGAAACACTTCTGAGATCGGAGGTGTGTAATGGGAATCCAGCGCTCAGGGTGCGAGTTGCCCTTTACACTGATCCAAGACTTCACTCCGCCAGTCAGGAAACCCATTTCAGCTTCAGAAGGCTTCATCTCTTGGTTTATGTCCTGGTTATGCTTTAGTTGTGAAGAGGAACCTTATAAGCAGGAGACAAACACTTGACCGTCTGGGACATGCGTCAGAAGTACACATTTACTCATCCTCACATTGATTCAAGAGTAGGTCCAAGATATTTCTGTCTGTCAAAGTCAGTGTTGCAGAAACTTAATTCATTACCATATTGCACTACTCCCTAAAAAAGTAACTAATTGTGTTAAAATAAAATAAATTTATACAAAAAAAAAAAACTTTATTAGGAGAGTTCTGCATTACTAGTTGCGTTACTCAGTTACTTTTTATGCAATTTAATAAAAAATAAAAAATAAATAAAGTAAAATAAAACAAAATAAATAATTAATAAATAAAAATAAACACTTTATTAGGAGAGTTCTGCATTACTAGTTGCATTACTCAGTTACTTTTTATGCAATGTAATATTATTTTTGTAAATAAATAAAGTAAAATAAAACAAAATAAATAATTAATAAAAATTATAATAAAATAAACAAACAAGTAATAAATAAATAAATAAATAAACAAACAAGTAATAAATAAATAAATAAATAAATAAATAAATAAATAAATAAATAAATAAACAAACCTTTGTAAAAGCTTTTGTTGAGTTTTGAAAAGCACTTGTAGGTATAATGTATATAGTGAATACAACACTGTTTCTCCAACACTGACTTTGACAGACATAAATATCTTAAACCTCCTCTTGAATCATTGTGAGTAAATGTGTGCATCTGACATGTGTCAGACGGTCAAGTGTTTGTCTCAAGCGGCGACCTCCCCCAGTTTCTCTTGAAGCTGATACAGAAGTGACTTAAACTGAAGTTCATTGACTGGCCGCTAGAGACAGACTCCAGAGCAGAATCTCATTGAGCTCATGTTAAAATGCCCAACTTTACAGCAGAATAAAACATGTTTATAATCTGGTACAAATTCTAGTTTTGGTCTATATATCTGATTTTGTCCATCATGACAACTGTGAGGGGGTGCATTTTTTTATAACTCATTCGTTTATGTTATCTAAAGCCTTAAAGTTCTGCATAATTAAGGGCGTGGCGTTACCCCCAACATTGGGCAAAATATGGTCCAAATCATTATTTGAAATCTTCTAAAGCAGATTCTTTGGCACTCACTCTGTCGGAACGGCCTTGGCTTACTTATGGATTAGTTTAAACCACGGCAAGAATCATAAGGCAAAACTAAATCTATTTATTTTTCTTGTGTCGTTTCTTGTGCTTGAAATGATGTTTGAAATGGTCGAAAAGGCAAAATAGTTGCACAACTGCCTATGTAATTGGATTTGGACATCCCAGAGCAAGAACATTTGCTTGGCGCCTTTATAAATGTGTCTTTTAGGTTGGTTTTGGGTAAGAACTACAAAATAAGTTTGACGTGGATTACAAAAATCCTGAGGGACAAAGCCTCTTTAAGGAGACTGTGTGGATGAGATCATAAAATCATTCCACTTATGACTTAGCAGCTAATATAAGATAAAATAATAATAATAATAATAATAATAATAATAATAATAATAATAATAATAATAATATAAAATAAGCATAGAAATAAAAAGTAAAATAAAGGTTAAAAAAATTCTGTAAAAGACAATAAAATTAAATTAAAAACGTACCACTTTGCGAGTACAATAAATAAATAAATAAATAAATAAATAAATAAATAAATAAATAAATAAATAACATGTATAAATAAATAAATAAATAAATTAAATTAAATAAATTAAATTAAATTAAATTAAATTAAATTAAATTAAATTAAATTAAATTAAATTAAATTAAATTAAATTAAATTAAATTAAATTAAATTAAATTAAATTAAATTAAATTAAATTAAATTCTGAATGCTGTTGACTTTAATAGGAGAGTTATACAATTTGTACTGGGAATAGTTGGAACCCTTGAACACTCACCGGGTTTGACATTTCACAAGTTTTAATGCCAGGTCAAGTTCCACAAAAGTGGCTCCTCCAAACTTCAGCTGTACGAAATTAAAAAGTGAGTGATGTTGAAACCTGTACTTTGTGAAAAATTTGCTTCCTCCCTTAAGCTGTCCTGCTGGGAAAAGAGCACAAGATTTGTCGAGTCTGTGGGGGTGACCAGAATCAAAGAAAGAAGCTTTTCGCTCTGATGTAATCAATCCTTTGTGCCCCATAACATCTGTGATTCACTGGCTCTCCCACACTGAGCAAAGTGCCCGTATTTGTCTAATCCTAAAGAGTTACTCATCGAGCTATGCTTGAAAAACAGGTCAGGATGAGGCAGAGTGGCGGCTTGCGGGAGACTGAACCTGACTAATGTATTAAAAGAGGAGTAATGCGGCCTAATGGACGGCGTTTCAAGAGAGATGAATGTTTCGCATCTGCGTCATTCATGGAAGCCGTGCCAAACACCGTGTTTTGGAGAAGCTGCTTTATCAAGCCACAAGAAGTTTAAATACAGTCAAGCTGTCCTTTTAAAAATAAGCAGATAGAAAACCTACATGCTACTAATGAAAACTACATACTATATTAAAGCTATGCGAGAGGAAAGATGTTTTGTGAATGTACTGGCATAATATTTATTTTTAATAATATACTGTGTTTATTATTGATTATTGTTGATTATCTCAACACAGTTTTAACAATTTAATAAAATATATTACACTACATAAAAAAATGCATTACCATTCAACAGTCGGGTCAATTTTTAATAAAATAAAATAATGTCTACTTCTATAGCTTGGATGCATTCAATTGATCAAAAGTGACAGAAAAGATGTTTATAATATTACAAAAGATTCTATTTGAAATAAATGATGTACTTTTTAACTTTCTACCCATCAAAGAATCCTGAAATTCCATCAAAAATTTATCAAAAATACTTATATATTATGTTTCTTGAGCATCATATTGGACATATTTCTGAAGGATCATGTGACACTGAAGACTGGAGTAATGATGCAAAAAATTCAGCTTTGATCACAGGAATAAATGACATTTTAACATATAGTCACATACAACATTTTAAATTGTAATAATATTTCACAATATTACTGTTTTTACTGAGACATTATAAAACATTAGACAATCTTTCCGACCTCAAACTTGTTGTTTATTTGAATGGAGAATCGTATAGTCACATTGACCACTGTAGAAACAGCTACAGACACTATTGCCTAAAAGTGCTACACATAATGTGTTTAAAAGACAGATAGAGAATTAAAGAAAAAATCAACAACAACCTGCCGTTCAGATTCAGACTTAATCCTGAAGCCTTTCTGAGGCTTTAACAGCATCAGGGTTTTTCAATAATGCATAAAAAAAACACATACGAAGCCGAGGCTGTAATCAGAAAGTGGGAGTTAAAGAATTTCTAAATAGGGTCCTATAAATAGCAAAGGAATAAAAATGAGGGCATTGAAAATGGATGAAGGATCAAATCCCTAGGAGGAGGCTAGAGAACCGGAAGATAAAGGACGAATGTTGCTTCACAGCCTGGCAGAGTGGGCAGCTGTACGGAGATCAGCCCTCCAGCCAACAATTCACATTTATGAGCAGCCACGACCATAAAAAACAGCAAACGTGGGAGATCTTGCCAAGATCCTGGAACCTACCGGTGCCATTGGAAACATCTCAAATGAGATTAATTAAAGCAAAACCGATTCGCTACAATGAATCAGACTCCTCAATGCTGCAAAACTGATTATCAGATTTTTAACAAAAATGAAGTACTTGAAATTAGGTTTTAGGTTTTAAAATGGCCATAATCAGATTACAGTTACTTTTTTTATAGATTACATGACTACATGTTATTCAGACAATGGCGGCAGTAAATTACTCATATTTTTTAGATTTTTCTAAAAAATCTATACAAATTGTTTATTCACCTATGGCCAGCGCTGATTATATGTAATCTAGATTACGTAATATGATTCCAAAAATGATGTGCTTGGAATACAGATGCCTATAGATTACAGTTACTTTTTATAGTTTACATGATTACATGTTATTCACATAATGGCGGCAGTAAATTGCTCATCATTTATTGCTTTTCGCAAATAATTATTTTCCATCTATAAAGAGTGCTGAGTCACATACAGCCAGTGCTATAGTAACTGAGTGTAATCTAGATTGTGTGAAAAATTATATAATCTAATTAATAAATATTTTTTTAAAATGCAGATAATCAGATTACAATTACTTTTTTAAAGATTACATTCACATAATGGTGTAGGTGAATTGCTCATAATTAATTGAGTTTCCCTAATTAGTCTTTAAAAATTGCTTATTCACATACTGAGTAACTGGTTACATGTAATCTAGATTACGCAATCTGATCCCAAAAAGTGTGTACTTGGAATATAGATGCCTATAATCAGATTACAGTTACTTTTTATAGATTACATTATTTCATGTTATTCACATAATGGCGGCAGGAAATTGCTCATAATTTATTGTTTTTCCCTAATTAGTCTTTTCCATCTATAAAAATTGCTAATTCACCTACAGCCAGTGCTACAGTACATAGTAACATATAGATGCCTATAGATTACAGTTACCTTTTATATATTAAATGTCCACTTGATTACATTCACATAACGGCGGTAAATTCTTCATTATTTCATGATTTTCCATAATAATTAATCTTTTCCACCTTTAAAAAATGGCTAATTCACATACGACCAGTGCTGTATAGCAACTAATAAAATGTAATCTAGATGACGTAATCTGATAGATTTGGAAAGTTTTGGAATTTTTAAGTAATTAATTTCAAATCAATAATTTAACACATTTCCATGTTCACAGCTTTATGATGCATGTAACGGTCACATGGTCACACCTTTTTGTGTTTTATTTTTGAGTTGTGGTATTTTACAATGCAGTTCCTTCGCAAACCCCAGTTTGGCAAACCCTGGCACAATATAATCTTTAATGTTCATGATGTTGATAACAAAAATGGAATGTAATTTCATTCACTTTGTATTTTTTATATCAATGATGCAAGATTCCTATTAATATCAATGTGGTTAACAAGTTAAATCAAGCGTAATCTAGGAATAATCCAAAAGTATTGAGATTACATTACCTAAAACAGGTAGTGATACAGATTATGACAATTGCTAATGACAATTTTGAAACAATTGTCTAAATAATCTATCCATCACTGACGGGACGAGATATGTAAAAAACAGATTCAAATCTGCAGTTCACATCAATTTCTGTCTGACTGTACTCTTGAAGGGAGCAGAAGGACTTGACTAACTTCACTTCACAGCCAACAGAGTACAAAAAGAGATCCATTCATCACGAGGCGGTTTGGCTTTTAGGAAAAGAGATACTGCGGACAGATCGATATTTATCCCGCCGTGCTGAAGGTGTTTCTGGGGATTAGCTGGCAAATCTGCGGTGCCTATCAGAGTGATAAATAAAGTTGTGTGTGTATATGCGCGTGTGTGTGTTTAAGTGTGTAGGGCTCTGTCAGATACACCTGCCCTCGGAGATAAAGGCAAGAAGACAAGCTAACCATGAGCTGGAGATGATAAAGAAACATCGCACTACGACCTGACTTCAGATGAGAAGTGAGCCGCTCAATAATACAGACGTGTGTCTAAACAGCGCAGGATATTCTCTCAGAGATCACAGCTTCAGGCCGCAATGTCTTACTGTACATTCATGTGTTGGACTGATGTCTTTAAAACATTAAAAAGTCTCGTTTCACTTAAAGATACATTTGATATAAATACACTGCAATTAGTGTAACGTCAATGAAGCATCCTTCGAAAAACAAAATTTTAGATCTCATTCGCATTACTGTAAAACAACCAAAACGGTAGCCTGACGATTCCCATATTGTTATCTATTAAAAATATTTACAATAATTTGAATGGAGTACATTTTAATATCTCAATTATGTAATCTAATTAAGTAATATTTGACATGATGTAATATTAAAAATGTATGTAATATTTATTTATTTATTAAAAAAATAATGTAATATTTAATAAAAATAATGCAATACATTTAAATTTTATAATTAAAATAAGTCAGCTAAAAAGGCTGTACACAAAAATAAGATTAAAATAAAAAAAATTGCATTCTTTAATGACTACCATTTCACTACCATTTTGTATTTTTACCCAAAGATAAAATTTTTATATAATTGTTTTTGCCTTAAAATAATACACCCAGTTTTTTCCATTATATATATATATATATATATGATTACGTAAAAAATACGAAAAAATAATATAATGAAATAGAAAAAAATATGCAATACAGTTTAATTTTATAATTTAAATAAATAAGTCCATAAAATAATGCTGTACAATAAATACTTATCATAAAGATGCATTATTTTATAAGTTATCACCCACATTTTCTACTGTAATGCAGATCCATCCAAGCTTTTTCTTAAATTATTATTATTATTATTATTTATTTGTAATAATCATTCTTAAATAACGAATCAAATTTTTATGGGAAATGTTGATGTTTAAATATTTAAGTCAGTTAAATAAATACTAATTTAATAATATAGTTTTTTGCATTACATTAATCATCATTGTAGCCTCTTTTATGAAGGATAATTTGATTGCTCATTAAATGACCCATTCATGGCCTTAAATGGAGTGCAAAATACAACTTTTACCACATTTTAATGAAACACTATGAGGCTAGAACTTCATATCCATAAAACAGCCATCGAGTCACACGACCCTTCATCACTCAAATTATTACATGCTGATATGCTAATTACTAATTAATGCTAATGCAGTCAACTAAGTGAGTGTAAACTAATTATACATTTAAAAGCAGAACATAATTAATATAGGGACTGTGAATGGGTTTGATTTCGTCTGCAAAACTTCACGTATAAATGGCTAAAAAGCCATATACCCTTAATGCCTGTATATTTAATGTTATTAATGGTGTTGCTTAAGTATTAATGGTTTTGTTCACTATTAATGAAAATTCTCCCATTCCTTTGGCCCAAAACAGCATCTAATCACCGCCACGCTCAGATCCCAGCAGCTCGCCAGTGTAATTAACAAACTGTCAGCGGGACAGACCAGCTATGTTTCTCAAAGTCTCACTGTTAGTTAGCTGTTGGCCAGGGCTTTCTGATTCAACACAAGCACCCTAAGGCAGAAGAACACATTTGGAGTGGACTTGGAGCTGTCAGAGAAGATAGTGTAGGTTATCAGCTGGCTGTAATTGAACGTGAAGGGTTTGTTATATGTCACAGGATTACTGTGGGTTGGTTTGCATACGGGTTGGCGTACAGTCAAGCTACTAGAAACTTCCAGCATGACACGTCGTATCAGCCTCCGTCTCTCAGGAACATCAGTATGCAAACCGCCGGAGTGATTTGTCTCGCAGTCATTCACTGAGATCCTACGTTCACATTCTCACAGGAACGAAAGGAATAGCTCTTTAATAGCTCTATGGCTTCTCCTAGATATGTATTTGAAATGTCCACCCATTTGGGATTACACAGTTTTAACATAACATATTTCTTCTTAGAATTTAATCAAATTCTTTAGGGCCTAAACATGCTCGAAAAGTCATGAAACTCTGCACAGGTGTCAGAACTGCTGAAAAGTTACATCTGATATGGGTTTCAGAATTAGGTGTGGCAAAATGGCTCGATAGCACCACCTATAATAATTCAATGAAGCGCCCCTCCCGCTACGTTTTACGCATGTGTAGGAAATTCAGTACATATATGAAATGTCCCAATACCTACAAAAAAGTCTCTCTTAACACAACAGGAAGCCAGACATTTTTAATTATGCTAAAAAAAAAACATGCTTAGACAACATGCACAAAGAGCCCTTAAGACACAAAACGATCAGTTTGTGTGAGAAATCAAGCCATATTTATATAATTTTTCACTTATATTCTTATATTCTTCACTTCCGGCAAAGAAGGTCATTATACACAAGATCACTTCTGTCGTTGGCGCAAACTCCGCCAGATCGTGTATATCGGAAATTATGTCTTTACACGTACCACGCCAGAGCGTTTATATTGACCTTCTTTGCGGAAGGGAAGCGCGTTCCAGACTGTCGGATATAGCGTTGTATTTGAGGTAAAAAATGAAATTAATACGGCTCAATTTCTCACACAAACTGATCGTTTTTGTGTTTCAAGATATCAATGTGTCGTCATGAGCCACAGGGCTCTTTGTGTATGTTGTCTAAAAATGTTTTTGCTCACACAGAAGTGATGCACGCATTCACATTATGACTGGCAGACTGCAAGCGTTGGACTGTGCAATCTTCATTTGTGTTCTACTGAAGAAACATGTTGGATGCTCTAAATATATTTAGTATTTTGAATATTATTACTGTATGACAGCTATTGGCTCTATTTAGGTTCATTTTTATTTCTCCTGAGGAATTTAAGGATACATTTGAGATACTTGAATGAAGCAATTAAGACCTCTATTTTTATGAACCCAGAGAGCGCTTTCAACGGCTCCTTCTCAAAGTACATACAAAGTATGAAAAAATCCAATCCATATGCGCTGGGTCTTCTAAGAAACCCGCAAAGTTAATTTGCTTCACACAATATGCTCAATAGCAAAGTGCCATTTCCTTTCCCACTACATGCAAATCACCAACTTTTCAAGAGCACTAACATTAACTTTTACATAACCTGTGAATGTGTAGTGCAGCTCTCCACTGTATGCCTTCATTATGGCATTTCAAAAACTGTATAATTAGTCAGAGCTATAATGAAAAGGTCTTACTGGCTTCCAGGTGAATTATAGTGGAGGTTTGGAAGGGGTCTGATTAAGGAACAAACCCTTAAAGGAAGTCATAACAAGGTTAAAAAGAGTAGAAACTAAACAGAGCTAATTCAAAACATTACATGGAGAACCGTTCAGTGATTACAAGTTAGTCAGCATATATTTCCATAAACAAGTCAAGTTCGCCCAAATTCTTTGGCAAGTAGGTTTTGACAACAAATGATCAAAAGGCACAAATTAAAAAGACTATAGAAAGAATTCTGAATGTTGACCATCGCTGCATAAAACCACACCTTTAGCTTTTCATAACAATGAACTTTTACATCAACTTTGACATCAAAAAGCTTCATATATTTCTTTTCAGCGACCACTTTGTGAAAGAATCATTTAAACTGATGTTCTGAATTGGTTCAAAAGATCTGAATCAGTTTCCTACTATAGTTCTGATTCTGACACAAACTCATACGAGTAACCGTAAACAATTGAACTCCAAAGCTTCAGACTTTATAGCATTATTTGACAGTTAAAAATTTGAGTTATTCATGAGCAACAAAGTAGATGTGATGGGAACTCGTCTTATTAGATGTCAGAACATTTGATGTCAATGAATCTCTTAACACAATAACTATTGTGAACGAATTATTTAGAACTGATTCAAAAGATCTGACTCAAAAGAATCATTCATTCCCAAACCGCTGCTTCAGATTCACCAGTAGTAACACTAAACATGTTTAACTGCAAAGATGTGTTGCTTTGTTCTCTTATTTTGCAAGTCAGGTGTCATTAGACATCAGTTACAATGTTTGCACACTGAAAGTACAATTGCTTTGCATTGCATCTGATTATTACGGACTGTGTAACTGAACCAAAAAGCTTAGACGATAATGTTGGGATACAAATCAAACTAAAAACCTATTGTTGCACACTTACCGTCAAACTTTTTATGTCTGGAGGTAAATACTGTCCGTATGGTGTGACTGCTCTCATCCACTAATGTCTCGAAATCCAGTTTGCTCTGCTGGCCGAGTCTGTCCTCCATGTCTGAAGTGCAGCAGGTGTAGCCCTGGGAACAAACCCGCAGATGTTCACCTGTGGGACGGGAGAAGGACATATTTCACACAGCCGCACTGGGAGACACGGAGCTCATCACACCAAATCAAACACGCTTCATTAAGCCAGAGCTGCGATGTGTGATTTCCCAAACCGTGCAGAAGACGTGAAGGTGCACCAACTGAAATTAATGGTGCACGTCGCCTCTGGATGTGACATCTTTAATTACGTCAAAGCGACAGATGGATGTTTGAGAGCCGTCCTCAAACTTCCTCCAGGCACGTGTTTTACTCAGGTGAGCTTTTTAATGACTGTGAACAAGTAGAAACTTGTCAGGGTGTCAGGGTGAAAATGTATTTCCTATCTATTTTTGAAACTTCATGCTTGACAGGCTGCATTACATTACAATATGTTCAAAGCGATATACAGAGCTTCCCTGTTGAGAATAAGTCTAAACCAGGTTCAAGTAAGCATGAAAAGAAAATTTGACTTCCATAATGTGAGGCATCAAAGTGAAACAAGTAAAATCTAATTAAAGCTACACTGAAAAAGTCATAATTTAATCTTTAATTTAAGTCTTTAATATGAGCTCATAGTGAGTTTCAAAGTAGAAAAAGTTCAAACATCCACAGTTAAAAGAAATAGAAGAGACTCACTCATAAAGACCTGTTTCATTACCGGATGAATCAGTGTTTTTACACAAATCTCTTGAATGAATGATTCATTGATTCACTCATAAACACTTCACGTTTCACTACTGGACCACATGTTTTTTTCAATCACAAGTTCAGTATGGAGTACCACAAGGCTCAGTGCTAGGACCGTTGCTCTTCACCCTGTACATGCTACCACTGGGAGATATCATTAGGAATCATGGCGTTAGATTTCATTGTTATGCTGATGATACTCAGCTCTATATTTCTTCACACCCTGAAGAAACTAACCAATTCACAAGATTAACGGAATGTATAGATGATATAAAAAATTGGATGATCAGTAATTTCCTGCAACTTAATTCAGAAAAAAAATTTTAATCATTGGACAAAAAGCTCCACAAGTAGTAACCTAGAATACTGTCTAACCCTCGATGGCTGCTCTGTCAAAGTCCTCGTCAGTTAGGAACCTGGGTGTGCTCTTTGATACCAATCTTTCGTTTGAAAGCCATGTTTCTAGCATCTATAAAACTGCATTCTACCATCTTAAAAATATATCTAAATTACGGCACATGCTCTCAATGCAAAATGCTGAACAGTTAATACATGCGTTCATGAGCTCAAGGCTAGATTATTGTAATGCTCTACTGGGTGGTTGTCCTGCTTGCTTAATTAAACAAACTCCAGCTGGTCCAAAAGCAGCAGCTCGAGTTCTTACTAGAACCAGGAAGTATGAACACATTAACCCGGTTCTGTCAACACTGCACTGGCTCCCTATTAAACATCGCATACATTTTAAAATCTTGCTTATTACTTACAAAGCACTAAATGGTTTATCTCCCCAGTACTTGAGCGAGCTCTTAACACATTATACTCCATCACGTCTACTGCGGTCTCTAAACTCTGACCTGCTGATAATACCTAGAATATCAAAATCAACTGCAGGTGGTTGATCCTTTTCCTATTTAGCACCTAAACTCTGGAACAGTCTTCCTAGCATTGTTCGGGAAGCAGACACACTCTGTCAGTTTAAATCTAGACAAAAAACACATCTCTTTTCTATGGCATACACATAAAACACCTTTTCCATTAAATGATTATTAGGCTGCATTATCTAGGTCAGCCGGAACCGGGAACACTTCCCATAACACCTGATGTACTCATTACATCATCAGAAGAATGGCATCTACGCTAATGTTAGTATCTCTGTTTTATCCCGAGGTCTACTGCAGTCAGCCGGATCCAGGCCGTATCCAGATCAGACGGTGGACCTGCACCCAGATGTGACCAACACATGACCCTGAAGTGTCTGCAGAGACCGTGTCATTTAGACTCCCCCTTAAGCTGCCTCATCCACACGGCATCCTCAATAAACCTGTCTCCGGCGGGATGACTCCGATTGTTTGAATAGTCCTAGTTGATAATTCTTTAAATCGATATGTCATCCTCAAAACAACCCGTCTCCAGCGTGTTGCCGCCGATCTTTTGAATATTACGCTTTAGTAATTGTTTAATCAATACGGCATCCTCAATAAAAACCTGTCTCCGGCGTAATGACTCCAATATTTCAAATTATTTATTTTTAATAAGTATTTAATCGATACATCATCCTCAATAAACCCATCTCTGGCGTGTTGCCTCAGATCTTTCGAATATTCAGATCTATTATGACCTCTGACCTTTAAAATGGCCAGAGTAATAATAATACGCTGTTTGTTAATTGGCCAGAGGAGAACTGGCACCCCGACTGAGCCTGGTTTCTCCCACGGTTTATTTTTCTCCATTAGGTCTCCTGATGGGGTTTTGGTTTCCTTGCCACTGTCGCCTCTGGCTTGGCTTGCTCAGTTGGGGAAAAACTATTTTTCAAATAAATTTCCAAATAAATCTAATTATTAAACTAAATTAACCGTATAGACCAAATTACTTATCTAATTACTGATCTAAAGCCCACATTGTTACTGTATGATAATTGAAATATATTATGTTGCATTATTTTACTGTGAAGCTGCTTTGAAACAATCTGCATTGTTAAAAGGGCTATATAAATAAAGTTGACTTGACTTGACTTGACTTGAATAAATCTATTGAATGAATGAGTCATTGACTCAATCATAAAGACTTGTTCCATTGCTGGATGAATCCGTGCAAATCAACAAATCTCTTGGATGAATGAGTCATTGACTCAATCATAAAGACTTGTTTCGTTACTGGATGAATCAGTGCAAATCAGGCTAATTGCTGTCATTAAAGATGGTGTGGGTCTTTGAATCGAGATTGTGATCTTTTTAGTGATTAATTGTCCAGCTCTAGTCTACTCAGTATTCTTAGCAGAGTTCCCAAGAGCACCACATTCTTTCTACAACCCAACAGCAAATGAATTACACTTTTACTGTATAAATGGCATCCCTCCATTCAGTTTGCATTTTGCACATGTCCATCTGCACCATCTGCCCACCTCAGCATTCAAATGCCTTGCCCATGTAAACTCCATGAGTTAAAATCTCCCCAACACCTGCTGGAATAAACATGCAGTCAGCCAGACCAGCACTGCATCGACTCCAAACCAAAGCCAAAGCGCTTCTGGCACGTGTGGATCCAGGGACAAGATGATGTATGGAAGAAATGCCAAACTGCGGGCTAATGATACATTTAAAATCACCTCAAATTTTTGCTGGGAATCATAAGTTGCTTGCAGTGAGCAAAAGCGATAAACAAGAGTGTGTTGGTAATGACATGGCTCCAGCCTGGGAGAAAAAAAATCTTATTCTCATAACAGAATAGCCAGCTGATTTGAAAACTAATATTAGGCCATTGCATACCAAGCAAGGCAGATACTAGCGCTTATTTTCAAGTGTATATTGACTTCAGCACTGAGAATATTTTGAGGCCTGTGTGCAATTTAATTTCTGATTGTGTCTCGCATCTCCTCATTCTAATGTAACGAGCAAGAAATTGTGCAATTTATGAACAGGGCCATATCTGAACATGTCTTTGGTGGGAATAATAGGAAGCAGACATTATAAACCTCAATGTTCATTGTTGTAACTTTTTCACATTAAAGTTCAATCACATTTAAGTTTCATCAAACATTAAGCACGCTTTTAATAATTGGCTGGTCAAGGATATTTCAAAATATTAGGCTTTTCCCTCAAGTTAAAGTAAAATAGCAAATGATATCTCTTTAATATAATGACATGCTAAATGCATATACATTATTGTGTTCAGTTTGTGCTTTCCTTGAGAAGAAATAAAACTAAGTTGTTACTGTTGAAAAGTTTGGGGTTGGTAAGAGATTGTAATGTTTTGTTGTTGTTGTTGTTGTTGTTGTTGTTGTTGTTGTTGTTTTATATTAAGTCTCTTCTGCTCACTAAGGTTGCATTTCAGTAAAACTGTAATATTGTGAAATATTAATTCAAGTTGAAATGACTGTTTTCTGTTTTTGTAATATGTAATGTATTCCTGTGATCAAAGTTGAATTTTACAGTCTTCAGTGGCACATGATCCTTCACAAGTCATTCTGATATGATTTGATGCTCATTAAACATTAAAATGCTCATGAATAATTGTATAGCTCTGTACTCTTACTGTATGACAACTATTGACTCATTTGCATCTTATTTCTCCAAAAGTATTTAGGAGAAACATCTGAGACAAAGTTGATATTTAACACTTTCCCCACCAGCGTGTTTGTTTTTAAAATGCCAGGCATTGCCAGCATTTTTTTATAATTTCCCCTCACAATTTTGTTGCTTTAATATCTGATTATGAAATATAGATACAAAAAAAAATGTAAATATATATTTAATATATTTTAAACACTTTTATCAACACTTGAATGTGCCAAAAGAACCGAACACTAAGTGTGAACCCTCCCTAGGTCTCCTGAGCTACCAGAAGAAATGAAATGCACTGAAATCTTCCTGCGGGTCAGCAGAATTCAAGCACAATAAACATTTCTCAGCTCATGAGATGCTATGTTGTGGATTCTGTTGATCGCCCGCCTTACCGTGTGCCAACAGCTGGTTTGTGTCAGATGAGCCCGTCACA
The DNA here is from genome assembly GCA_023029165.1 of Gobiocypris rarus. Taxonomy (NCBI): domain Eukaryota; kingdom Metazoa; phylum Chordata; class Actinopteri; order Cypriniformes; family Gobionidae; genus Gobiocypris; species Gobiocypris rarus. Next base: position 13,012,029 of record CM040914.1, read on the forward strand.
GATAATGAAAGACGCAGCCCCCACATTTCATCTTAGAAAGATGGAAGTAATTCATGAGGGCAAAATAACTGAAGAAAAGCCTGTCATCTCTCAGCACACGTTACACTGGCTTCAACCCAAAGTGTTTTTAAGCACGCTGAGGTGAGGTCAGGATAAACATGGGGTTTTCACAATCCGTTCCAAGACGTTAAGTTATTCATTTTCTATCATTTCCTCTGGTCTATCTCGGCACAGATGTGGCGGATCGTTATGGATCGTTATCTCTGGAACCTCGAGCACGGAGCGTGATTGAAGCGCAGCATTGAAATTAGCTGGAAACGCTGACTATGAGAAGCTCGAGCGAGTGCTGCTGCTGTTCAAATGCCAGTGAGAGATGAAAGCGAGACAAAGTCCATTTACCACAGACACAAAACAAGATCGCTCGAGCCACTCCAGCCTATGAAGCCATTCCCCACCCTACAAACTACGCTTGAGCCGGAAATATCACTCATTTGTGCATAGGAATGTCCAAGCAAAGCCATACAGGTCCTTCTCAAAAAATTAGCATATTGTGATAAAACTTCATTATTTTCCATAATGTAAGGATAAAAATTTAACTTTCATATATTTTAGATTCATTGCACACCAACTGAAATATTTCAGGTCTTTTATTGTTTTAATACTGATGATTTTGGCATCATACATTTGGCAAACATAAACTATACTGTTCAAAAGTTTGGAGTGTTTTGAAATGTTTTTCAAACTCTTCTGCTCACCGAGGCTGCATTTGTTTGATCAGAAATACAGTAAAAACAGTAATATTGTGAAATATTATTACAATTTAAAGAACAGTTTTCTTTTTGAATATATTATAAAATGTAATTTATTCCTGTTATGCAAAGTTGAATTTTCAGCATCATGACTCCAGTTCATAATCATTCTGAAATCAGTCTCAAGTTTATGATTAATATTGAAAACAGTTGTGCTGCTTTCAGGATTCTTTGAATAGAAAGTTTAAAAGAACAGCATTTATTTGAGAGGAAAAAAAGTCTGTAAAACTGTCTTTACTTCCACTATTGATTCATTTAATGTATACTTGCTGAAGAAAACTATTACTTTCTTTCAAATAAATGCATACATCTTTTGAAAGGTAGTGGACATTTTAAAACGTTGTATTTTACTTGAGCATTTTATATTCATATTTATGCATTTGCCAGATGCATTTATCCAAAGCGATTACACTTTTATTTCACATTTGAGAAGTAAAATGGGCTGCAAATGCAGTATTAACGGTTTTAATCTGCTTTTAAAAAAAATACTTAAAAAATTGTATTTATGCATACTATTTAGCTTCACATGTAATGCAATTTGTAAATGTCAAATCCAAGGCATGTCAAGCCTCAAGGTTCATATCACTCGTTCTGGATTTGTGCTAATAATCATCATCATCATCAGGTTTGGAGTGCAGTGCAATACATATACAATGCAATGCACCAATATAAAATTGGTTTTCAACAAAGTAACATCATTCAGATTAAAGATGCACTTAAAATATGGTGATTATACAAGAGGGATTACATGCATTTACTAAAAAAAAGGCTTTTGCTGACGCACACACAACCCCATTTGTGCTGTTGACAATGAATAAATAAATTAACAAATTGTTGCCAAAAAAGAAGTGAATCAAACAGTTTACTGAAACACAAAATGCTTGCAGTGACTGTAGAAATACTCTTCAGTGATGAAAGCAAAAAACATCAGTATATACAGTGCAAATGATGCTCACCGACACTGAACACGCTCTCTACATAAAAAGGTTCAACATCCAGCCTGACGAGGAGTTTGACAGGTTAACTGCTGCGGTAAAGTTCTGTCATGTTAGCTAATGAAGAGAATCTGCTGCATGTTTTCTCCTTCCCACCTCAAGCCCAATTAGAGTAGCTTACCAACCTATTAGGTAGCTAAAAAGAGTTTGAACACATCTGTAAACATCGGCTGAAACATGGGAGACTGTTAGAGAGAGCATGCTTGAAATATCAGGGCCTACACAGAACACAATCTTTTACTTTTTTAGAACACAAACATATGAGACGACCTCTGTAACAAATGCATGCATGCTGCTATGGACATGCACAAATGTATATACATGATTGTGCTATCATTCCCTATATACGTTGAGTTAAGAAAATAAACAGTGGGAGCTCTTATCAGTATCACTGTTTCTGAACTCCCTGAAACGCCTCCACTGTAGTCTTTACTTTTCTTAACGAACACATCACAATATCACTCACTTAAATATTGAATATGCATAATAAAGGGGAGGGGCCTGGTTGAGTTAATTAATAGTGTGTTGAAACTGGGGTTGTCAAGCTCAAAAGCGCAACGTTCTGCTCCAGGTTGAATTACATGTTTCCTGGAAAAGGTGTGCAATGGGTTTTCTCTTGTTTGGTGGGTGTGTCAAAAATGTCATTGTGCCAGCTGTCTCTTTAATACTGCATGTTTTATATACATAAAACATGCAGTATTAAAGAGACAGCTGGCAAAATGGGTCCAAGTAAAGTAATTTACAAATGTGTCCGCTGGAGCTAGGTATACGCAACATTTGAAGACATTGAAGACATGTTTGTGTTTTCATCCTGAAATGCAAGGCAAATGTTGGATCACAATAATTAGGAACCACAATTTCCACAAAGGCAGTGACTGTAACATTGAGCATGTTTTGCAGTATTAAACATGTATTTATACCGATTCAGCTCCAAAAATTATTAAAAAGAACACAAAGAATGGCCTTCTCAGCTGCCATAGTTGCAACTCCTGCATCATCAGAACAGTGTGTTTAACGCACCACCGTTTCTTTAAAAAAAAAAACATTTTGCAACGTTTTGTCAGGGTGTAATGCAGCCCTGGTGGTTATGGTAAGGGGGGGGACATTTCCCAAACACGCTCGAAGCTCTTGACCAATCACAACACAGTGGTCTAGCCGGGAGCACATTGCACTTTAGGAAGAAGGGGCTTATAGAGCCAGGAACCAATCAGAGGTTTGTTTTCCAAAGCCAACTGGTCGCTAGTTCCGTTGTTACCAACACAATTCAATAGAACTTGCGATCACTGTTGGCTAACAATGCTTTTGAGAAACGCACCACAGAGCGTTACTGAAGAGAGGACCTGTAACAATAAAAATATGTTTTTTGAACATTCAGGCAATAAAACCTATTCTAGAGAGCCTAACAACAAAATCAAGACTTTGTAAAAAAGGGCATTATATGGCCTCTTTAAAGTTTGACATGCAAACTAAGACTAGGACCTAGGACCAGTTCCCAAAATATGTTTTTCTAAAAATCCAAAATACCAGAAAATTTCACCAGGGTGATGATCGATCCGAGACGAGCCAAGGATTCCAAGGATATAAGACACTTAAGCCTGCAACAAATAATTGAATGGCTATGATCCATTGCGCACTTTTGATCGCTATAGCGCCACCAAGTACCGTTTGGGGTGAGAATTGGGAGCCCGATCTCACGAAAATGCGTATCAATAGTACGAGTGTGCAATCTCGTAGAATGTATACGCCAAAACTCATTTTGGCGTGCACATGGTCGCCGTTTTTGGCGATGCATATGATCGCACTTTATGGCGTATTATATCTGAACCCCACACCCCACCCTCACCCTACCCAAAAGCGTGTCATATACACGCCATAAAGTGCATATCATATGCACGCCAAAAACGGCGTACCATTTGCACGCCAAAACTCATTTTGGCGTATACATTCTACGAGATTGCACACTCGTACTATTTATACGCATTGTCATGAGATCGTGTTGGAATTGGTGACATTGTAGCCGGTGTGAGAACTACCATCTCTCAAAGTTTCAAGTCTCTACGACTTACTGTTTGGTCTGACCGGTCACTTTTAGATGAGAATGCTGATCCTTGGAAATTCTAACAATTACAATAGGGTTACAGCGCTACATCCTTAAAAACTATGAATAAAACAAGGAGTCATATGAGACCAGAACAACACAGAGGATTCTGACTTTGAATTTGAACCACCCACAACATGCTAAAGTAGCAATGAGAGTGGCAAAATCAGTTTGTACTACTTTGTTTTACTAATTACATTTTTGAAAGGTGATCAATAATCCAAAACTCATATTAAAAGAAACTCTTCACACCCCAAGGATAACTTCAAATAAAAAAACAACAACATGATCATATTCAAACAAGCCTGCTTATTTCTTTTCTCATTACTTTCTATTCCTCAGGAGTCGACTGTTTTGATGGTTACTCTCTATTGCATCATTATAGAAATGATAGAGTTAATAGACATTTCAACGGCACCGCTTGCTTCATAAAACGATTCCAAGCTTCTTCCTCCATGGGGCATCATTGTGAATTTGCATCTCTTTGATGGGCCAATATCTCCCTGGACCAATCATGCTGGTAGTAAATACTGAAAGTTTGAGTTCTTCTTTATAAAAGCATCTTCTTTCATATACAGACGTGATACTGTAAGACCTTGGTAAAAATTTACACAAAATTAAATTTATATAAAAGTAAATACAGCAATTGAGCAAGCGGTTCGTATGAGATTTGCACAGAAATGGAAAACCGCTATACTTCCCAGTTTTCAGCATTTTTCTGACAAAGAAAAGGTTGCATCCATTTCAATTTCTACTCAGTTTTTAGACTGTCTGCTCACAGTGCAGGTTTTCTGCACATTTCTGCTTTAAGTAATTTAAGGTAACAGCTTTGGCTAAACTTCCAGAGCTCAGATAAACCTGCTGTACATCCAATAATTCAATTTAAACAAGTAGTAGATCATCCTGAGGAGCTGTGCCAAAAAGTTAGTTTATATCAAATTATTTGTACATCAAAAATTATCTTGCCTTCCACTATTTTAGCCCAACTTTAGTGTCAATCTGCATCAAAAAGAGCAATGAACAAAATAGTAGAAAAAAGAACATCAAAAAATGAAATACAATTTAGTAATTTTATGTGAAAAATTATTTAATATAATATTATATAATTAGTGCTATATCAGATAAATTATATATACAGCATATATGTGAAAATATTTCTTAAATATATACATTCATGTGTGTGTACTTATATACACATAATTATATTCAAATGTAAACTCAAACTTTTTTTGGGATGCGATTAATCACAGATTAATTTTTCCCCAGCACTAAATATAATAATATAATATAATATAATATAATATAATATAATATAATATAATATAATATAATATAATATAATATAATATAATATAATTAATATAATATAATAAATATAATATAATATAATATAATATAATATAATTAATAATATAATATAATATAATATAATAATATAATATAATATAATATAATATAATATAATATAATATAATATAATATAATATAATATAATACAATATAATAACCCTTTACAATAAGGTTGCATTAACTAATGGGAGTTTATTAATATAATATCATATCATACTGTATCATATCATATATCAAACTATATCATATCGTCATGTAATGTCATGTCATATATCATCATGTAATGTCATGTCATATCATATCTTCATGTCAATTGTCACGTCACATCACGTCATATCATCATGTCATATGATGTCATGTCATGTCTCAAATTACTTGCAAACTTTAAAATGAATGCTTCGAGTTCCTGTCATAAGGCTAATTTTGTACTGCACCCCCTTTTTCTTCTTTTTTTTTAAACCAGCAAAAGCGATGTTGATCTGGAAGGTTTGTTTGTTCTGGACCAGAAATTACATTATTTTTTATTTATTTTTCTTGTTAAAGTATCTACTGAGGGATGAGATAAAATCCTTTTCTGTGACAATCAAGATAAAGTCAAAACGCTGATAAAGTGTATCAGGATATTGTAAGGTATGCTTATAATGCGTATATGAAGACTCCAGCTATGCGATCAGCCCTGTTCTTCGGTCACGCCTGTCGTCCATTAAACGTCAGCTTCTTGCTTCACTTTAACACGCATTCAGCTAGTTTCCCCTCACACTGCCTAATTTCATAAGCCGTGCAATACATCAACAGAGAGGCCTTCAAGTGGAGCCAGCGAATCAAATTAGAGATACGGCCGTCGCTTTGAAAGTACAATGATGTGGTGCAAAGTTAAATAAACTCTGTGAAAACAGAGCCAAACATAAAGACGTCGCAGGAACAGTGCCTATTGTTTGCTTTTGGAAGGACTGAAGGAGAAGGAAGCGTCTGTAGTGCTATCATTACAACTGAATCTTAACTCAAGCTGGCAGTAATTACATTTCACATAATGAGTGTTTGATTGTAGTGTAAGACAAATTAGCTTCCCTTAAAAGTGAGTAAATGGGAGTAATTGATGGTGGGATTACATTGCTAAACACAAGACAAACTCTTGTAGCTCTCCATCTTCCAGACGTCCCTGTGGATCCAAACAGGGCCGGTGTGTTTCTGAGGGAATGGCTTCATATCACCTGATGTTTTCTGCTCATGTGTGGCTTTTGAATTGGATTTCTCTCTTTGTGAAGTTTATCTGAGCGGACAGTATTTTCATGTTTCATTACATTATGACCACAGTCAAGCAAAACACAACACTTGCACAGCACTCCGATGCTAGATAACTGGAGAACAGGTTTTATAGACAGAGTTTTATGTAGATTAGATTGATTTTCACAGCGTATTACAGTTTTTTTTCACACAGTCCCGTCTTAAACTACCAAGAAGAAAAGCAACAACAATCCAAAGCGTGGACATATTTCAGGTCTTTCAGAAAATCAGACTATGAATTGGTTAGGCTACTTGATATCCACTCTGAAGCATACAAATATTTTTACTCTGAAGGAAAAGTTTTAAAAAAAATCCCATTTCAGCATTTCAGTTACATATCATGGTAATTGTTGTAAAATTGCCCTGTAATTTTTAATTTTTTATTAAAAATAAATAAATAAATAAAAATCAATCAATCAATAAATCAAATTTAAATACATGATTATAATGCTTATTAAATATCAAAGATTATTATGTAATATTCCTTTGGCAACCAAAATAAAAGTTTTGAAACAAAGTAATTTTGACAGGATAAATGTTTCACAGCTATGTCTCAATGTAATAATAATATATGCATTTAATTTATACAGTGAAGAATATGCAGTGTTATTTAACATTAAACCTACTTAAAAAGCACTGTTTATTGCACATGTATCATGTTCTGTTGTATTTATAGTTGGTCTGCTGAATGTTAAATGGATCCAGTCGATGTTCACTAGAGTTATTTGATAATGCAACAATAAACTAGCTTTTTTTTTTTACTTTGCTGATTTAAAACATGATCAAAACATTATATTTTTAATGACAACAATTTAAATAAGAGGGCAAGTGACAATCAGCAATCGGCCAATAATTGTTTGTTAAAATCGATATCAGCCCATGCACACAGAGACATATTGTAAGTTACTGCATAAAAATCTTTTAACAAGCAGAATAATACAGCACCACCATACACATTTTTTTGCTATGTCTTTTAACTATTATAGTATTTTGAAGGACAAAAACATGAACTTTTGCATCAAGTCAGGGGCGTGAGGCCCTGTGCGGTCGCGTACTGACAGCAGCCCACAGCTGATTTACAGTAGTGTTTCAGTAACACAGTAATAACGTGAGTTAGCCGGTTAGCCAGATACTTGCACAATATGAAACGCAATAAACATACTGTAGAGCACAGCGTCTTCTCGACATGATGCTATCCAGTATCCGCTGCAGTGTTCGAGGCGTGCGAGCGCAATAAGAGCACGGGCAATATGCTAATGTTTGTTTTGACATCATACCGAAACGGCTTTTAACTTGTGTGAAAAACTATTTGTTTAATTGACTAAGAGTCAACTCTTTCTTTTGAGAGACAATAACTTTATATGCGGTGCACTTTCAGATTTAAAACTTTGCAGGATGTCATTCACTTAGGCCCCATTCACACTGCATGGTTCAAGTCACCCAATTCCGATTTTTCCCTCTTATGTGGCACAGATCGGATATGACATGTAAACATGTAAGCAGGAAAAAAACGCATGAATTCTGATATCCTCAGATCGGATTCAGGCCTCAATCATATGTGGTAATAAATCCGATATGATTCAGATTCGTGCATTTGCGCCTGCCATGTGAGCGATCAAATCGGATTTTCCCCAGTAAACCGAGTTGTACGTCATTGAAAAAGGGACAGAGGCGAGTGACGTCAACTCAGGTGGACATGAACTGCGATCAAGGGCTCTCCTCTTTTTTCTCCACCTTATGAGAGCAATGTTTTGCTGATAGTGCAGAAAACAAAACACTGAATAATCATTTTGTCTGCATCCATTGCATATCACGCCGTTTTACTTCCTTTTCCAGGTCAGAAAGTCATGGGTTGTTTCGTCAGTGTATAGTGTAAATGCAAATAACGGATACGGGTCGCTTTTAAAAGATGATGTAGTATATAGTCGCCAAATCGGCATTGTGCATCAAGACCTGCAGTGTAAATGCAGCCTTAGAGTCATGTTACACTCATTTTAAAAATCTATAATAGAGGCACTTTAATAAAATAAAAATATGAATTATTACCAATTGTTTCTGACAAGTAGAAAAACATGTAGCACAAAACAAATATATTTTTCAGACACATAATGCTTTGCAAAAAGTTAAACATTTTATATACACTCACCTAAAGGATTATTAGGAACACCTGTTCAATTTCTCATTAATGCATTTATCTAATCAACCAATCACATGGCAGTTGCTTCAATGCATTTAGGGGTGTGGTCCTGGTCAAGACAATCTCCTGAACTCCAAACTGAATGTCAGAATGGGAAAGAAAGGCGATTTAAGCAATTTTGAGCGTGGCATGGTTGTTGGTGCCAGACGGGCCGGTCTGAGTATTTCACAATCTGCTCAGTTACTGGGATTTTCACGCACAACCATTTCTAGGGTTTACAAAGAATGGTGTGAAAAGGGAAAAACATCCAGCATGCGGCAGTCCTGTGGGCGAAAATGCCTTGTTGATGCTAGAGGTCAGAGGAGAATGGGCCGACTGATTCAAGCTGATAGAGAAGAGTAACTTTGACTGAAATAACCACTCGTTACAACCGAGGTATGCAGCAAAGCATTTGTGAAGCCACAACACGCACAACCTTGAGGCGGATGGGCTACAGCAGCAGAAGACCCCACCGGTACCACTCATCTCTACTACAAATAAGAAAAAGAGTCTACAATTTGCACGAGCTCAACTAAATTGGACAGTTGAAGACTGGAAAAATGTTGCCTGGTCTGATGAGTCTCGATTTCTGTTGAGACATTCAGATGGTAGAGTCAGAATTTGGCGTAAACAGAATGAGAACATGGATCCATCATGCCTTGTTACCACTGTGCAGGCTGGTGGTGGTGGTGTAATGGTGTGGGGGATGTTTTCTTGGCACACTTTAGGCCCCTTAGTGCCAATTGGGCATGGTTTAAATGCCACGGCCTACCTGAGCATTGTTTCTGACCATGTCCATCTCTTTATGACCACCATGTACCCATCCTCTGATGGCTACTTCCAGCAGGATAATGCACCATGTCACAATTTCAAATTGGTTTCTTGAACATGACAATGAGTTCACTGTACTAAAATGGCCCTCACAGTCGCCAGATCTCAACCCAATAGAGCATCTTTGGGATGTGGTGGAACGGGAATTTTTATATAAAATGTTCAATAATTTAATAAATATTCAACAATATAATTTATTATTGAAAGTAAAATTGTCTTTTTTTATATATATTTATTAAAACTTAATAATCAATATATATATATATATATATATATATATATATATATATATATATATATATATATATATATATATATATATATATATATATATATATATATATATATAGGAGCCCTGATAGTGATTTTTTTTCCCCCTGGACAACTGGAAAATGTAATGGGAATTAATTGGCCATGAAGTGTGTGAACCCTCTGTGAACAATACGGCAGGTATTTGACACTATTCTGAAAAGTAAAAAAAAAAACTGGATTGAGATTTCATGCTGCGGCAAAACCAGCCATGGGATCTGATTATGCCCAGCGAACAAAGTCATGCCAAAAAAACTCGGAGCAACTCTCCCCGGTATTCATTAGTCTACCTGGCCACAGGGATCTCCTGCATATGGTCGCTGCCATATGGTGGGTCCCGCGGCCCGCCGAGAGACTCTCTGCCAGCCCGTTCACCTCCAGCACCTCGCGGAGAACAGCGCTAGCCTAATTTACAGCCGACAGAGATGATGTGCCGCTCTCTTTGATGGCCCACACCGCTCGCAGCACCTGAAGCGAGTCCCGACAAACCACATGTCATTTTGCTTCATTTTGTTTTGTGGCGAGGAGCACAGAAAAATCAATAATCATTGTTGTTTATTGCCTGGCTGGTGTGTGGAGACTTTTGTCAGTGGCCACCCAAGAAGTCATTTATCATGTAGTGCAGCCCTGGAGAGAATGATGGGATAGCGAAAGCGAGAGAGCACTCGGACTCATTTAAGAACCGCAAAGAGATTTTCGCCGTCCGTCGAGGACTGAGACGGGGAAACCCGAGCTCTCTGCTAATTCCATGACTAATCAAGCCCAGACTGCTTTCGCACGTCGCGGTTCGATAGCGCCGCAAGGTTCTGAATCCACATCGATCCGCCATCAGATGTACGTGCTCATCAAAAGCAAGTCCACATCAGGGCCTTCAGCAGCGGCGGTGGGAGTCTGGACTCATCTGGACTCATCTGCTACTGCTAAACGAAGCTTCGGACTCCAGCACATGTCGGGTATTAGGCTACACGCGCTGAACTATCCTTATAGATTAGACATCTTGCTCAGGCGCTCCGTTACTCCATTACTGGGAGAAAAGTAGCAAGCTGGACTCCAGCTGAAGCATTGATCTATAGCAAATCTGTTAGGAGCCTATTTCACCCCCAAATTACCAGACAACGAAAGGCTACATTTGGATTAAAGTAAATGAAGTGTAGGCTACTTTTAAGACCATCAAAATAAAGCACATTTCCCCACCAAACTATTTTTAAAAGGATCATGCATGTGATTTTATGCCTTGCAAACTTTAATATTGTTTTTCTGTGTTTTGAATATGATATAAATATTACATCATGGTAGCAAAAAAAAAAAAAAAAAAAAAACTTAAACAAATCCATCATGTTTTATATAATTTTAGTGTAAAATTATGTGAAAGTTATATTATTAAAATAATATATATATATATATATATATATATATATATATATATATATATATATATATATATATATATATATATATATATATATATATATATATATTATATATAAAACATAAATAAAATGTAATAAAATTAAATAATTAAATACAAATATCAAATAAAATTAAACATTAAATTAAATTATAAAATAAAATATGAAATAATAAATAAAAAAGTAAAAATTTATAAAACATGAAATAAAATTAAATAATAAAATCAAATAAAATACTAAAAATAAAATACAATTAAATAATAAAATGAAATAAGAAATATGATACATTACAGATGAGAATTTAAAATACAATGTGCTTTAATTCTTAGGAATCAATGCAATGCATTTGAAGGCAAAACATTAAATGGCCCTAAAACCAGCTTGCAATGTGAAAAATCTCTCTCTATTTATCCATTCTGCATTTACATTTGGGAATGTTTTTGAGTGTCAGCCTATTAGATCAATGTTTCAGGGTGAATCTCATAGGATTTGGACAGAACGACGCTCTTCTAACTTCTAACTGTCTTTCACTGTCTTAACCAGCTGCAACACCACAGACATCGAATCGTGTGTCTGTCCTCAGTGAAAGTGAAGCAACAACACAGCCAATCTTAAAATTGTGTTGGTTAACACACAGCTATGCACAACAGTAGGATGGGATTTGTGTAAAATTAGATTATAATGTAAAACGGGCTGATGCAATACAAATAGAAACAAAGCAACCAATAAAACATGCTGTGCAGCTGATCAGGAAACTGTGTGTGTGTCCATCATGAGGAAACACAAACCAGCCTGTACTGTTTCAATACACACTCGCGTTCATACAGGAACCCGGAGAATATGGGGCTTACAAGGCAATATAGGGCATCTGCTCGTTACAAATTCCCAGAATGCACAGCAAAACGGTTGGGAAGCTCACCATATTAATCTATCGGGAACATGATTTTGCAGATTATCATGGCATTCAAGCGACTTGATGTTACCTTAGCAAATGCCTTTTATCGAACATAAATAACAATCTAAAGACACCTAGCCTGTATGCCAGCCGAATTTAGCCCCGCCCACAACATTTGAGGTCGGCAATTCGGTCTAGACTCGATCCATTGAGGAGTAACTATGCCAGAACAGAAACTGTTCGGACCAATCAAATTGTTAGGGCGGACTTTAGACGATGATGGACAGATGATAAACAGTATCGTAAGCATTGACGTCAAAGGCACTGGGTTGAATTCGTTCCAATCCTAAAATGAGAACTGTTTCTCTCAAAAATGATGATTGTGTTGGTAAGTACTCCGTGTATCTTAAAACTACACTGTGTAACTTTTTTAGTTTTTTCTTAGCTAAAAACACTTAATTCTTTCAAAAATATATGTGCTCATTAATGTATATTTACTTATTTCAAGTAATAAAGTATTCTCATAATTGTATAATATGCCATTGGAAATACATACTGGTGAGGGGTTCGAATGCGCGTCGCCATGTTGCCCCTCCATCTTGAAAGTACAGTAGCCAAAGAGGGACATACCCGTAAATTCAAGCTTCGCCTTTGGCGTTTTAACACTCGATGGCACCGTGTCGAATGTGAAGAGGGGGATTGCTTGAGACTGATATAGCCTACGATGTAAACTTTGCCTTACGCTAGTGATGTCGTACAATATACAGAATAACGATAGCACCGATAAAAGTTACTTTACTAAGATTAGCTTGCATTCGTCTGGGAACCTGATCGCTGATGTTAGTAATGAAATGGTAAAAAATAACAAAAAGGTAAAACTATTATTCATTTTACATAGATGTCATAACCTACACGTTAACTGACAAATTAAATAACTGCAAATTATAATAGTTTTCTAAAGTAACCTCATCACTTGATCGAACTGGAAGCCATATTAATCTTGGGCTAAATCAGCCACCGTAGGAGTTCAAATGAAATCGGAATTGAGAGGAACAGAAACTAATATTCACTGGATGGTCATATACCTTTTCACCCCTAGATGGGGGAAAATATCACACAGTGTAGCTTTAAATAGTTTTTTACAACACCAGCAAAGATCGTTTACACTCATATTTTTCTTCTACTTCTTCCAGAGTGCTTGCAGTTGAGATCTGTTGCGTTAGTGATACGTCGTTCATGAAGGATTCGTTCTTTTTGAACTAATCTTAAATATGACTCGGGAACATGAGTTGTCTCAGAGAGCGGTTAGATCATTTTGTGTTGAGCGTGCATGCGCTACAGGCCATCGGTTCTGTACAGGATCTTCTGCACTCAGCCGATGGGGCTGTGAGTCTGAATTATTGACTGGAACCCAAAGACTCGAGAGCTGAACTAATCAGTTCTGTTTTCGGGACTGCGCGCATTGCTTATAGGGCTGTCACGACCCAGATCAGACACTGATGACATAACTAACGACTCGAACCCGAAGACAGGAGAGGTGTAACGTTAATAAATCTTTCCAGGGAACAGACGTGATTAAAGGGTTTGGTTTGGCCTGGGCTGCATTAGCTTATACTTTATTTTTTATTCCAAATGTGATCAATGTTTGCATAAGTACTAGATGTTATGATATTCTATATAAACAAAATTACTTGAAAAAGATTTGTTCATTTTTTTGCTGAACGAGATTCAAAGATCCGAGTCTGTAAAATGATCCGAACTTCCCACTACTATGCGTCGCTCAACATACGTCACTTACTCCGTTGCTCTGATTGGTTGTAGGTCTGTCCAATTGAGGTCTTTCCTGGCTCGGTTGAAACACGCCCCAATAATCACAGCCCAACGGAGCGGTATCAGACTCATATTCTGACTAGAACTGAGTATGACCACGTCAGGCTAAAAGACACCCATAAAAACAAAAGAGTTTTTGAAACTAACAAATTCATTACATTAACAATATATTTAACATTAACTTATAATTTTATGAAATTAATTTTAATATAGCAATTCCCTTGATTTTATAATATCATATTTAGCATTAATAGCATTTCATGATTTTATGAAACTTTATTTTAATGAAACAAATGAAACATTTAAACTTTGCATTTTATAGTTTTATAACATTTTATTTAATATATATATTTTTTTAATTTATTTACAATGTTTAAAATTAAACTATTTAATCAAATTAAGACATGCTAGGTAATGTTAAACTTATTATTATATAATCAAAACAATATTTAATGAAATTATTTGTTTATATATCATATTTAACATTTACTAGCATTTTATGATTTTATTAAATAAATGAATGCATCATTTTGTTTGATTATATAACAACACCTTTAACATTTCATAATTTTATGACATTTAATACAATCATTATTTTATTTGATTATATATGTTTAAAATAAAAATAAAAAGGATGACATGCTTGTTAATGTTAAACATATTTTATTAAATAAAAGTATTAAATTATTTAATTTAATAGTTATTTAATTTGATTACAGTTTCACTAGGGATTATTTTATTTAATAAAATAATTACTGTTTTTGAATATACATTTCATAATGATTTAATAAATTCTCATAGTGTACTTTTTAATACCAGCAATGAAGATGCTCAACAAACACAAATGTATACTCATGATATCCTGACCGGCATCAGCGGAACGAGACATCTCAACACAAACTCAAGCCACAGAAGCAGCTCTGATAGTTTGAGCCAGCCTGAGGGAACATGGCGGGTCTCTGATGCCTTTATCTTCATCTAGTCTGTCATTATCTGCTTTGCCAGACTAATATGAGAGCGGGTCACGTTGACATGACCGACCTCACCATACAAAAAGATCCTTCAGAGGCGAGCGTGGCGGGACAGGCAGCTATGCTCAGCCAAAGCAAACATTAAAGGTCTTGGAGCGAAGGCAGACGGTTTCGGGTCCCAACTTCTTTGAGCGCTTGCCAGACCACCTCCAACCAAACCAACAAACATGATTAAAGACCTTCAAGCTGCTTCTGTTGTCATGGCGGGTTACCCTTTAAAATCATAATAACACAAGTTCATCTAATGAACACATCATCCTCATACTGCATAATGAATGAGATTTCAGACCAAACGCTGCTTAATTATCCCTTAAAGCCAAGACGACGCTGAGATCCAACTGGGTCCGGGCCAAGACAGACTCTGCATCTTCAAGTAATGGATTTAATCTAATTGTATCCAAGGAAAAATCAACCCCAAATTAACATTCAGTCATTATTTACCGACTTTCATGACATTACAAACTGTATATGCACAAAAGAAAAAATATTTCTCAGCTGTTCAAAAAACAAACAAAAATACAAATTAATTCAATTATTAACACAGCCATGTAGAGATAATATTATTTCATATTAGGCCTTTAGATTCACAGAAAATATCCACATGCTGAGTTGCTGAGTTCAAAAATATAAATAAAAACTTTCCATCTCAAGATTTTCGAATTATACGTATATGACTATTACTTCAGTCAGATTAATCGCTAAATAATGTTGGAAAAAAAATAAAATAAATAATAATATTTTATATAAATTGTATGTAACAAAATGTGAATGTTATAGGAAAAATATAAATAAATCAAAAATAAATAAACAAAATGTTTTTAATAAAATATCAAAATAATTCAATAAAATATTTTAAAAAAAATGATAAAATAAAAAATACACAAGACAAATGTATATATATATATATATATATATATATATATATATATATATATATATATATATATATATATATATATATATATATATATATATATATATATATATATATATATCCACCTAAAGGATTATTAGGAACACCTGTTCAATTTCTCATTAACGCAATTATCTAATCAACCAATCACAGGGCAGTTGCTTCAATGCATTTAGGGGTGTGGTCCTGGTCAAGACAATCTCCTGAACTCCAAACTGAATGTCAGAATGGGAAGGAAAGGGGATTTAAGCAATTTTGAGCGTGGCATGGTTGTTGGTGCCGGACGGGCCGGTCGGAGTATTTCACAATCTGCTCAGTTACTGGGATTTTCACGCACAACCATTTCTAGGGTTTACAAAGAATGGTGTGAAAAGGGAAAAACATCCAGCATGCGGCAGTCCTGTGGGAGAAAATGCCTTGTTGATGCTAGAGGTCAGAGGAGAATGGGCCGACTGATTCAAGCTGATAGAAGAGCAACTTTGACTGAAATAACCACTCGTTACAACCGAGGTATGCAGCAAAGCATTTGTGAAGCCACAACACACACAACCTTGAGGCGGATGGGCTACAACAGCAGAAGACCCCACCGGGTACCACTCATCTCCACTACAAATAGGAAAAGAGGCTACAATTTGCACGAGCTCAACTAAATTGGACAGTTGAAGACTGGAAAAATGTTGCCTGGTCTGATGAGTCTCGATTTCTGTTGAGACATTCAGATGGTAGAGTCAGAATTTGGCGTAAACAGAATGAGAACATGGATCCATCATGCCTTGTTACCACTGTGCAGGCTGGTGGTGGTGGTGTAATGGTGTGGGGGATGTTTTCTTGGCACACTTTAGGCCCCTTAGTGCCAATTGGGCATGGTTTAAATGCCACGGCCTACCTGAGCATTGTTTCTGACCATGTCCATCCCTTTATGACCACCATGTACCCATCCTCTGATGGCTACTTCCAGCAGGATAATGCACCATGTCACCAATCATTTCAAATTGGTTTCTTGAACATGACAATGAGTTCACTGTACTAAAATAGCCCCACAGTCACCAGATCTCAACCCAATAGAGCATCTTTGGGATGTGGTGGAACGGGAGCTTCGTGCCCTGGATGTGCATCCCACAAATCTCCATCAACTGCAAGATGCTATCCTATCAATATGGGCCAACATTTCTAAAGAATGCTTTCTGTTCCTTGTTGAATCAATGCCACGTAGAATATTTACAGATTTTTAGAATTAAAAAACAGTAAATATTCTGACTAGAATTGAGTATGAACACGTCAGGCTACGGAAAAATATGTTCAAATACTCAATTCAAAGGGTAAAAATTTAATTTTGTTTATATATTAAGCTCTTTTTACTGCCAAACCTAAAAACAGGACGACTTCCTAGGTTGTCTATGAAAGTCTGTAGACTGATTTTTATGTGAAGGACTTGGGATGTTTTGCCAGGAAAATCAAAAGGATGTGACATTTACACACACACACACTCCTGAGAATCTCTCTTCAGTTCAATGAGACATGAAACGAATGCTTATACAATGCTCAGGATAATGTTTAAAAAGCCATTCTGTCATGCACTTTCAATCGATGGTCTCACATAGCCAGATTTATACAGTCTCAAATATACTTCATAATCAAACTATCATAATAATCTAAATTTAATTACATTATCTGTCAACATCATGAATTGCAGAGCTGGTGCAAACCTATCCACACCTCTACGATCAGATGCTTTCTTACCGCTATCATTTTTGTTGTGTTTATTTTCTTATTCACACAATATGTAATTAGCTGTCACTTTCTGGACATGGAAAAACACCCAGAGATGTGTACATGTTTGCATTTTCTTCTGTCGCTGGAAATGATCTAACCTTGAAATAAGGATTAGGCCTAAAAGTAATGTCATACATGTGAAAATGGGCTGAGAATTGAAAAGAAAAAAATAGTTTGTGTCATTTGGACAATTCCACACTTCTTTACCTTACATTGGTTGTGCTGGAGCTAAACAGGCTGTAGTTTTGGAATTCGTACCCCAAATTTAGTAAGAAACACGTGTTGGACTTCACTCAGCTAATATGATGCAGGGCGATATTATTCACTAATTGGATGTTGGCATGTGCGTGAGTTTATACGAAGTGGGAAATAAGCCATAATATGGGATCTTTGCCCATGTGAACTTTTACTCCATTTCCCAGTTTCCTCAATTCCAGCTGGGACTCCAGACTCAAATTGAAGTTGTCCATTCAAGATTGTGAAGAGAATTCCCTAAACTAAATGTCACCATATGCCACAGCTCTCTGAGGCCGATGAAAGCTTGCCTTCAACGTCCAAATCACTTCTAGTTTTGGCAGCCACTCCTAATTTGCCCACAGATATCTGGGATTTCCTCGAGTAAAAGAAAGGCATTGAGCGAGAAGGAGAAAATGTCACACTACGTGCCTTCGGATGCATATATGGTTGTTTTATTTGTGGTTATTTTAATACCTCTCTCTCTATTCTTAGGCTATACTGTAATGCCAACAAAAAGTGCCAATCTGATATACTGACTATTTCATATTGTACCTCCGAAATGTATGTTGCATATAAAAATCAACAAGAACACGTCTATTAAAATGCAGTATTTTCTGATTTTTTTTTCTTGATTTACAAAAAAATGTTGCACCACAGAAATTGTAATGACATTTTTTTTTACTATACAGTAATGGTGTGTGTGTGTTTTGTGTGTGTGTGTGTGTGTGTGTGGGCATGTTTTTTTTAAATATCAGGACACAAATGTGTATAATGACATGGGTATGACATAGGTATTACAAAAAGAGGGTGAAATATGAGGACGTTCCCCATGTCCTCACTTTTCAAAATGCAAAAAGTGTGTTTGTGTGTGTGGGTGGCATACATTTTATGACAGTTTTGCATTTGCATATGAAAATAATACAAAACATACATACGCATACGTACATGTGTGTGTGTGTGTGTGTGTGTGCGCGTGCGTGTATATATTTATGTATTCATGTAAAAAATAATGGCAAATATTTTTTTCATATTTACAAATATGCATAACTGTCATTATACAAATAATGGCACACACACGCATGGATGGACATACATATACATATGTTTACCTCATTACAAATCCAATAAATAAATAAAAAGACACATGGTAATGCCATAAGACGTTAAGACTTTATAGTGTTGCAAAAATAAGGCAATAAAAAAAAGTGACATAACACTCCCCAATAACGCTGAGGCATTAAACCTCAAACTCCACGATATCAGCAGCTTTTACCTTGTGCTTTAATGGAAATACGCTCTCAAGCAAACTATTCCATGACCCACTGATCCATAGCTTTTACAAAACGGACAGACGGCAGCAATTCATCCAACACTCCCATCGCCGGCCCTTATCCATTGAAAGATGGTCTTCATACATACAGGAGGCACTCAACCCTGCCGTAATCTAAAGTCCATTTAATGTACATTAACAGCCTTATGAGCATTTTTACAGTTCCTGCTCAAACCCCCTCAGCACTAATGAGGGGTCACACATCGCTCGCAGGTGGAGCTGCTTCTGTTAAATGTCAATGGAGGAATATGCAGTTAGCCAGAAACGCAGGTGTCGAGAATGATACATGCAGGCTATTAAAATGAGAGGTTTTAAAAACGACTACAGCGTTCATCTACTCAGAGGAGAGTGCGAGCGGAAGTAAAACTTTATTATGCTTATTTTGTGAATGTCAGAGGAGTGATATAATGACACAAATTAATGTGCAAGCCCACGGTACTTCATCGTTTTGCAGCAATCATAACATATTTGACAATGTGTTACAATTACAATGAAGTTTTAATGAGGTACAAATGTAGAATTGTCTATAAAACTAAATATAATATTTGTTATTAATAAATTATATATGAAAACAGTAACAGTAAGGCACTATTACTGTTAAAAAATGTAAAATGTAATATACAGTATATATATAATCAATAAATAGTTTTTGGAATGTTATTGCAGTCAATAATATTATAATAGTATTATTATATTGATAATATGTAAAAATGTATTGTACAGATAAGGGAATAATTATGCATTATTAAGTAGACAAAATTACAGATGCAATTATTTGTTTGTGTTGTGTTGGAAAATCTAATATGCATATCAAGTCATTTCCAATTTTATGTTTTTTTTTCCGTATATATATATATATATATATATATATATATATATATATATATATATATATATATATATATATATATATATATAGCCAGATTTACTAAACAGCAAATTATAGTGAGAGCACAGTCCCAAAAGCGTGTGACTGACGACACACAAATTAAACAACACAGCCGGATCATTCCCATAGTGACCAACACAATCTACCAGTTAGCATCTGGTTTAAGACGTGTTTTTTGTACATAAATAATGCAGCAGTAAAATTGACAAGTGCAAACCTTAGTAAATCACCTTGCATGATTAATTTAAGTACTCTCCTCCCATAAATGTTGCATCTGAAAGGGAAACTCCTACAAATGCATATGCAATAAGATCAGCCGCAAAAATAACCCTGTCCATGTCTTTTCAGCGCTAGTTTCTCACTCCGTGTCTTGACAGTCCTGACAGTAGTTTTTTAACGTCAAAAGAGTGTTAGTACTGGTGCAAGGAGTTAGTAAATCTGGCCCTTGGTTTAAAGTTAGAAAGCATGCAAAATTGCAATGTATCCGTCCATAATCTGACTCAATGAATTTTTGGGAAATCTGGGAATGGAAGAGCAATAGGAAGGAAAGAGCGCTGGTCCACTGCACACCGTAGAGATGCTAACTGGACCGTGCCGCAGTATTACAGGTAGCAGCTGGTGGCTGGAGTTTGCCCAGGAACGGCCCGAGGCGTCCGCTGATCTCCTCCGCCCATCTGGAATGGACAGTCTGACCTGTTCCCACCGCAACAAGCCACTGAGGCTCAGTTGTCATCTGGCCGCTAAAAGCCCGCTGTGCTGTGCTATCCGCAATCAGAAATGAACCGTGCAGAATCAGACCTCAGTCTCTGCTTGACTACATTATGTGAATGCTTCCGTTCATGTAACTCATATGGTTCATGTCGACTCGTCATCAGACTGACCATGTGTCCATGTCCGATTAAGTCTTTACTTTATTTGTGTGTGTGTGGGGACGCCTGCCTTTACATGCACATGAACTTTAATGACATCCCATTCTTAATCCGTAGGGTTTAATATGGAGTCGGCCCACCCTTTGCAGCTACCAGCTTCAACTCTTCTGTTGAGGCTTTCCACAAGGTTTAGGAGTGTGTTTATGGGAATTTTTTTCCATTCTTCTAGAAGCGCATTTGTGAGGTCAGGCACTGATGTTGGACGAGAAGGCCTGGATCGCAGTCTCCGCTCTAATTCATCCCAAAGGTGTTCTGTCGAGTTGAGGTCAGGACTCAAGTTCCTCCACACCAAACTCGCTCATCCATGTCTTTAAGGACCGACGCTTTGTGCACTGGAGCACAGTCATGTTGGGACAGGAAGGGGCTATCACCAAACTGTTCCCACAAAGTTGGGAGCATGAAATTGTCCAAAATGTCTTGGTATGTTAAAGCCTTAAGAGTTCATTTCACTGGAACTAAGGGGCCAAGCCCAACTCCTCCTCCTCCTCCTACTCCTCCTCCTCCTCCTCCTCAAAAAAAAAAAAAAATAATCCCACACCATAATCCCCCTCCACCAAACATTACACATGGCACAATACAGTCAGAGCTAAACCCAGAGTCCAGTGGCGGCGTGCTTTACCCCACTGCATCCGACACTTTCCATTGCTCTTGGTGATGTAAGGCTTGGATGAGCTGCTCGGCCATGGAAACCCATTCCATGAAGCTCTCTCCGCACTGTTCTTGAGCTCATCTGAAGGCCACAGAAGCTCTGTGACCCTCAGCATGCGCTGACCCCGCTCTGTGATTTTACGTGGCCTATCACTTCGTGGCTGAGTTGCTGTTGTTCCCAATTGCTTCCACTTTGTTATAATCCCACTAACAGTTGAGTGTGGAATATTTAGTAGTGAGGAAATTTCAGGAATGGATTTATTGCACAGGTAGCAACCTATCCCGGCACCACGCTTGAGTTCACTGAGCTCCTGAGAGCGACCCATTCTTTCACAAATGTTTGTAGAAGCGTCTGCATGCCTAGTGCTTGATTTATACACCTGTGGCCATGAAGTGATTGAACACCTGAACTCAGTGATTTGGAGGGGTGTCCCAATACTTTTAGTGTAAATAACCCCACACCAAAACATTTGCCTTTGCAATGTTCCAACAAAATGCACTAAATTAATGAATGGATGAATACAAATATGCTTTCATATTCAGCCAAACTTCAAAATATTTAGCTGAGGGGGGAAAATGTATTATGCATATCAGGAAAAAGTATGCATAATAATTCAAAATAACATATTATATAACTTTTTCCATCAATGTATTTAAAAATATATAGCCTGAACTTTAGGAAAAGCAGGTTTCACTAACTATTCTGACAGACTGAAACACCAATCAGGCTGAATCATTTTCAATTTTACACATTTCTGATTTTTTTTCCCCAGTCTTATTGCCATTACAATGTTCCAACAAAATGCTATAAATAATTTGAAAGAAAGAAAGAAAGAAAGAAAGAAAGAAAGAAAGAAAGAAAGAAAGAAAGAAAGAAAGAAAGAAAGAAAGAAAGAAAGAAAGAAAGAAAGAAAGAAAGAAAGAAAGAAAGAAAGAAAGAAAGAAAGAAAGAAAGAAAGATGCAATCACCTGACTTGATTCTGGCACATAAAACGTTCAGACATGCATCTACTGTAAAACTTCAGTGCACATCATGACCGCTTTAAACAGCTCATCTATATCTGTATCTATATGGTTTACAAAAATCACTTCCATGATCAAATACAAATGTTATTCAGAATGCAAACTCCAATTTTTATCTTCTCTCACCTAGACGTATATTTGCGATCTCATAAATGTATTGGTTTCTGTTTGAGCAGCGCTCGTCGGCGGTGCCATTGTTTAAATATTAGTTTAATTCCCTATGCATTAGCATGAGGAATGAGCCGGCATTACTCTTCCCAGCACCTCCGTCCCAGCAGGCTTCAGGGACGTAATGTTGTGTGACTCCTCCATCTGAGGTGACTGTCTGCTAGATTTTCATTATTTCATGGAATTTCAACCCTAAATATCTTGTAAAAATCACCACAATTTCGCTAAAGAAAGAGAACAACATTCGTTCCATCAGAAAAGGGTAAAGAAAATGCCATGTGTGAATAGATGTTGATGGCTGTGACATTTTGTGACAAAAGTGTTTGTGCTGAAATCAAACATATACAGAAGGAAACAAACAGAGAAATGAAAAAATCTACAGAAACATGAGGCGTTATTTTCGGCCGCTGGTTTGTTTTGAAGTGCAGTGACTTCCTCGACACGCTTCGGTGCAGCTTGTTATCCAATTTGTCGTGAGTTCAAGAGGTATTGCGTCTGTCAAAATAAGCTTTTACACCAACAGCCATCTGAAACAGACCTTGAATTTTTAAGTAACACATATCGAGAGGACTGGGTGTGAATTCTTATTAGGCGGCAAGTTTCTGTAATGAACAGCGTGTGTCCTATTCAAGAACAGTCAAAGTTACAAATCATTAAAGCCACGTCTAACATCAACTGACCCTGTTTATGGTCTCAATACACATCATTCAAAGTTTTAGGGTCCGGAAGTTTTAGGAGAGAAGAGTGATACTGGACTAAAATAACTTTACCTTCCAAAGGATCCTAATGCTAGGAATGTGCATATTTATTTTCAACAATGTGTATGTCTCAGTTGAGCATTATTTATTTGTATTCAGTTCATTTCACTGTGGATTCCTTGGCAAATCAGTCGCAATATCAACGCAGGCTTTGCAGACAGACTTTTTGATTTGACCGTGATGGGACCAGTGATTTCTGATATGTAATTTATCATGTACAGTCAAACCAAAGACTAAATGCTCAACTTCACATTGTGTCTCCTAGTAGGATGAAAATGATATGTTATTTAAACTATGATTAAATTATATAAAGGATCAAAGAATGTTCCCTTTACAATCGCTGAGTTGAAATGACGAGATCACTGCATGCACTCAACATGTCTGTGATCGGCTCCAATGATCATCACTGCAACGTTTCATGCCACGATCTGAATATAATGCCATAGATCTAAATATGATGCTATAATCAACACTTTTCACGATTCTTGAGAGCTGTAATAGTAAAAATGAGCTAAAAGTTTTCAAGAGAATTCCACATGTAATATTTCATATGCAAAAATGTTAGCCAATCACAGCAGTGGGCGTTTACACTGAAGTCTCACAACAGCCAATCACAGCAGTGGGCGTTTACACTGAAGTCTCACAACAGCCAATCACAGCAGTGGGCGTTTACACTGAAGTCTCACAGCAGCCAATCACAGCAGTGGGCGTTTACACTGAAGTCTCACAACAGCCAATCACAGCAGTGGGCGTTTACACTGAAGTCTCACAGCAGCCAATCACAGCAGTGGCGTTTACACTGAAGTCTCACAGCAGCCAATCACAGCAGTGGGCGTTTACACTGAAGTCTCATAACAGCCAATCACAGCAGTGGGCGTTTACACTGAAGTCTCATAACAGCCAATCACAGCAGTGGGCGTTTACACTGAAGTCTCATAACAGCCAATCACAGCAGTGGGCGTTTACACTGAAGTCTCACAGCAGCCAATAACAGCAGTGGCGTTTACACTGAAATCTCACAGCAGCCAATCACAGCAATGGGCGTTTACACTGAAGTCTCACATCAGACACACCCCTTCAAACAGAGCATTCAAATCTTATCTTTCTAAATAATGAAAATTTTTGATGTAAAAATCATACTAAAATTATAAGTGCACCCCAGGAAATACTATAAAACAATAAAATAATGCAGTTTATGAACACTTTAAAACATTGCACAAGAAGCAAAATAACAGGATTCTGTTTAGAATGACCCAGCGTTAACTATTTCAAGTGTGAAAAGCCCTAATTGAAACATTAAAATAATGGGACCCACTTTATATTAGGTGTCCTTAACTACTATGTACTAACATTTTAATTCATATTTTGATACATTGCACTTATTGTGTACATATATGTTTTTACATTGTACTTACATTTTTAAAAATACCTTAATGCAATTACATCTGTAATTAATTTCTGTAGTTACATTTGTAATTACACAGTTGACACTTCCTTACACCTAACCCTACCCTTAAACTTACCCATCCCACCACACCTGTCCCTAACCCTACCCGTATCCCACCTCAATATCAGCAAAGGTGTTTTAATAATATCTCAAGAAATTGGTTAAATCAAATTACAAAAAAGAATCAAGCCCTTTCCCACGTTTTTTCCCCTCAAGGAATACTCAGAAATGCTTCACATGATGTCAGATGCATTTACCTGGTGACTTATTAACAATGTCTTTTGATCATGAGCAAACAGCATCTTTCAGACATTTGAACTGACCCTTGGGGTTAATTTAGAATCCAGACGAACTCTTGCTTTTAATCTGCACAGCACCAGTAACTTTCAGAAGAAGCTGTGGAATATGATCGTATGTGCATGAACGACTCTGAATGTGTTACCACAGTAATTTTAGTCATCTGTTTGTTTTTTAGCAACGGAGATATTTCCTGATGAACTTCCCTTGGGCACGACCGATGCCAAATTTCGTCAAGCGTGTAATGATTTTCTTATGTAAACAACAATAAAGCCGTCCCGCGGGAAGCTTTATTTGTGTGGCTGACACCTTGGCGTGTTGTTTGAGATCTCGAAACTTGCTCTGCATTGCTTGCACATCCTTCAAATCTTCTCCATAGTGTCTTTCCAGGGGATTTGGATACAGTTGGGCCCCAAAGGACACTACAAAGAGCTCTTGAAGGAAAAAGACGGTGCAAATCAAAGGTGCTTCAAATGCAACTTTTCAATCCAGGATGGAAGAAACTCTTCAAGATGAAGCCATTGAAATATCCGTCCCCTGATGTTTCTTAGGCTCTTGCATCCAGATGTTGCTTGGCCACTATTAAAACTAGATTTTCGAGTGACGGATATCGAGTGATGCAGATAAAAGTTAATGCTAGTAAAAAACAAACAGTAGACACCAATGTGTAAAGCCTCCAACAAATAAGAGGTAAAAGAACATTTCACAACATCTAATGGCTTACTTTCAGATCTTCTACAGCACAGAAATCTAACATGATTTACACAGATAAAAGAACAAGAAAGATTCATATCGTTTGAAGACTTGTGTTCCTCTCAATTGGAAAGCTACTTGGATTCGACATATTTTTCCTTAACGAAACCAGGTCCATATATTGCCATATTTCCTGTTTTTTTTTGTTGTTGTGAAAATTAGGCAATGAGGCATAAATAAAATAAGCTTGAGTAACACTTTAGTTTGGGACCAATTCTCACTATTAACTAGTTGTTTATTAGCTTGTATATTACCAGGATATTGGCTGTTTATTAGTATATAAAGCACATATGAATGTGCTTGAGTTACCATTCACTCCCATTATAAAGCTTAGAAGAGCCAGGACATTATGTAATATAACTCTGATTGTGTTTGGCTGAAAGATGTAAATCATATACACTTAGGATGGCTTGAGGGTGAGTAAATTATGGCACACTTAAAAATTTTGGGTGAACTAACCCTTTAACCACTACAATGACTACCTTAATAACAATCGATAAGCAGTAAATTAGGAGTTTGTTGAGGTAAAAGTCATAGTTGATATGTTTTTCCCAAACTAAAGTGAGACTAAAGCTTTTTTTCAGATGACACTAAATAGTCACTAAGTTTGTTATTGTTTTTTTAGGGTCCAAGCACCGAAGGTGCTGAGGGATCCTATTGCATCCATATGCGTTTTCATTCTTATTCTTCTTCTGTTTCTTCCGCTCTTGAGTCTTTGGCAGCCCTTAGAATCGTACGGTAAAAAGTTGTGAAATTTGGCACACTGATAGAGGACTGGTCCAATATTAACCGCACCAATTTTGGAGTCTCTAAAATAATCCCACTAGCGCCACCGCCTGTCCAAAGTTTGCACCCTATAGATGTCGTTTTCCGTCATTAACATTTTCCCGTCATTTCGAATTAACCGAAAACATTTTTATTTTATTTTTTTTAAATCAGCAAGGGGACATTAAATTGTTCAAAAGAGACAGTACACTTTTTAAGATTGTTACAAAATATTTCTATTTCAAATAAATGCTCTTTTTTTCAACTTTCTATTCATTATAGAATCCTGAAAAAAATAAGCAACACAGTTTATTTTAGCATTGATAATAATCATAAATGTTTCTTAAACAGCAAATCGTTGTATTAGAATGATTTCTGATGGATCATGTGACACTGAAGACTGTAAGGAATAAACTGCATTTCAAAATATACCACAATATAAAAAAAGTAATTTTAATCTGTAATAATATTTAAAAATATTACTGTTTTTACTGTATTTTTGTTCAAATAAAGTGCAACCTTGGTGAGCAGAAGAGCATAAAAAAGCATTAAAAAAATCTTACCGACCCCAAACTTTTGAATGGTAGTGTATGCCGTGTAAATTAGATGTCATATAGGACTTTAAGACTACTTTAGAACAGCTGAAATATTGTACGTTGGGCCAGCCATAACAAAAACCATTGTGTGTGCCTATTACGGAAATCTCCAGGAAAAGCAGAAAACAAATAGCACTATTATTAATTGAATTACCCATATTATAGGTTAGTCGATAAACTCTAAACACAATTATTCTGCCTTTACCACATGTTATTTACTAGCATGCAACTAATAGTATGATAATAGTCTGTAAATCATAGCATTTTTATTGTTACACTAATGTAAAAACACTGAACTTTAAACACCACTACAACAATACTGATAATGACAACTAAAACTACAGCATTGTGACTAACACTAGTTTCTAAAACACACTTCAGTGTGTGTAGATGTTGCTCAGTCAATGAAATGTACTGTGTTTTTGATATGATAAAGCTCTCTGAATAATGGAAGCCATCGTTTTCAGAGTTAATCTCGCCTAAGCACTTTCTGAGGATGTCTTTGTGTTTTCAGCTTGATCACTATTTGGTGTCACTCTGTCCCTGAAAACAAATGAACATTACAGCGTTAAACCTCTCCAGCAGATTAACAAATTTCAAATGAACATCCTGTGATCCGTCACGGTCTATCCATGACCCGGAAATATCCACAGACGCTTATCAAAGGCTGTGATCCCTTAAAGCACAGCTCAGATAGCGAACGCCTCCCGCACGCGACCTGAATCATGGAAACAACACTTTCTCTGACCCTGTGCTTTCACCTCCTTTCATTCCTTCAGCATGTGTTGTGCTTTTGATGCTGATGTCCTGAACAGACAAATCTGGATCATTTATTCACCCTCATGTTGATCTAACTTTCTGTTTGTCTTACTTTCTTTGGTAGAAGATAGATTTTGTAGTTTCTACTGTCAAACTTCAAAAAGGACATCAAACTATCATAAAATTAATATGGCTCATGCTCTATATGCTCATAGAAAAGTTTGTAAACAAAAGGCACAATTGCCCCTTTCCCCACATGCCCTATTTTGGCAAGTGGGGCATAAATGACAAGATAAAATAAAAAGGTTGCAGCTCATTAGTCATTCTGTGGCTGTGGTTTAGCAACTTAGAAACACAATGAAGCTGAAGCCACAAGTCTGCTTGTGCTTCATTTCAAATCTGAGGATGTTATCTCTAAAACTATACATTTTATGAAACAGTAAGCTCTCTTGTCTATTGTCTATGTCAACTGTGGCGAACTGCCCCAATTACGTTTCTATTCTTGCATTATTCTTTTATCATTATGACAAAAGTTTACTTATTGGGTAACACTTTAATTTAAGGTGACAGTTGCACGTTACTTACTGTAGAAATAACAGTAAATTATGCATAATTCAAGTAACTAACCCTAAACCAAACCCTAACCCTATTTCTAAAGTAAGTTCATTAATATTACTAGTACTTATTTGAGTAAGTGTGTAACTATGCCGCCTTAAAGTGCAACCTTGTGTTGATTTCTCATCATGCATTGTTTTGTTTTAGGGTAAAAGAAATTCTGAAGTCTTTGCATAAAATGACGTGTACCTTTTCCATCTTTTTGTCCTGGATTTTTTTCTTACAGTGTCTTCTAAAGTGAGGAACGGGCTGACATTTAAACAGCTATCTTATGCATACTTGTGGATGTTCACACTTTTAAACATAGATATTCATAAACTTGTGACATTAAATCTAGTAGGCTACATTGCATCTTCACACAAATTCATATATGTGAATGTAAGAGATATACACCAGATTATCAGCAAATTAAATATTGAATTTCAGGCTGTTCATCGTAGGAAGCTATCACATAAATGACTTTAAGATGCTTTTGTCTTTTATTTCCTTAATTTTTTTTCACAGTGTTATCATGAACTAAACTAAAATAAATTATTATAATCATGTGAGGAAAATGGAATAAGGCTGAAAAAAGTCCTAAACTTTAAAATGACTAAAACTGAAATACAAATAAATTAAAGCTATATACATGTAAAATATAAATTACATAAGCACATAACAAAATTGCTAAAAATTTAAAATGACCACTGAAAAATAAAAGCTAATTCAAAATATTAGTGAATATTATAATAGTATATACTGTATGCATAATTCTAAATGTAAGTAAATGGAACATCACTCTAATAATGAACATCTCAATATGAGGAACATCGCCATGAAAAAAAGAAAGTCATACATGTCTGCAACAACATGAGGGTGAATAAATGATTTCATAAAGATCTAAAGAATAATACATTTTCATGTAGATCCTATAAAAGTTTGACATCAGACATCAGAAAGTTTTCCAACAGGAACCTTTGCTTTCAAAAGTATGACCATGCAAACCACGTTTTGGAGGTTGAACACAATGTCTACAAACATGCCCAGCATGGAAATTCATGCTGGTTTAAATAAGTACTGTTGCACTCATCCTTACTGCAATCTTACGTCTGTAAAGTTTATATTTACGCCGTTCTGGAGGAAGCCGTAATCCTCCTTCTATATATTACTGTTATTGGCAGGCAGCTGATTGAAAACAGCGACGTCTCGCCGATCCCTGCCTGTGGCTCAAACGCTCTCTCACCACTGTCAGCACGGCCGTATATGAGAGTTTAAGAGTGGAGCTGGAGGGCTCTCCACTGACTTCATGTATTTCACACATGGATGCTTATAAGCTTACAAAAGTCAAATTCACTGCGGCCGCGCTCGCATCCAGCTTTAATCCGTCGCAGAGAAGTGATGGAAAGTTTAAGCCCCTAGAAACTAAAGATGGGCTTCTCTGAACCCTGTTTGAGGGGCTTAAAACAATCCTTTTGTTAGGCTGAATAGATTATATTAATGGTATCAGCATGACGGCTATTTAAGTTTAGTATGACAGCCATTAAAGCAAGAGTACAATGACTTTGTCTATTATCATTCAACCACACAGCTACACTCTTACAACTAAAGCGATACCATATGAGAACCATGTTTGGTTCCCTAAAGAACCTTTTAGTGAACAAGGAACCACAAAGATCCATTTTAAAAATCTAAAAGAACCTTATTTTTTTAATATAATTTTGTGCAAT
Organism: Gobiocypris rarus; assembly: GCA_023029165.1. Taxonomy (NCBI): domain Eukaryota; kingdom Metazoa; phylum Chordata; class Actinopteri; order Cypriniformes; family Gobionidae; genus Gobiocypris; species Gobiocypris rarus. The sequence goes on from CM040914.1 coordinate 13,042,652, forward strand.
GAATAGGTTCAATGGAGAACCTTTAAAAGGGGTCCTATTCTGCCCCATGTGTATGTGAAGTTTTAGCATAAAATACCCTGCAGATCATTTTTTATATCATGTTAAAATTGTCAAGTTTTGAGGGTGAGCAAAAAAATGCACAGTTTTTATGCGTGTCCCTTTAAATGCAAATTCGTTGTTGCTCCCCGACCCCCTTTCTAGAAGAGGGCGGAGCTTCAAGAGCTCATGTTAGCAGCTTTGATTACCTTACGCAGACACAAACTAAAAATGTCCTGTTCAGTCTTTTATGTTCAAACCGAGTCAAGGGACATTCTACATGGCAACATGAAGAATGAGACGAAGTATGTAGCTGATGTGGAGTTAAGTCACTGAATAGCATATTATCTCATGATAATCTATAAACCGCTTGTGTGTGAACTGTTGTAAGATGCAGAGCCAGAGAATATCTGCTCATGAAGAGAGAACAGGTTTAGTTTAGTTTAATTACGGTAATAACTTATGTTGTCAACTTGCTTTATGACATGCTATTGCATTTGTGTTCGTACTGTAATGCAAAAAGACGGAGAGACTCCCACATGTGCTACTGCAACAACTCTTCCTCTTCTCAACATGGCCTTTGTTGTGTGTTCCTAGGGCAGGGGTTTATGTAAATTTTAGTGTTTGTGATGACACCAACCCGTGAAGAAGCTCGTTGTTGTGGTCCCTAGCAGCTGTAACTTTGCAGATGTTGTTTATGCTCAAACAGCAAAATTACTAACTAAAGTAAAGTCATTATCAAGGACCCCTTTAATGCAAGAGAGTGTATCCTCTTACTAAATGATTTCCTGCATCAATTTTAATTTCTCTCGTGGCACTTTAGCAGAAACATCTCAGAAGAACTTTATACGTCCAGTCCAGAGCAACATCTGAGCAATAACCTTTCCACACAGCCAAACACTATATGAGAAGCATCTTCTCTTCAAACACAGCTATATGGCAGAGACAGAGAGTAATGGGCAAGCGTTTCTCTGCGTCTCTCTTGAGGAGAGCTGAATTAAAGCTGCAATATGTTCAAATCGCGTCAGATGAAAACAAAGCACTCTCATTGCAGCAGCGAGATCAAGTAGCAGCATATGCCTTGTAGCCACTCGAGAAATGAAAAACAAACAGGACTCCACACACACACACACACACACACACACACACACACACACACACACACACACACACACACACACACACACACACACACACACTTTAGATACTGTAGTAATGAGACTCTTCCTCGCTCCTGCAGCCGGTCAGGTGAGCATGTTGACATAATGCACAGGTCATTTTGTAATCTTTCAACAAAATGTAATAACTTAACATTTCCTCTTAACGTTGTTTATTCTTAATTTTCAACCCTTTGCCTTCAAACACATGGCTTATGCAACACCTTTTTACCCTACAATCAGCTGCCATACATTTCCTTTTATTAAATATCCCATTCCACCACACTACAAAAAGGAAACACCATTTCACGTTGACTCTAAAGCAATATTACAGGTTAAATATGGCCTAAGCTCAATGGAAAGCATGTGTAGCATGTTGAGGATTACCACACAACATCGATCTGGTGGTCAGGTGGTACTAGAGAGAAACACGCGTGACATGATCCATCATTATGAGTCACTTTAACTCAGACATTTTGCACTGAACTTTTTAATGTGTCTCACTTTTTAATGATGTAATTGTGATGTTTCTTTAAATAGTTGTTGAGCTATAAATGGTGGCTGTCATAAAAGTGTCAATTTTCTTTATTTTAGTTAAAGTCCCCCTGTTGTCAATCATTGTATCCCTTAAAACTCATCTTTGATCAACAAAATTACATATTAAAAAGTTTTTTTCCTGTGAAAAAAAAGAAAAAGAAAAAAACGCCATCCCTTAAAATATATGTGGATTCATGAATATGCAAATTAGCCCCGCCTCCACTCAATCACACCAGCTCCACTCACTCAACTTTATAGTAAAAACTGCGCAATGGTGTCACACACATAGCGGTAATTAATATGATTATCCTTTTGCTTGACTAAGCTATCAAACAGCAAATAAAGTGTTGTTAATGTTACACAAACCTTGCCTTCTGAAAATCAGCATCCTTAGAAACACTTTGAACATCATAGAACATAGGTGGAAAGAAGAATAGTTCATCATAATATACATCATATACATAATTCATCCTATTTTTAATATCAACAGAAAGAAATACCGGGATAACTTGGCTTCTCTTGAGACTCCCCTGCACCGCAGCAGTTAATGATATGCTTAAGGCCACCCCCTTGTGATGTGATTGGTCAGAAACACCAGCGATTTCAAACTACGTTTTTAAAACGGTCTTTGGTTCACTGGTGTTGACTTATGAAATGGCACATGGTTTGTCTGGAAGTATGTTAAAAATACCCCGATTTTCACCACACAGGGTCTTTAAGGAATATACACACACAGCATAACAGTACAGTTAATATATATCACATAATATTACTAGTGTCTCTTTGCCAACTTGAAATGATAGAGCACATCATCAATATTTATGGTCAGTTAAGATGCTAAAAATATGTTAAAAGACCCACTGGAAGATAAATAGATACAAAATACAAAAAAAGAAAATGCATACATTATTATTACAGTCTTCTCCTTCAAAATGTTCAGTGTTACTTGACGTCATTTCTTTGAAACTATTTCTGAAATTTACTAGCAATTTCTGAGTGAAAATAGTCCCACAGCTACAAACAAAGACACAAAATTTTAATCTTAAAGTCAGCATTAAATCAAAATTGGCAAATCTTCTATTTATGAAATATTGCAGTATTTACTATAAAAGTGTCTGGATATAAAAAAGTATGGAACCTGTCACTCACATGAGATCAGCCAATAGCCAACCACAACCATCCAATCAATTCCCACTGGACAAAATCAAGCCCCGCCCTTCATTTGTTCTTGTTTGAGAAGCGCTTTCACTCAGAGATAGGTCACAATATAGAAGAAAAGACTATCGCAACTCCCATTTCATGCCGACTTTAACATGGTCATGGGAGTTACATTTAACCCAGGCTACTCCATCAAGTTTGGCCTTCACAGCATGGTTAAATGCAGAGAGCACTTGTTGTGAACAGATCGCCCTCGGCACAGGAACCGTGTGGCCCTGAGCTGCTTTAATGAAGTCTCGTGAGCAGTCGCCCCTCACGGCTGAGTCTCAGAGGGAGATCTGCCCCTAAAGCAGTGCCGAGTGGCCCTTCACACCGCTTTGAGCTCTCTCTCCACCGCCAGGAACACTATACAAAGCAAGTCTGCAATCACTTGAAATCCCCCACTGCCTAATTAGACACCTCTGCACCTCCAGCACTGCCTAAAATGGACTTTCAAGCACTGGTTGTTTTTATTGCGCTAATACCTTTGGCACAAGCCATGGATCTATATATACACACAGTACACAACTACATCATAAAGTAAGACAAATAAAACAATCCACACTGGGATACATGCATCTTGAGACAATATACTCAGGTGACTCGATAGTGGCCCACAATTATGCATACCCTTATATAATTATGACAACTCATCTACTCACTATGTTTTCAACTCATCAGAATTATTTGTACAAGTTTTACAAGATTCAACTATGTTTAATGTAAGTCAGTTTAATGTAATTTAAGTTGAAATGACATAAAACATCCACGTTGATTGTAATTAAAAATTGAAGGCAACATCTTTTTTTATTTTTTTATTTTACAGTGTATCAATGCATATTAGTTCTAATTAGCCACAAAGTTTAATTTAGCATTCAATCAAAGACTTTACACAAAGACAAAGTGCAATATAATATAATTAATAATTATACTATCATAATTATGAACATATATACACCAATCAGGCATAACAGATGGTAAAGTGAATAACACTGATGATCTCTTCATCACGGCTCCTGTTAGAGTGTGGGATATATTAGGCAGCAAGTGAACATTTTGTCCTCAGAGTTGATGTGTTAGAAGCAGGAAAAATGGGCAAGCGTAAGGATTTGAGCGAGTTTGACAAGGGCCAAATTGTGATGGCTTGACGACTGGGTCAGAGATCTCCAAAACTGCAGCTCTTGTGGGGTGTTCCCAGTCTGCAGTGGTCAGGATCTATCAAAAGTGCTCCAAGGAAGGAACAGTGGAGAACCGGCCACAGGGTCATGGGTGGCCCAGGCTCATTGATGCACGTGGGGAACTAAGGCTGGCCCGTGTGGTCCGATTAAACAGACTCAAGAAGTTAATGCTGGTTCTGATAGGAAGGTGTCAGAATACACAGTGCATCGCAGTTGTTGAGTATGGGGCGGCACAACAGCAGACCAGTCAGGGTGCCCATGCTGACCCCTGTCCATGACCCCGTGAATATTTCCATTAAAAATAGGGTTCATCCTGCCTTTAAGTTTTAAGTTTATTCAACTTAAATGTGAGCTGTATAAAAGACAACTTAGATATTTGAGTTCTCTCAAGTTAAATCCAGGAAAGACATTTTAAATTGTGATAGCTAATTGCAACAATTTTTTTTTTTTTTTTACAGGGCAAAAGTCAAATAGCTTTGGTAGCACACAATTTACAGGTACAACCAGCATAAACCAGGCCTCGATCAGTTTGGGAATCACATTTTTTTCCAACATGATTTATTAGCATCCATAAAAGATAGCACATACATGCACAACACAACGATCGATCAAATTCACAGAAGGGAAATAAACCATGATGGCAATGATACTGACTTTATAAAGATTTTAAATTAAACAGGCATTGCAACATCAGTAATAAGTTAACAGTAAAAAAGTAACAAGTTTCAGGGTTCACAATTTCTTTGAAATGTAGTGTCATGACAAATAGTGACAGTGACAAATGCATTAGTGTAGAGACAAATTCATTTTTGAAAGTACTAACATTCTATGCAGACTCAATTATTATATGGACATGAAATCTGCATGTGCAATAAATAAAATGTTGTTTAAAGAAGCATGTTGTATCACGTCATTTACTACTTTCACACAGCTTTTGTATCAGACTCCCATTGAGGCCTACTAGCAGGTCTGACACACAAATTCAGCTTTGCTCATTAATGAGAGGTGTCGCACCACTGCACAGAACACACATAACCATTACACCTTCAATTAGATTAAAGGAGATTAAAACTATTTGACATACCAGCTTGAAAATGCCTTTACTTCCTGTTGGGTTTCTGATTAGCACAATTTTTAAGGACTCCCAAGTGACTGCCTGTTTAGAAATGATCTGCAGGACTTTGTTAGTTTGTTGTTCTTTTTTCTTTTCTTTTTTTTAGAGTAAGCCCCATTAATTTTTAAATGTCTGTTTTTAAGTGTTTTTGAACGAATCTCTTGAGTGAATGATTCAGTGACTCACTCATAAAGACTTCCCTTGTTTCATTACTTAATAATGTATGTAGCTGCTTAAAACCTTGTACAAAAGTGTAATTTTTTCAATGTGTGAATATATATATATATATATATATATATATATATATATATATATATATATATATATATATATATATATATATATATATATATATATATATATATATATATATATATATATATATATATATATATATATATATATATATATATATATATATATATGTTCTAAATAATATAAGAATTATTGGTTGGCCCTTTTCTCTAAATACAATACAATTATATTCCACGTCAACTTCAAGATTAACATGGATGCATTAAATTGATCAAAAGTGACTTTACAGACATTTGTAATATAATGACATTACAATTTATATTTAAAATATTTTTATATTTTATATAATAAATTAAATATTATATTAATCATCAAAGAATCCAGAAAATATCCAGAAAAAGGTTGAGGTTGGTCTTTTCTGCTCACCATGCTGCATTTATTGATCAAAATCGCAAAATAAATGAAATATTATTACTATTTTAAATAACTGTTTTCTATTTTTTTAAATGTAATTTATTTCTTGAATCATTACTCCAGTCTTCAGTGTCACATGATCCTTCGGAAATCATTCTGATTGGATCTGCTCAAGAAACATTTATGATTATTATTAATGATCAAATAAGTTATGCTGCTTCATATTTTCTGGATTCTTTGATGGATATAAAGGTCAAAAGTTCATTTTTGTAAAATTTGCATTATAAATGTCTGTCATTTTTATTAATTTAAAGCATAAAATAAGGAATCTTTGGAAAGGCAATGTACTGTAAGTGACACTTAAAAGTCTGAATGTCATGTTCAATTTTCTTCTTCATGACTTTTAATCAACTGTAAGGTTTAGAGCTTTGAAAGAATGCCTGTGTCCTTTCTTTACAATAAATTCCACTTGTTTTGATATTAAGGCTTTCGTACATTATAAATGTTGACTTAAGTTTCCAAATGCTTTTGGAAGCCGCTATAGCCGCATCCCGTAACCTGTGGCCTGAACGTCCACAGCATCATCAATGAAGAAAGTCTCTCTGTCTCTCACACGCGTGTGTTTTGAGGTGGTTTATAAAGGCCGAGCCTTGCAGAGAGACTGACTGGTGTGTAATGAAGTGCCAGAGCACTAGAGGAACCGCCGCACTGCTGTCAGTCCAAACGCTCTGGATGGAGTCCGTCTCGCCTCCGTTTCCACCGCATCTCTCCGTCGGTTTTCTGACCCATCTCTGTCAGACTTGAAAACGCTCACAGGTCTCTCTCTTCAGCTGAGAATGGATTTCTTCACAGACGTGCTCCACTGTCAGCCACAGTCTTTAAGAGACAGCGTCTTATTTTAACTGCAGTGTTGCTTTTGATAAAGTGGACAGGAATATAAAATAGATCGGGGAGAGTGGGGTACTTTTTAAATAACTTGGCTAGGCATGGAGAAATAAGATGCTAAACTAATAGCCATAATTATCGCAGGATGAGAAGAAATGAGAAGCAATTAACACACAGCAATATATATTGGATGCATATATATATGCATTATATATTGAATGCATATATATATATATATATATATATATATATATATATATATATATATATATATATATATATATATATATATATATATATATATATGCATTCAATATATATTGCTGTGTGTTAATTGTTTCTCATTCTTCTCATCCTGCGATAATTATGCGATAATCTCTCGAGTGATTCATAGGGTCATGGCCGATAGTGAAAATAATTGCTTTTATCGGCCAAAACCGATTAGCCGATTGACAAATACCTCAGTGAATCAATATATACAACATAAAAGAGACAAAAACAATATATTTTTGCAAAATACCAACTATTATTTTCATAATAAATAAATCAATAAAATGTATATAATTGTTTTGTTTTACATAATGGCTGTTGATCACCATGTGTGATAGGTAGACCCGAGTACAGTTGGAACACTTTTTGCTTTTTCAGTTGCCACACTAAATATGAGGACTGAAAAGAAGTGATTTTTTTTCATATGACATTTCCTTTACTTGTCTACTAAAATATTAATAATTATTAACATCCATAAGTAGGTCATATTTGCCACAATTAGCTCATAAACACAATAATCTTTTTCGTTTTTTGCAGAACAGTACCCGAGTACAGTTGAGACACCCATCTGCTGTAAAACTGCCTAACCAGTGGTTTTCAAACCTGTCCTGGAGGACCCCTAGTACTGCACATTTTGCATGTCTCTCATCAAACACACCTGATTCAACTCATGAGCTCATTAGCAGAGACTGCCAGACCTGAAGTGGGTGTGTCAAATATGGGAGACATACAAAATGTGCAGGGCTGGGGTCCTCAGGACAGGTTTGAAAACCCTGGCCTAACCAATCCATGGAAAATGGGAATTCACATTTTTTTTATATCCATTTAGTATTTTATTTGATCAATTATCAATAATAAATTACCATTTGTCATGGGCAGATTATTTTGGCAGATTACTACACAGTTCTCATATCACAAACATCAAATGCTGTTTTAATTTGCTTTGTACATTGTCTGAATGCGACTATTAACTTGCAATCGTACATTGTGCACAACTAAACTGCATGTGCCGCAATAGGATTCTAGTGTGGGTACAACTGATACACTGCGTCTCAACTGTCCCCCGCTGACCACCTCACACATTTCTCCAGATTTTACACACAGTCATGCAATATGCCAGTTTTCAGAGCACAGATTAAGGTTTACGAAAATGTAAGTTAACTTTAACAGTCATGTAAGGAGGAGAAGCTATTCGATGTGGAAGAGCTGTGTTGAAATGAAAAACTGACCTTAGAAAAATAACTTTCTCCGATATCTTCGGACTGGAGAAGCACACGTACTTCAAATTTACCACGATTGAAGAGGGCGCTAAATACGTATGTGCTAAGCAAATATCACAGATAGATAGATAGATAGATAGATAGATAGATAGATAGATAGATAGATAGATAGATAGATAGATAATACATTTATGTTAAATTTAAAAACAAATTATGTCAGATTAATACTACTAAATATCACAAACAAAATATATATTTTAAAACATCTATCTTTAATATTGTAATGAACAAAAAAAAAGATGAGAGACTTGCTGAACGGTTGAACTGTTCTTTTATTCACATGAGCACCTGTGTGGCCGATGCTCTTGCCTCCACCGACCAGCGAGCCTTAACCACTCGAACTTTCTCCACAGAGCCCGACCTCACATCACTGCGCAGACTCTTTTTCAGAGGAACAGCCATGCCTTAAAGCCCCACCACCCAGAACACATGAAAGAACATCCATGCACCTAGTACACACTCTATATAGAACATAAACAGTCACTAGACTTGATACAATATAGTAACATGCAGCTTGGCAAACTACAGCAGATTCCCAGAAGTTTCAAAGTTCAACACTGCAGACGACCAATGCCGCATGAAAATTAAACAATAAGTGATTCACTGCAGGCCAACGTTAAAAAAGGAGGCGCACGGTTCAGCCAAGGTGATACTTCCATAAATTCCCCATAAATGCAAGTTGGCAAGACATTGCAGAGCTCCACTATAAAATGTAGCTTGAACAAATCTGCATCTAAAAGCCAAGCAACACATGGTTTAGATGTCAGAGCTGCCCTTTAAACCCTTGTGATTAATGATGTTCTGTTCTGAAATGAAACCACAATCGCCTGGCCTGTGTAAACAATCGCACCATCAATATTCTTTAGTCGTTTTACTTTTAACACACCATTTTAGCATTGCACAAAAAAAAACTTAAGAAAATAAAAAACCAAGGGCCAGATTTACTAACAGCATGCACTAGTGCAAACCCTCTTTAGCCATTAAATAACTACTGTCAGGATTTACTAAAGACACGGAGTGAGAAACTAGCGCTGAAAAGACATGGACAGGGATATTTTTGCGGCTGATCTCATTGCATATGCATTTGTAGGAGTTTCCCTTTCAGACTCAGTATTTATGGGAGTATTTAAATGAATCATGCAAGGTGATTTACTAAGGTTTGCGCTTGTCGATTTTACTGCTGCATTATATACCACCCCCCAAAAAAACACGTCTTAAACCAGATGCTAACTGGTAGATTGTGTTGGTCACTATGGGAATGATCCGGCTGTGTCTGTGTGCTTTAATTTGTGTGCTGATCACACGCAGAATTTAACACTCCCATTTGTGCTTTTTCGGGATTCCTGTTTAGTAATCTGGCTCTTAATACGAAAGTAGATTTTTATATTTGTATGTAGTTTACCCATGAAAAACTCGCCGCAAAGTTGCCAGAGTGCTGTTATTCTGGGTGATTTCAAAACAGATTTTTTATCTTCTTTTTTTATCTATGTATGGATGGATGTATGTATGGATGGATGGAAAGATTTTAACTATTTAAAAATGACAAAAAAATAGATAGATAGATAGATAGATAGATAGATAGATAGATAGATAGATAGATAGATAGATAGATAGATAGATAGATAGATAGATAGATAGATAGATAGATAGATAGATAGATAGATAGATAGATAGATAGATAGATAGATAGATAGATAGATAGATAGATAGATAGATAGACAGACAGACAGACAGACAGACAGACAGACAGACATATAGACTACAGTAATAGTGATTCTGGTTGTGATCTGTAGGTCTTCTGACATCAACTGCTTTAAAGAACATCACAGATAACAAAGTCAGACCGCAGGAAAACAAACAAGCAGAAGAAAATAAGAACATTTGGAGGAAAAAAACAACAACAACAACATTCCCAAATGATGCTGACAGTGACTACAATCGCTGCAAGCAACGCTGGAATAATGTGGTGTTGGTTTTCTTGCTGCTCTGGGGGAGACGGCAAGGCACGAAAGCAGAGCTATCAGCATCTCACGACTGACAGGGAAAACAAAGCACTGGCTTCTCACCTCGCCCACGCGTCCAACCACCTTATGTCCGAGCTACAACTTCCTGTACCAGTCAATTTACACAGTATTAATGCCTTCATTACTTCCTGTACATCCGAACGCTCTCCAGGGCGCCGTTCGGCTCGGCTCTTTAATGCCGCTCACCTTCCACTATTAATCAAAGTCAGACGTTTTGTGACAAAATAAAGCTGTCCAAATAATTAACTTATGTAAATTGACTTTTTGTGGGCTTTGGCCATTTAATAAAAACATGTCTTTGGGCTTTATTAATATTGAATTTATGAATTCCGGTGTGACGGCGCACCCTCTGAAGGGATAAATATTGCTGCCACCATCTAATCCAGAGCCGTGTGTACAGCACCTGATGCACTCATGTTAGTATTCCTAATTAGCAGTAATTAAGTGCTTTCTACAGCCTCGCTCCTCGGGGGCAGCAGCTAGTTTGCGGAATATTTATGCCCGGATTATTTGGGAGACGTAAAGAAAAACCAATTACACATGCCGCGGCTCACGGTTTATTACTCTCAAATGTCAGATGCAGTCACTTGAAATCATTATTTTTCCTAAAAATGACAACGTCTGTGTACATGGATAAAAAACTAAACAAAATGCATATTAGGCAACTTTACAGCCAGAGGCCATGAACTTTCTGCCACACAATCCAATCAGAGGTGAATAGAGAAACTCTCCCTGACCATGAAACCCCATTATTTTAAAGGAATTTAATACATTTATTCAGGAAGGATGCATTAAAGTGACAGTAATAACATGTATAATGTTATATTATAATATCCCTTGTGCATCCTTCAAATTCACCAACCCTTCGTTACCCTTTAGTTAAATTAAACTGCTGTAAAAATATATCAGATCTATTAATCAACCTCAGTCCTGATCCCTTTAATTGCCAATTTCATAAATGGTGTCACTGATTCATAAATGATGTCAAAACATTTAGTAATTTTGATCAGGACTGAGGTTGATTAATAGATTTATGCAAAAAAAAAAAGTATTACATTTTTATAGCAGTTCAATTTAATGGATGTTTTCATCCACGGGGGTAACAAAAGGGTAGCAAATTTGCCCACAGTGTATTGTTGAGTATCTTCAGTGTATTTTAATTTTAATTTTCCCAAAATACGTGTAAAAATAAGACTTGTCACCAAAAATCATTCAATTTGCCAAGAAAGTTGTGGCCAAATTAAAACTCAAAATCACCCCTATAGTGGATGAAAACGTCCCCAGGGATCCTAAGGGTTAAATATATATATATATATATACACACACACACAATACAATCCAGAAGAAATACCAGAATGATGAATTTCCACTGAGGTAAATAGTTACGTAAGATGTGTGAGTAGCCAATTTTCACCATAGTATTTGGCAGTGAGAATCCCTTGACCTTTAGACTGATAATAATAATCACCTCTGCAACTCCGTGAACAACAGGAACTGTCTTTGATATAAATACATTAATCTATAAATAATTGTCTGTTTCTGCGAACATCACTGGAGGAGGATTTCCCAGAAGTCCTCACATCAAGCAACTGCCAGACTAGAAATCAGAGTTTTCTGCCATATTATATACAGGCCCTGAGTTAATATTAGATTCTCCATCTCCACTAATGAGAGGGAAAAATATCAAATGAAATCAAATGAAAGCATATACTGTTTGGACTGAAATATGTTTCTATAATGAACTATGGATGAAGAGTTTAACATGTACTCACCCTCATGTAGTTCCCAAACATGTACGATTTCCTTTCTTAGAAAATGATTCAAACAATCCCATCCACTCTATCAACGGAGAACATTTTCCTTTACGCACCTCATTTGGATAGTTTTTAAGGCATAGTCCGTGGCCATTTCTTTCTTATAGAGAATACGATGAGATATTTCACAGGAATCTCCGGGGCAGTGTTATTCTGGTGAGACTTTATAATAAGTTCTCATTTTTTGCTTTAAATATCATAAACTAGCAAGGAATATATTTAACTTTGAGTAACCCTTTGTCAGTGTTATTTGATAAAATGTTCATATTCACGTTAGTTCACAGTGCATATTAACAGAGACAACTTTTAACCTATTAGTAAATGTTGATATTAATGTAAGATTAATACAATTATTGTTCTTTGATAGTTCATAATGAAATTAACTAATCTTGACAAATGAAAACTTACTGTACAGCTATTTTAGTGTCATTGACATGCTATTATAATTAATTTGGTATTATGTTTTTAATATTTTGAATGTCAATTTGTAAATTATTGTCTATACAGATTTTATTCATTTTATTTCAATGTTGCTTTGTAGCTGAAAAAGTTTAAGTTTAAAAGGTTTCATTTTTATATAAGGAATGCATGATATATCGGCCACAATATCAGTATCAGATGATATGTTAATTTTGAATGTTATTATTATCAGTCCAAAAAGAAAATGTGTCCGATATATTAAAGCTGATATGTGTTATTTCCTTCAGCTGAGACACTTCAGATGCGTTCACTGTTCACCATGATGGTTATGAATGGCTTGAAATATGATTGGAATCACTTCAAAAAGAAAAATACAGTTCAGTGCAACATCAGCAGCGCAAGTCATATCAGCTACATAAAATTATAATGAGAGCATTATAACTGTGTGTTTGGGACATGGCTTTAATGGGGAGACTGTTGTTTTTGTAATCAGGCTCTCAAAAAATTATATAAAAATGTTGGTTTAATCGGACAATATATCAGTGCATCCCTAATATATATACTCACTCATATTACACATGACATGAGGCAGAGTACAAAATGTTAATTGCTGGGTTAATTGCTTTTGTCACAGAAAGGGCACAATTGCTTTGTTTCTTAACATCTTAACATTTCATCAAAACTTCTCTCATTCATTATGGTTTAAAAATTCACATAAATATTCCTCTGATGTATTCAACACTTTGCTTCCACACCTGGTACTGATGACAATGGCAGCATAATTCATTCTTCTCACATAAATTAGCATTTTTCCCCAGCATGTTCTCTCTTTGTACCTCTGTTCACCTCCTAACTGGCACCACGTTGGCGAAGCGCGCTCTGTTTGAGCAGGGTCCGTGTTTGGTAATGAATGCAAATGGATGTCGTTCAATCCGCCGGCGCTGGACAAACAGTCGAGCACATGCACGACACTGATCAAAGCCTTTTGCACCGGCTCCTGACATTTAGAGCCACGATTTTCATTAAGCAGAGTGATTAGATGACAGACAGGGACAGAAGTGAAGAGTGAAGCAGAGAGACAGGAACAGACAGATGGGATCAACAGCGCTGCCCTACACAGGTGGATGTGATATTAAACACGGAGCCGTGTCGAAGATCTTGCTGAACATGCGAGAAGCGCTGCTGAAATGCTATGATATGACAGAGGAACCATCCTGCAGCAAACTAAGTCCATTTAGTATCTGTCAAGCTGTCCTGGGCTCTAATAAAGCAGCAGCGGTGCTACAGGAAATATCTCACATCTCACAGCATGAGTAATTCTATAGAACACTAACTGTTTAAGTCACTTTTTTATGGAAATATAATGACAACATGGTTTGTTAAATGTTAAATGCTTCAGGCTCTATCATACACCCAGCACAATACGACACCAGATGCGACGCATGAGTTTTCTGCTAGTTTAAGCCCGGCGCAGTTATCATTTTCACATCCAGCTCCAGGTTGTTTAAATAGCAAATGCACTCGCGCCCGTCTGTTCACTCACAGGCGTGCTGGTCTGAAAACCAGGTGTGTTCAGGCACATTATGGGTGTGTTGCTAGTCATTGCACTGTATCATAACAGTCATTACCTATTTGCAGTAATAATGAATGAAATTGTCTAATTATTTGACCAATCATGGCAATACACACGTGTATTTAAACTGACTCGTCAAGTTGAGGGTGTCTATATTGCCGTGCAAGCACAACTGGCTTTTAAAGGGAATGGGAGATGAGACTCTGATTGGTTTATTACACTTTACACCCAAAACACACCCATGACTCATTAAGAGACTAGGGACAACCCTTTCAGACCATGCGCATGGCACGTTGACCATTTTTCCGTAGTTAAACTAGCAAAAGTAGATTCGGACACGCCCTAAATGCATCTGAGCAAAGAGCTACAGAACCTTCGCTCAGATCATTAAAATGGGGCCCTTCATCATTTTATTTTGAACTTGATGAACATAAGCCAGATAATTATTTATAAATAAATAGGAAGAACTCTTCTTACATCATTCAAAACTGATCAAATGATTCTTTCAAATGTAAAAGTTCTGATGTAACTTAGCAACCGAAAACAACTGAACTCACATTGTATCTAACAAACACCCAGTTAATAAGTTCTCTCTCCTTAACTCTATACATTTCTCCACTTTTTAAAATCTTCCCGTCTACTGACATTTGTTATGACATCCGCTTTAAACATTCATTAACACTACGATAAGGAAATCCACTTCACTTAAAAAAGTAAGAAACTAGACTAAGAAACAAAATTCTGTTGCATAAGGTCTATAGACAGATACAGATGTAAGAAAGATAAAACTAATCATAATTCAGAATGCAAATAAATACATGGAAGAAGACCAATTACACAACATCCTCGCTGATGACACTGAATTCTGAACATTCATCAAATGGAAACAAACTTAATTGAGAACGTTTCAAATGATTTCAATGCCTAAGGTTAAAACTAAGTTTGATGTATACAGTATTCACCGGTTCTGACCGAATCACTGAAGAAGTTTAAAAATAAAGAGGCAAACACAGACAATGCAATACATGGCCAATTGAAATCCTTTCGATATGAAATATATGATGAAGCTCGTGCAATGCTATGTAACGCTTCCCAGCTGACCTCTATGTTGTCAGGCAGCGATTTAGCCGTTGAGCGCTCACAACACAAACAACAGCCCGTTGAGATCTCAAATGAGCTCATGAGAGAAGCAACAATCAGACGTGTGTGATTAATCAGCCGGATGATTTATCAGAGGACAAAAGCCTTACTTTACTAAAGTGTATGTGTGGTCATGATAAACATAACATTATGGGGACAAAATGTTTCCATAAAGATGGCAATCTCTGAAATCCTTGTCTTTGTGGGGATATTTTTTGGGCCCTGTGAGGAAAAGCTTATAAATCAAGCCAGGTCATACTATGTGATGGGTAGGGTTAGTTTAAGGGGATAAAATATAGAGTTTTTACAGTCCAAAAATCATTATGTATATGAAAAGTCCACATAAAACATGGTTTCCAGCAGTATTTCCCACTACATGTTTGTGCTTTGACTAACAGAGTTTCATTTGGGTTTGTCTCAGAGTTGGGAATCTAATCTAATGATTTGGGAATTGTATGATCCGTGTTATGTGGAATGTGCTCCCACACCCATGAGTCTGATGTGACACTGATATACTGTATTAGGGGAGAGCAGGGAGTGATTTAACTTATGTTGTTTGAATGTCTGTGTTTCGTTTGCTTTGTGTGTCTCCAACTTTGATATAATATCCCCACATGCGTCTGCTTCAAATTAAGCTCATTATGAAATCTACGACTTATCCCTAAACTCTGTAAAAGAATATCAAGTACATTTGTTTTATAAATCCTTGTATGATGGGCTCAGTAGGTATAGCTATTAAAAAAAAAAGTTCTCTGAACGTTCATTGGCTAACTTCCAATTTTTTTTTTTTTATGTTTTAAAGCGTTTTTTTCTTGGTTATGTAAACATTAGGGGAAACATTCCATTTTAGAATTCTTTAAACGTTTCGGGAACGTTACTTTTGAAAGCTCTCTGAACATTCTAAAACAAGTAGTTACATTTTTAAAAATGTAGACGTTAAAAGATTCAACAACAAACAAAAAAAAAAACGCTTAAATATTAATTATGTTTTTATGTTAATGTTTTTGAACATTATTAAAGACCAGATAATTTTGAACGAACACTCTATTGTTGTCACTAGTAGAACATTGGTTCATAACTTTGAGAGAACCTTGTCACAACGTTAGCTAAAGTTCTGAGAAGGTTCCCTGTTAGCTGGGAGATTCAGGTTTGATTTCAGCTCATTTCTCATTTCAATGCATACATAATTAGTATTAATGACAGAAAAAATAGGAAAAGGACTGGATAAGTCGAACGCTTCACAAACGTACAATCATTTGGTCACATACATCACACTCAAAAAAATGTGTAAATGTCATTGCATCAGATGGGAAAACAATTACACCAAATGCCATCCGCAGACAAATGATGCTCCAGCTTTTCAAGCTGAAGACCGGTCACATCACTCTTCCAGCCTAGCTAAGCTGTTTAGCTGGTTTAGTTGATCGGCCACATAGTAATAGACTCACAAGTGTCGAAAATCCTTCTAAATCACTCCAGCTTCACCATCTTACTGGCCAGCTGAGACCAACAAGCCAACTTAGGCGGGTGTTTTCTTCAACTGCGAGTCATTTTTGCTCAGTGTCCTTAACTCAGCTGGTGCTTCAGTGATTTTAGTGGACGTATCAAGTCAGATGTCCTCAAGTTCCACTAATCACAATGGCAGAAACTGATTTCACCAAGTGCAACATGTTCCTGGATCAACATTCCAATCAAACAATCAGATTTGAAGGATGAGTCTACAGTTTAGGTTTAAAACCAGGGTTATGCACCAATCATTTTGCTCTACTTAACTTATGTCTAGGTTTAGGCATAGAGATACGGCTAGAATTAAATTTTCACATAGAAATGTTGTTCCAGGATCGGCAAAATTATGACACGCGTCTTCATGTGCAACTGTTTTTTTTTATCATTTCATCATCGAACAAACTGTGAAATGTTTAGCATGAAAAGTGCTTGTGCTGTCATTTAAATAAAGGTCCATACCATTGCTTTGGTATTTTGTACCTAATGCAGTTGCATTCAAACATTTTGTGTCAAAATGCTTTTTTGGTCCCACTGTACATCTAGCCTCCGACACACACACACACACACACACACACACACACGTTGGGTTTTCATGTTTTATGGGGACATTCCATAGGCGTAATGCATTTTATACTGTACAAATCGTATTTTCTATCCCCTACACTGCCCCTGCCCCTAAACCTACCCATCACAGGAGACATGCTGCATTTTTATATTTTCAAAAAACATCACTTAGTGTGATTTATGACCGGTTTTCCTCATGGGGACCAAAAAATGACATTTTGTCCTCATACCCTAGGGATTACCAGGACGCACACACACACACACACACACACACACACACACACACACACACACACACACACACACACACACACACACACACACACACACACACACACACACACACACACATATATATTTAACAGTTACTGCAAAAGCAAGTTCAAAATATTTACACAAGAAACAAACTACTGAATAAAGGGATAGTTCACCCAAAAACGACATTTACCCCATGATTTACTCACCCTCAAACCAGGTGTATATTCAACTTTCTTCATAAGTTGAATACGGAAGGTGGTCCAACGAAAGCTAGATATTTTAAACATGGATCTTTTTCTTAGACGAGCGCATCGATTCACTTCAGAAGGCCTTTATTAACCCCGAGCCGTCTGGATTACTTTTATAATGGATGGATGCACTTTCTGGGGCTTCAAAATCAGGACCCCATTCACTGCCATTATAAAGCTTGGATTAGCCAGGACATTTTTTTTTTATATACGGTAACTCCGATTGTGTTCTTCTGAAAGAAGAATGTCATATACACCTATATGGCTTGATGGTTAGTTAATCATGGGGTAAATTTAATTTTTGGGTGAACTGTATGGGCTCTATTATATTATGGATTAGTGATGCAACGGTATACAGTGTACATATATACATACTGTCAATGTGCACCAACATCAACAAGAGATAAACTGCCTGCAATGAAACCACAGATGCTCGTGGGGATCGAGCCTTTGGAGAACGATCAGAAGACAACATGCTCGGGTGAGACAACAGGGACAAGAGAAAAGATCTTATTTTAGAAATGTATTCATGTACACACAGGTTCATTTAGCAACCAAAGTCCCGAGTATTCAAGTGTTCAATATGCATGTTTAATTTATCACTAAAGAAGAACAATCTCACAAAAAAAAGACAATCATAGCCATGCTATCCGAACAAGCAACAAATGTCATTTTAAGGCAAATGCATGGGATCAAACACATTACGACTGTATTATCTTATCCTTTCAAACGTTCTCTCTTCTTCTGCATTATGTCCCTGCCACGGTAATCTGCTTTTACTGGTGATGCCCTCAAATGTGATTACTTCACAACAGATAACAAAGGGGGAGAAAACCCTATCTGTGTCGCAGCATGGAGTATGAATTAAAGCTACACTATGGCCTTAAGGACTCCATAAATCCAATGCTAAACAGGGGCTCATCCTCCTGAGTGAGTAGGGCCACCTACTGGGGCTGTTTATATTGCATGAGTGGCTTTTACTTGTAAAACTATTACAATGTTGGGAAAACTCACTGAAGAGTTTACTGAGCATGACAAGCAAATAATGCACAGTTAGATTAGAGATTTACTCACACCTGCTCGTTTTATATGAGTGTGTGTGATTCTTAGTTGCCTCATGAGATTCAACTAAATCATTAAAATTGAGGTGCAAAGAAAAAGACGTTCTCAGTCAATTTCAGAAGAAATTTATTTATGATTCTACAGATTTCTGCAGTTGAATTTGGTCATATAGAAAGTTTTACTCAAAGCTACACAAAAGTTTAATAGTCCAACACATACAAATGCACCTCAACATTAATAATGCTGTTTCTTTAAAATGCATGTAATTGTAGGTTTGGTCTCAAAACTGTTAATATATGAGCAATATACAAGTATAAATAATTTACAACTTGGAAAACTGTCTGCAACTCATCACACCATCTAATATTACAATGATCAAACCTGTATTTAAGTTGATATGTGCTGTAAGATTGAGACTTCTTTAACGCTCAAATATGCATATCTGCTCAAAAAACAACTTTTTGTAACACTTTATTATGCATAATTACATGCAACTACCCTAAAGCAGACCCCAATCCTAACCCTAACCCTAACCCTATACGTGCATGTAGTTATTATTACTCAGTACTTAAATGCATACTTGAAATAAAGTGTAACCCAACTTGGTGTGCCTTTCTGTGAATCTAACAGCCTTTCTGTGAATCAACATCATGTTGTGTATTATATATATATATATATATATATATATATATATATATATATATATATATATATATATATATATATATATATATACATACATAAACACTGAATACAACTGTGGAGGTAAAAGTTTTCAAATATCAAGTCACCATATCCCTTCTGAGTTATTGAGCTTTTCTCATTCATTATAGGCTATACCATGCCTGGATTCGCATGTAAAGCGTTTACAAATCATCACTGATCAAAACCATTAATGATCAATAGGACTTTAAGGCAAACCTTCTGCATGAGCACGAGCTGTTCTCCACCCGAGTGTAGGTTTTCTAACTGACATGTGAGCAATGATCCTCTTTTACTCAGAGTTTGGGTAATGTTGGCACCTTGTCCTCACCTGGTATCTCCTGATGTGGCACATTATGGAGACTGAAGCCTTTGGTCGTGAACGCCTGGCGGACATCGCTGCAGCTGCGCGATTTTACATCTCCAGCACATGACAGCGACAATAGAAGCGATAAAGAAGTGAAAACCACGACAGGTGTCTTCAACATCCCTCCTGCGAGCAAATCCAGCCGATGCGTAAAAGCGCAAAAACCCACAAGACGCGCTCAGCGCACCGGCGTCTCCAGCTGCAGGTGGACAAATGTTTCAATCATACAATCGCTCATCAATGATCAATCACGCGCTCTGTCGCATCCGGCTCATTGCAGAATTCTCCAGCGGATCCTCTCAGAACGAACGCGTGCGCGGTTAGAACGGCGAAACCCCCAGAACAGATCCGGATCGGCGCGCTCTCAACTTCTGCTCTGTGTTTCTGTTAGCGGAGAGAAAGTAGCAATCCTCCCTCTCTCTCTATCTCTCTCTCTTACACACACACACAGCGAGAGAGAGACACAGGCAAACCGCACAACCCAGTGGTGAGTGTATGACAACATGGAAAAACACGGACTGGATTCATGGAGGCGCGTGGCGGTTTGCCTAAGAAGATGCAAAACTACTTTTATTGAAATAATACAAAATCAGCGCGGATTCAACAATAAGAGAATTTAGGGGGAAAGTATATTTATAAAAAATACTATTGCAAAATAATGATACTATTATGAAATAAGACATAATATGAACAATATTAATTGTTAATGCAATTTTTGTCTTTTTTTAGAAAATATATGTAAATTAATTTATAAAATATGCATGACAAGACTGAACGAAAGAACCCCTTCTTATAATTAGCATACATTAACTTTTTATCTTGTATGGTTTTGCACTTATTTTATCATAAGTGAAATTATATTATTTTGAAACCCTTATTTTTAATGCCATAATGTAATGTAATAGTAAATATATGTGACATGGGATATACACTCACCTAAAGGATTATTAGGAACACACACTAATACTGTGTTTGACCCTTTCGCCTTCAGAACTGCCTTAATTCTACATGGCATTGATTCAACAAGGTGCTGAAAGCATTCTTTAGAAATGTTGGCCCATATTGATAGGATAGCATCTTGCAGTTGATGGAGATTTGTGGGATGCACATCCAGGGCACGAAGCTCCCGTTCCACCACATCCCAAAGATGCTCTATTGGGTTGAGATCTGGTGACTGTGGGGGCCATTTTAGTACAGTGAACTCATTGTCATTTTCAAGAAACCAATTTGAAATGATTCGAGCTTTGTGACATGGTGCATTATCCTGCTGGAAGTAGCCATCAGAGGATGGGTACATGGTGGTCATAAAGGGATGGACATGGTCAGAAACAATGCTCAGGTAGGCCGTGGCATTTAAACCATGCCCAATTGGCACCAAGGGGCCTAAAGTGTGCCAAGAAAACATCCCCCACACCATTACACCACCACCACCAGCCTGCACAGTGGTAACAAGGCATGATGGATCCATGTTCTCATTCTGTTCTCTTCTCAACAGAAATCGAGACTCATCAGCATTTGTGGCTTCATAAATGCTTTGCTGCATACCTCGGTTGTAACGAGTGGTTATTTCAGTCAAAGTTGCTCTTCTATCAGCTTGAATCAGTTGGCCCATTCTCCTCTGACCTCTAGCATCAACAAGGCATTTTCACCCACAGGACTGCCGCATACTGGATGTTTTTCCCTTTTCACACCATTCTTTGTAAACCCTAGAAATGGTTGTGCGTGAAAATCCCAGTAACTGAGCAGATTGTGAAATACTCAGACCTGGCCCGTCCGCACCAACAACCATGCCACGCTCAAAATTGCTTAAATCACCTTTCTTTCCCATTCTGACATTCAGTTTGGAGTTCAGGAGATTGTCTTGACCAGGACCACACCCCTAAATGCATTGAAGCAACTGCCATGTGATTGGTTGATTAGATGATTACATTAATGATATATATATATATATATATATATATATATATATATATATATATATATATATATATATATATATATATATATATATATATATATATATATATATATATATATATATATATCAATCGATTGCTTTTTGCTTATGTTGAGAAGCAGTCAAAAATAATAACTTTGCACAACAGAGTATAAGAAAGAAAGAAAGAAAGAAAGAAAGAAAGAAAGAAAGAAAGAAAGAAAGAAAGAAAGAAAGAAAGAAAGAAAGAAAGAAAGAAAGAAAGAAAGAAAGAAAGAAAGAAAGAAAGAAAGAAAGAAAGAAAGAAAGAAAGAAAGAAAGAAAGAAAGAAAGAAACCACACAGCCCAGTGGCCAGTATCAGAATAGAAAAACATGGACTGGATCTGGAATCTCAAAACTCAGGCTGTCATCTAATCTAGTCATCGTTTTGCCCTTTCCTTGTGCATTTCAAAGGATTTTTTTCGAGAAAATGTGAGCTTGATTGACACGACAGTCTAGATTAAAATGAGAGAAAATTCTTCATTCACTTGAATGCTTGTAAAAGCATCAATTTTAATCGTTTTTAAATGTTCATGTTTTTCATGAACGTTAACTTTCCTATCAGTATGCATGACATCAACAAGACTAAACCGTTCAATTTATTGTACTACTTCTGTTCTGTTTTTTTTCTTTCTTTTTGCAATAGGAAATATGAAACTGTATTATTTGGTTAAAATATTAGCTGCCTTAATTACTCTCTCTCTCTCTCTCTCTCTCTCTCTCTCTCTCTCTCTCTCTCTCTCTCTCTCAACAGAAAACTGTAAAGAAAGACATTTTCCTCCATGCATGCATAAGCTCAATATCAACGTGCTGTATTTGTCTGGTGAGCCTGCGGTTGTTCGAGTCGTTCAGCCTGAGGGAAACTCTCACCGGTGAGTCACCACACAGTCTAGTGTAAAAACCTGCAGGATCACATCAGGGTCTGACTTTCCCAGGTTATGAATTGTTAAACTGCTGGGGGCTTCATGAAGTTCACCTTTTCTAGTCTATTTATCTTTGATTGACTTTTTCATATTCCTTCAATGTGTATGTGTGTTTTATGTCCCTGAAATGCCATGCATTTCTCATTAAATGCTGAATGCATCTGCTCTTTTTAAAATGGATGGATTCCAACATATGAGGTTTCCATTTGTGTCACATATGACTTTGCTGGCAATCATATTATGATTAGGGAAAATATCACACAGCTATGTGCACTGACAAATACTACAGATACTACAACAACATTCTTACATGTGCATCATGTTTAGTTCAGAAAATAGAAATAAATACATAGTTTTGTTTGATTTTTTATCCAATTTTGAATCCATACTTAACAACACTGGGTTAAAAACAACCCCCTGTTTATTTAACCAGTACCCATAATACTAGCTTTTTACTTCATACATTAATTAATGTTCATGGCTGAACTTAAATCCTTTAAACTTTTTTAAATACTCCACACAATTAGTTTTGCATTTCTTTATTTTAGACCATATTTTAGTATAGAATTTGTTTTTAATACATTTTATACATTTTGCCTACATTTATGCTAGTTTAACAAATATTATAGGTAAAAATTAAACATTTAGAAATTAAACATAGTAATTCCATCACGAAAAGACAGACGTGACACTCGTTTATGTGACTCACATTGCGCCCCTGTATGTTAATATGCATGAAATTAAACATATCATAACGAATGTATAGATAAAATAACATGGACACTGTGGCGAGGTAGTCGAGCGAGAGACGTGGGCGGAGCGAGCGAGAGTCTGGAGTCCTCTCATGAGGGAGCTCGGAGGCATATAAGGACGAGCGAGGACCAGGCCTGGACTTTATGTTATGTTTTATTTATTATATGGTTGCCTGGCAGTCATTTGTGAGGGGCTTTCCGCATTACTTTGAGTTTGTGTTTCGTTCGATTAAAGTCTTTTTAAACGTTCGTCGGTTCCCACCTGCTTCATCCTTATTCTATGAACTTTGCTACGTTGGTGCCGAGAACCCGGGAGGAAGGAGGGACATGCTGTCGGAGAGTCCTCGCTGCTGAGGGGGATTGCGGTTCTGAGTTTGGGTAGCGCGGATGAAAGAAGACCGCGGGTTGCTGCCCGAGGCGATGGTGCTGGAGCGAGTTAAGACCGGTGGGTCAGAGAGCCCGCTGCTGTGCCCCTGGGTCAAGGTGGGGTGGCGGCTGTCCTCGAGGGAGCAGAGGAGTTGCCGGCGTTCCCTGTGGGCCAGAGCCTGCAGCCATCCGTCATGATGGGGAGGAGCAGGGAGCGCGGGACTCGCTGCGGGATGCCTTCAATCGGAGTACCCACCGCCGGCCAGCAGGGAGCGGAGGAGGATTGAGCTGTCCACCGCACTACCACAAAAACGACCCAAACACTGGGTTGTCACATCTGACCCAGGATCTGGGTAACACAAAATCTACACAAACACTGGGTTGTTACGCCTGACCCAGGATCTGGGTTACACAAAATATACAAAAACACTGGGTTGTTACGCCTGACCCAGGATCTTGGTAACACAAAATATAAAACACTGGGTTGTTACGCCTGACCCAGGATCTTGGTAACACAAAATCTACAAAAACACTGGGTTGTTACGCCTGACCCAGGATCTGGGTTACACAAAATCTACACAAACACTGGGTTGTTACGCCTGACCCAGGATCTGGGTTACACAAAATCTACACAAACACTGGGTTGTTACGCCTGACCCAGGATCTGGGTAACACAAAATCTACAAAAACACTGGGTTGTTACGTCTGACCCAGGATCTGGGTTACACAAAATCTACACAAACACTGGGTTGTTACGTCTGACCCAGGATCTGGGTAACACAAAAACTACCCAAACACTGGGTTGTTACGTCTGACCCAGGATCTGGGTTACACAAAATCTACAAAAACACTGGGTTGTTACGCCTGACCCAGGGTCTGGGTTACACAAAATCTACACAAACACTGGGTTGTTACGTCTGACCCAGGATCTGGATAACACAAAAACTACCCAAACACTGGGTTGTTACGCCTGACCCAGGATCTTGGTAACACAAAATCTACACAAACACTGGGTTGTTACGTCTGACCCAGGATCTGGGTAACACAAAATCTACAAAAACACTGGGTTGTTACGTCTGACCCAGGATCTGGATAACACAAAAACTACCCAAACACTGGGTTATTACGCCTGGCAGTGCATGGTTTCAAACACACTGTGCTTATCCATGTTCTAATTTAGATATGAGAAATGGATGTTCAAGAGTGATGCAAACACAAATATCAAAGCACTGTCCTTGTGATAATGGACCATATTCTGAAGCAACAGCGAGGGTCTGAAGCCCATCGCCTGGGATCCGCACTCAGCATCCTGAAGATGGATTACTCTAGTGTTTCACCACATGGAAGGTCAGTGGTTTTCCTGTGACTGCAGGTGGTGTGTGTGTGTGTGTGTGAACAGGAAGTAGCGCACTGTTCTGCCTGTTGTCTCAGCAACATGTGTCTCCTCTGAGACTGGCCACGGTGGCTCAGAAAACTCAGAGGCTGAGAATAAAATCACTTGACTCGTATCCTGCGCCAGTATAGAGTTTCTTAACTTGTGGTGGAAATGACTTATTTTTTTAAGGACAGACGGTCAAATGATGCTGGCCAGATTCAAATCTGCATGCACAACCAATGAACCACAGCTCTGACACATGAAACCCCAACTGGGTTATTATTGATAATAAAAATAAAAATAAACAATTAAATAATAATAATAATAATAAAAAAATCTGAGAAAATAAATTGAGAATTGATAAAAAAAATAGATAGAAGATAAACTATATATACAGTATATACATACAAATATTTCCTAAATACATACATGCATGTGTGTGTATTCATATATACGTAATAATTGTGCACAGTACACACTCTATATTATGTGATTAATCACGATACATCTTTCCCCAGCACTAATTTATTTGCATATATATAATTGTAATGTAAAAGCTTTTCATACATTTTTTATTTAACATTTCAAATTTAACAAAAATATAAATTGTATTTAAAAAATATATTTTGTTACTTAAAACAAAATAGTTTTATTTTTGTGAAGAAAAAAACAAACAAATAGATTTTTGTATGGTATGAAATCTAGTTTTTACTACTTTTTGTTTTTTACTAACATTTACTCCATAAGGTATATTTTGTTGATGTTTAATGCTAAAATGTACTCAATATTTTAAGTTTTTTTTTTTGGTGTAAAAAATGTTAAATGTTAAAAAATGCTGGGTTGTTTTAACCCAAATTTGGGTCAAACATTAACAAACCTAACTGATGGGTTCAATTTTTAAATGACATTTTTAACCCAACAGTTGAGTTTATTCATATTTGACCCAGATCTGGATTAAAACAACCCAGCATTTTTTAAGAGTATATGTTCTTCGCCATCCAATCTTAATTGGCCACAGTAAATAATTCCTAATGACTCACATCAGTTTTGATAATTACCGGTTACGGACAAAGTCTGACCACCAAATGTTCTGGAAGCTCCAGCTATCATGAACTGCAATTTCTGGTCTTCTGCTGGATCGATGAGACTCGTTAAAGAAGTGTTAGTGCTTTCATTCTATCTTCACACTGCTTCTCTAACTTGTTCCTGTTTGAACACACACACACACACACACACACACACACACACACACACACACACACACACACACACACACACACACACACACACACACACACACACACACACACACACACACACACACACACACACACACACACACACACACACACACACACACACACACACACACACACACACGACGAGCAGTCACAGAATGTGTGTTTGATCCTGGCTGAAATGGGTCCACTCTGAGCAAAAGGCAGCTGTGAATGGCTGCCTTTGATGTTTCATTCATCTAAGTGGAATAACTCGAAACACTGCAAATCTCACCAGACACAATAGTCAGATATTTTGTCAGGTCTTCTTTTGACTTGTTACATTCCAGGTGCACAATCTTCTGAGGATCTGAAAATGCTTTTGAAATTTGCAATGCTGTCCATTTAACCTCACTGTGTCTTCTTAAAGTAGCTAAAGCGCAAGACTCGTTTGAAAAACAAACCTCTTAAACTAAAGGTGCCTTTCTGTTTACAACCCTCTTGGACTTGACTAACACTTCTCATCAAGCCCACGCAACATTTTTGTTCAGTCAAAGCTGATGTATAAATAACTAAAACTTAATAAAAACTGTTTAAAAAAAGTACAAAAACACAGAAAAATAGCAAAAAAAATTAAACTAAAATGAAAAATAAACAAAATAAAATACAATTCTAAATATGAACAAACATTTGAAAAGTATAACAATGGTACTAAAATGACACTGCTGCAGAATTATCCCAAAATTAGCACGTAAAAAAAGGGCTCTGCAGACTAGAATATGAATAATGATATTTATCAAAAAACGCCTGCCTTTACTTGCACATGAACTTTAATGACATCCCATTCTTAATCCGTAGGGTTTAATATGGAGTTGGCCCACCCTTTGCAGCTCTAACAGCTTCAACTCTTCTGGGAAGGCTTTCCACAAGGTTTAGGAGTGTGTTTATGGGAATTGTTGACGTTTCTTCTAGAAGCTCATTAGTGAGGTCAGGCACTGATGTTGGATGAGAAGGCCTGGCTCGCAGTCTCCGCTCTAATTCATCCCAAAGGTGTTCAATCAGGTTGAGGCCAGGACTCTGTGCAGGCCAGTCCAGTTCCTCCACACCAAACTCGCTCATTCATGTCTTTATGGAGCAACGCTTTGTGCACTGGAGCACAGTCATGTTGGGACAGGAAGGGGCCGTCCCCAAACTGTTCCCACAAAGTTGGGAGCATGAAATTGTCCAAAATTTCTTGGTATGCTGAAGCATGAAGAGTTCCTTTCACTGGAACTAAGTGGCCAAGCTCAACCCCTGAAAAATCAACCAGACCCAAAAATCCCCCCTCCACCAAACTTTACACTTGGCATAATGCAGTCAGCCAAGTCACGTTCTCCTGGCAACTGCCAAACCCAGAGCAATTCAAAAAATTATCAAGGGAAAAACAATCCTCAGAGCGATGTTTAGTCTATTTTACTACACACGGTCATGTTGCAGAAAGACCATTTTTGTGTAAGGACTCAAGAGCAGTGTTGGGGGTATCGTATTACAAGTAACTTGAGTTACGTAATAATATTACTTTTTCAAGTAACTAGTAAAGTAACGCATTACTTTTCAAATTTACAACAAAATATCTTGAGTTACTTTTTCACATTTATTTGACTGACAGCTCTCCTGTCCCCATGAAATCGAGAGTAAGTGCAGAGGTGTTGTGTGTGAACATAATAGTTTTTGTAGTTCAACACTAAATTTGAGCATTTATTCATCTCACTTGAATAAAGATTGAGTATTCCTCAAAAATAATAAAATCAGTCAAATGCAAAATATGCAAACCTCCAATAATGAAATGTTAAATAAAACAAATATTTTTATGCATTTAATCTACCTTTATTGACCAATTTGCTGCTGACCTTTAATGATTCAGTTAAATCATGAGCAAAAATGACTAGATTTGTGTATTTATTGGTAAAACTTTTCTCCTGCGTCCTATTCTTTCATTTCCCAGAATGGCAGCGCAGCACACACAGCAGAGCGTGTGACTTTTTATTTTTACCTCAGCCTGAGGCTTCTTATTTCAGTTTTGGTATGAAGAGGTCTTTACATTTGCCCAAAAATATAATATTTTAATACTGAATATAAAAAACAAAAACAAGCCCAGTCCAGGTGAGAAAAAGTAACGCAAAAGTAACGTAACGCATTACTTTTCTTAAAAAGTAACTAAGTAACTCAATAAGTTAATTTTTAAGAGAGTAACGCAATATTGTAATGCATTACCTTTCAAAGTAACTTTCCCCAACACTGCTCAAGAGTATGCGCAGATTGCGGTTGTATCTGTGGGTCAGGTGGGTAAAGTAATAAAAAGTAACGGGTCTTGCAGGTGGATGAGATATAACTCATTAATGTGTTGATATTTATAAAGACATGATACTCTCATCTCACGGTAAAACGCAGTGAATGTTTGTCATTGTAACAAAGTTCTTTGATATAGTGGAAGGAGATGGGAACCGGCGAACATTTAGAAGATTTTAATCCAAAATAAATAAACAAAACGAAAGTCCCTCACGGACGGCTGACACGCACACACATATAATAAACAAAACATAAAGTCCAGGCCTGGTCCTCTCTCGTCCTTCACTGGTGTCTCTCGTCAGAGTACAAGCATGTTTTAGCTTAAAAAAAAAAAGACAAGCCAAAATAACAGTAGATAAATATGAATATTGATTAATGAAGCATTTTGACAATCAGCCTTTTTGAAAAATATTGTTAGCTGATGCTAACTGGCTAGCTAACTAGCTAGCTGATGCTAATGTGAGGACATTTTTAAATACAAAGTCCAAATAAGTTTATTCAACCACATAGTTAGATTACATTTGATGGAAAAACAAAGATTGTGATGTTCAGAACATGGTAACTGCAGTAATTATGATAGTGGGAAGCGATGCTCCCTGGGGGCCTTTTACCCCACAGACTAGGTTTGAAAAGAAAAAACAATTCTGAAAATATAATGATATTTTCCTTAAATAACACTTACTACAGACCCCGATCTTATCATATCATATAAAACTGTGATGTTCTGTGATGTTTTTTTTATTGTTGATGTACTGAATTGACCGGTCTGTGCATATATTTAAGTGCACTCAGGGAATTTTCAGTCAGTTTTATTGTTTGTCCATGTGATCTTGTAATTTACTTTATTTTATTTTATTAACTTTCTATATTTATTTAAAAGTGAAATCAATTATATTTCTATTTCTAGTTTAATCTTGTGTCTGTCTGTTGCTTCTCAGTATAACCCGCTACCTCCTTAGCTATCCCTAAATCTTTTGACAAGTTCAAATCCTAACTGTATTATACAGTAAGCAATCCATTAAACTATTGCTAATTTTTAGACAAGTGCTACATGTAGCCCTATTGCACTTGGTGATGTAAGGCTTGGATGAGCTGCTCGGCCATGGAAACCCATTCCATGAAGCTCTCTCCGCACTGTTCTTGAGCTCATCTGAAGGCCACAGGAGTTTGGAGGTCTGGAGCGATTGACTCTGCAGAAAGTTGGTGACTTCTGCGACTGTGACCTCAGCATGCGCTGACCCCGCTCTGGGATTTCACTGTGGCTGAGTTGCTGTTGTTCCCAATTGCTTCCACTTTGTTATAATCCCACTAACAGTTGAGCGTGGAATATTTAGTAGTGAAGAAATTTCAGGAATGGATTTATTGCACAGGTAGCAACCTATCCCGGTCCCACGCTTGAGTTCACTGAGCTCCTGAGAGCGACCCATTCTTTCACAAATGTGAAGCGTCTTCATGCCTAGTGCTTGATTTATACACCTGTGGCCATGGAAGTGATTGAACACCTGAATTTGGAAGGGTGTCCCAATACTTTTGGCAATACAGTGTAGTTGTCTTGGCAATTTACAACTTAAACTGTGAACTGTGACGTCAAAGGCGGCTGACAGGGAAAAATATTAGTCCATTTCATGCTTTAAGAGCCTCCAATAAATATCGATCACTGGCAATAAATAAATAAATAAAAAAAAATGGACAGATGTATAAAGATGTTCTTTATATATATAAAGAACTATTTGTGATTTATAGGCTGCTGCAAACATTTTATTATGTCAGAATATACGGCCAGTTTTAAATGTCTGCCAATACAGAAATATCCTTTTCTCCTCATAACGGTGTAGCCAAATCCTGATCTTTTTCTTTTTTTCCTTTTAATTATTCCTTTAAAAAGCACCTCTTCAGGTTTTCTCCATTTTCATCTGTGTAATGTTGCTGATTGAGCATGAAAAATATTTCCAAAATGTCAGCGGGAGTTATTCTCTAAATCAGTGTCACTGTTTCCACATCGGTTTTCTTTCGGGAAAGAATATTCCTTATTTAAATAATAAATATGCAGAATAAAGGGGCGGAACCTGGTTGAGTTAGTTGGTATTGTGTTGAAACTGCCGGTTATGGTAAGGGCAGAAGCCATCTTTGCAATTCGGAGGCGCGTTTCAAAGAATCAGTTAGAGACAGACAGACAAACAAAAGCATTGCGAACAAGAGACCTTGTGAAATCAATCAATGCATCCATCCATCCATCCATCTATAAGTCCGTCCATCCATCCATCCGCTTAACAATGTCCTGTTATAAATATTTTTTTTTAAAGAACTCATACAGGGACATTTTCGCCCCATATCTTGAATTTTGGGGGCATTTTTATTCATTTTGGTGGCATTTTTGGTGGCTCTTTTTCTATTGCGAGACACTTTTTAAGTTAAATGGGTGAAACATAAAGAAGGTTACAGGGTAAGGGGCAGGACATTTCCCAAACACGTTCAAAGCAGTTGACCAATCACAACGCACCGTTCCAGCCTACCAATCAGAGCACAGTGTGCTTTTCAGAAGGAGGGGCTTCACAGAGACAGGAACTTAAAAGAGCTGCAACTGTGTTTTTTGAACATTCAAGAATGAAAACCTGTTCTAGTAGATCTCAGAAACATCAAGACTTTGTAAAAATAGGCCCCCTTTAACAGGTGCACTTTGAGTCGCTATGCATGAAAGCATCTGCTCAGAACCCAAGATTAAGCCGCCAAACTAATAAACACTGTCAGGTCTCTAACAGTCAAGGACGCCCTCCATGATGCTCTGTCACCACTTGTTCTCCACTGGAGAAATAAGAGTAAAAAAAAAAAAAAAAGAGAATACAACCCTTGCAGAGCATCTCATGCTCCTCACCCTGTAAGAAATAAATCACATAACCGGATCAACAGGAGGTGGCCGCTGTACTCACAGAGGTGCTTGATGCATACAAATGCTGCATCCCAAAGGCAATGGCTCTGAAACGCCGCTAATGATGCTTCTGCAATGGTCTGGAGAACAAAGATAAAATAAAGGAGAGGAAAAGCGACACAGAGGTAACATGCAGAACTCTTTGATGTGCATTTATTTGCTTTTAGCCTTGGGAGTGTTTACATGAGGTTGCAACTCTGCTAATAGTCTTGTTTTTTGTTCTTTCAAGACATAGAAGACATCTTTCTTGGCTCACTTCCATGCAAACCAAATATGGTTTGTGGAGATAAAGAACAAACTATCATATCTTGCTTTCCAGATATTTATTAGTTGATCACAATAAACTACCAGCCCTCGGTCATGGAGAGCTCACTGTGCTGATGGTTTTTCTCAGTGTGTGTGTGTGTGTGTGTGTGTGTGTGTGTGTGTGTGTGTGTGTGTGTGTGTGTGTGTGTGTGTGTTATGCTAAAGGCTTTGTTAGCGCTAACTAAGCAAGATGAGTCAGCAATACTTACTATCTGTTCCTATTATCCAAGTCATGCTACGGGGCTTTGCTCTATTTAAAGGTTTAACATGCTGTATTTTGAACACTGGGTAAGCATTCAACATACAAGGACATGCATGTTATATGTTACTGACCACAAACTTTGTAACATACACGACACACACACACACACACACACACACACACACACACACACACACACACACACACACACACACACACACACACACACACACACACACACACACACACACACACACACACACACACACACACACACACACACACACACACACACATACTGAATCATTAAGGACACCAAATCGTAAAGTGCAATCGGAAGTGGAACTGTTTAGTTCTCTGACTCCTCTCTACTCCAGTAGTGAAACTTCATAATTTGGGTTGTTGTGATGCAGAAATGACAGTTGCTCTACTCAAGCGCTCATATTTCATGCCATTAGATGCCATTAGAGTGACTGTTCACAAGTGTGTGATGTGAGAGAGCATTACAGCAGCCAATTGCACAGAAGACTCTCTGAATATGATCTGCAATACTGTTACCCATTGCCATAACCTTCCTCTACGTGCCTCAGCGACTGCCTGCCGTGCGAGAACAAAAAATGTTGTTAATTTAGAACTACAGGGAAGAGAAAGGTTTCGTTGCTCGCATTAGTGCTGAGAGTAAGCCTTTGTATTATTAATGAGCCTTCCATAATTTATGAATCCAAAAGACAAATATGGGCAATTATTGTAATCTTGTGAGAGAACAATTGTGGATCTTAATTTTGCCACATCAACCTCCGTAATGCTGTTTTCGACTTTGAATGTAAAAGGAAATGAACTTTCAGATAATGGAACAATAAAATCTGCATTATTATTAATAAAATTAGTGGTGCTTGCTAAGACTGTTGCTCATGCTTATGACTTGTGATTTGCATAAGTGTGATTTGCATTACTTTGTCTTTGACGATGCCTCAAACCTCCGTGCTACTGCTTTTCTTAAAGTTAAGACACAATTCCCTAGACGCCTAATAGAAATAACCCATGCAATCAAAGTGCACTTCATGTTTGAAAGCCTTATAAACAGGACCTTACTAGAGCTACGGCTGAAACAACTAGACTTGCCTTAAAAATTCATGAAACTATACAGACTGAATTCACAAAATACTGACAGAAGAATTAAAAACATGTACATTTAAAACAAGGCCAAAAGCAAACATGAGGGATTTAATATACAGAAGCATTAATTAGTTAACAAGAAACTGATGCAATCACGAGGAGGAACAACATAAAAGAACCTTCAAAATTAAAGACCAACTATAACGTCAAAATAAGACGCATAACTGTTTTCTCCAGTAGTTTTTGTATGTCGGTTTCGCTAGCTCAAAACCATCCATCAGTCCATCTGCCCGTCTGTCCATCCATCTGTTCATCCATCCTCCTATGATCGATCAATCTGTCCATCCATCCATCCATCCATCAACCATCCATCTGTCCAATCCAATCCATCCATCCATCATCCATCCGTCCAAACCGTCTGTCCCTCCATCTATCATACATTATCCCATCGATCCATCCATTGATCCATCCACCCTTCCATCCATCCATCCATTCATCCATCCTTCCAACGTTCCATCCATTCATCCATCTATACATCCATCCTTCAAACCTTCCATCCATCAATTCTTCCATTCATCCTTCCATTGATCAATCCATCCATTATTCCATCTGTCTATTCATCTGTCCATCCATCCATCCATTACTCTATCCTTCTGTCTATCTATCCATCAATCCATTCAACCAACCATCCAGCCGTTTTTCCATCCATCCGTCCATAAATCATCCATCCTTCCATCCATTCATCCTTCCATCGATCCATCCATCCATTCTTCCGTCTATCATCCATCCTTCCATCTGTCCATCTGTCTGTCTATACATCTGTCCATCCATCCATCCACCCACCCGTTCAGCCATCCAGCCCTCTTTCCATCATCTGTCCAAATATCATCCATCCATTCATCCACCCATCCATCTTTCCATCCTTCATCCATCCTTCCATGAATCCATCTGTCCATCAATAATACTACCCTGAGAAATATTCACTGGAGTAAGAAGTGTGACAACTAGCCCCGATCGACTGTAAAGGGGGACAGAATGATTAAAGTTATCAATGAATATGAAAGACTGAAATTAGATGGCAAAAATTTTATTATAAATATGGAATATTAGTCCAAAAAAAAGATCTTACTTAAGCTCTGTGGAATTCAATTAAAATCACAGCACAATGTGTTTCAATGTCTAAAATTAAATAGCAAAGTTACTGACTTTTAGACTCAATACTCGGTAAAGTTGTCAGTGTTGCTCCTCTTTCTGTGTAATTCATGAGGGCCTCATGAATATGCAAAAGAGCAGTAGTCATTAGATATACGCCTACATTAAATGGTGAGCTGGAATTAAATATTAAGGGGCTGAAAAAGCAAAGAAAAAATAGGGGAAGCTGCTGATTCTCTTCATGGGCAGTAGAGAGTGATTGTCAATTTCACATAGTTGTGGCTACAGCCAAGTCTCTGCAGCTTTCTCTTATTGTAAATGAAACTGCATTTAACAAAAGCACTTTCATTACTTTCTTGATTTATAATCTTCTTACCTTCTCAAGAATAGATTCTTCAATACTGTATTTAGGTTGAACTCTTTCCCCGTTATAGCGTTTTCTTTTTTTTTAAAAGAGCGTTTTTGATAAATTAAACAAAAATGTAATGGCCCATAGATTATTTTGTTTGTATGAATATCTGAGCATGCAATATATAAAAACAAAAATGTTTTATTCTAGCTCCATGCATTCCTTTTTTTATCAATACTTGAATATGGGTAAGTTTCATAAAAAAGAGCAACATTTTGAACAAAAAGCGTTTTTGTCAAAGTCTACATCCAGATCAGATTCAGAGCGATGATCACACACAGATGGAGAAGATGGAGTCCATCAACACCTCTAATGCTTCAGTCCTGTAGCTCGTCCTGGGTCCACATTTCATTCAGTAACATTAGATAGTTTTGATTTATATGATGTTTGATGATCACGTTATGTTTCATATGCTTCTGCCATACGATTGCTTGTTTTTCTGAGCCTTCTTTGCCTCTTTAATCAGGAGATCCTGTACTCATTCAGAAGATGCATAATAGCGCCTCCTAACCGAAAATTCTGTGTTTGGCTGGAAAGCGTTTTCTTACAAATAATGGAAAATTCTGTGTTAGTTAATGAAGACTGTTTTATTTACTGTCACATTTGATCAGTTTAATTATCTGAAAGATGAATTATTATTATTATGTTTTTTTTATTATCTTACCTCAAACTTTTACATCCATCCATTTGTCCGTTCATCTATCCATCCACCCATCAATCTGTTCGTCCGACCCTCCATCCATGCATCCATCCATTCATTGATCTGTGAATCCATCCACCCATCAATCTGTATGTCCATCTGTCCATCCGTCCAACCGTCCATCCATCCATTGATTTGTGCGTCCATCCACCCATCAATCTGTCCGTTCGTCCACATCAATCTGTATGTCCATCTGTCCATCCATCCGTCCATCCATT
Organism: Gobiocypris rarus; assembly: GCA_023029165.1. Classification (NCBI taxonomy): domain Eukaryota; kingdom Metazoa; phylum Chordata; class Actinopteri; order Cypriniformes; family Gobionidae; genus Gobiocypris; species Gobiocypris rarus. The sequence goes on from CM040914.1 coordinate 13,078,619, forward strand.
GATCTGTGCATCCATCCACCCATCAATCTCTCCGTTCGTCCATTCGTCCAACCGTCCATCCATCCATTGATTTGTGCGTCCATCCACCCATTAATCTGTCTGTCCATCTGTCCATCCATCCATCCATTGATCTGTGCATCCATCCACCCATCAATCTGTCCGTTCATCCATTCCATCGTCCATCCATCCATTGATTTGTGCGTCCATCCACCCCATCAATCTGTATGTCCATCCATCCATCCATCCATCCATCCATCCATCTGTGTGTCCATCCACCCATCAATCTGTCCGTCCATCCATCCATCCATCCATCCATCCATCCATCCATCAATCCATGCATTAATCTGTGCATCTATCCACAAATCAATCTGTCCATTCGTCCATCTGTCCGTCCGACAATCCAATCATTTATTTGTGCGTGCATCCACCCATCAATCTGTCCGTCCATTAATTCCTCCGTCCAACCATCCATCCATTCCTTTATCTGTGCATCCATCCACCCATCAATCTGTCCGTCCATCCATCCATCCATCCATCCATCCATCCATCCATCCATCCATCAATCTATTGATCTGTGCGTCCATCCACCCATCAATCTTTCAGACCGTCCATCTGTTCATCTGTCTGTCCATCCATCCATCCATCCATCCATTAATTAATTAATTCATATTCATAATCATCCATCTGTATAAATCCATCTTCAGTAATATCAATTCCAGTATGCAACATCCATTCATCCTTCTGTTTGTATGTCCATTAGTCCATCTGTCTTTCTGTCTTTTATAACTTTCAATAATGCTTGAAATAAACATTTTCATTCGAAATATCAAAATGGAATTATCTTTACGGTCAGACTCTGCAAAAGTTGACAATGAGAGCATTATTAAAGTCTAAAGACAGACGCTGACCAACACAGACAATCTACAGACTTCTCAGACATTTCACGGCCTGACAAACACCAATTCAACATGTTAGTATGGTGAAAATGAACGTTGACCATTGCCCGTCAGGACAGACTAACACACTGATCCGATAAAAGCCAAAGTTTCTGTCACCGTTGGTCGGCATCTGACATTGTGGTGTGAGTTGGCCTTAATGAGCACAAATTCCTCCAAACTTGTCGATTTCCCAGTGAAACATTCACTTTTATTTTCCATATAAGAACTCACAATAGTGAGTGACCTGGTTTGACTTTGCCCTAGAGGAGCTGCTCTACCATTTGTTTACTTGTTGACTTAAGTTGAAACTCCCTAAATGACAAGCCTATTTTAATATGCTTTGCATTTTTCTCATTTAATTTGTAGCACACCTACGGCAAAAAACCAATCCCATCAGTACATGCTGAGAGCAACAATTAAATATTAAAAGAGTTTTTTGTGTAAGTCCACGTGCCCCAAAATCAATATTGTCAGGGCTGTTTGTGCCCACGAGGCAGCTTCTCCTTAAAAATAATCCATCGCTTCCCTGCCAGAACATCCTTCACAGGCCTGAAGATACCCACGACGCCTATGGAGCCGACCGGAGGGTTGCATCCAATCAGAGGGCCTGAGGGAAGATGGAAGAGGTCGAAATGCTTGCGTTTTTTTTGCCATCCCTCGATGGAGGCCATTTCTCATGGTGTTGGCAGCAAAGTGTCTATTGGGTACGCCAGAGCACATTGTTTCCCGGAGATTAAATTGATTTGAGGAGGAATGATTAAGAACGTGGAAAATGGCTGTCAGCGGGGAGAAACTCAAATCTCAGGAGCAGGTTAAGTGATTATGTCAGGCTATGATTCATATCGCACTAAAAACAAATTGCAAGACGCCTAATATCTCAAAGGCAAAGTGGACCTTTACAGCAGAAATGAGTGAACATTACCCATATGGAAGCATCCGTGAAAAGGCTGTGCCAATTAAAAATGGGCGTAATGAACTGTCACAGTTGTGGTATAGGCTGCTGTTTGCAAACTATGCTGCATTTTAAAACTAGGTAGGAGTTTGTTTCAAATCTATAACCTTACAGGTCAAAAAATTCAAATAATTATGCTTTTTTTAATGCTTTTGAAAGAAGTTTCTTCTGCTCACTGCATGCAAAAATACAGTAAACAGCAATATTATTACAATTTAAAATAGCTATTTTCTATGTGAGTATATATTTAAAAATATTCCTGTGATCAAAGCTGAATTTTCAGCATCATTACTCCGGTCTTCAGCCACTATTGATGAATTCAACATCATAGTTTTATATTTATCTTGTTATAAGCACAGATTCTTCAACATCAACTCCTGCTCTTAAAATATCCACAACCTTTCTCCAACGAAAGCTATTATCTTATAATTTCTGAATTCGAGAGCACCTGCGGGTTAACAAAATGGCTCTGAAATTCATCACAAGTGAGCGGTATTGGCTGTTGTCTTCAGCAATGAAGATCTGGATCAATAAGTAGCGTGTTGTCTAAATGTTACATCACAGTGTGTCTTCGTTTTAATCATTTTCACATCACCTATAAAATGCCACACAAGGCAAACATTGATCCTCGGATGCTGAGCTAGTTGTTTACATTAGCAACAATTATAATCTACAGCCGAGCGGCACAGCAAAACCGTTCTGACCTTTTTAAGCCATTAGATCTCGCTTTCATTTCTTTCAGAAACCAGGAGGATGTTTCATGGTGGTGTGAAGAGACGCCAAATGGTGGTCTAATAAACTTCTTGTCATCATAGATATCATGAACGTGTAGATTGTGAATAATTGTATGCCTGCTTATTCCTTCAATGTGTTTACAACATAACACATACAGGATATGATACAATTACTTTTTCCTATCTCATTAAAATGGCAGCAAACAGCAGCATGAACAAACAGAGTCACCTGAACTCCACAATTTAGTAACCAAATATAGAAGTATAAATAATGAAATACCTTTCACATGGGATTAATTCGATTTTTACATATTCCAAAAACCAATCAAGCCATCATATGATTTCAATTACACTTCACAAAACAAAAATGCTTAAAAATGACTTTAAGCCAAGAAATATAATAACATTTGTATGATATAAAGTGGCCGAGGCACTGTAATAACGTACAGTAATTACTGCTGGTGGGCATACAGGTTGAACCACACTGGCGACATATTTAAATAAGCACAGAAACCGATCATTTTTCAGTTCTCATGGGCAACATGCCCCAAATTATGCATTAATGTGTTTGGAATAGACCGCCGTGTTCATCCTCGAGCTCTAAAAGGTGGGCTGAGAAGCAGAGAGCATCACTGGAGCTCAACTAACGCTCTTAATCTCCATTCAGTGTGATGATTGGCAGCAGCAGAGTTCGAAACGTTGTAGATTGTGGTAAAATTTAAGGTTTTCAGTCATTTATTAATCTATACTCATGCAACTTTAATAGTCTGTGATGATCTGCATCATACCTGTTTGGGATCCTGGACTGATTTCAGAAAAGAAATATCCTGCCACTATGGCTCCTCTGTTGATTTGAAATTACTTCATAAGATGTATTATTATATTATTAAGTTGTATTCTTGGCCTTAACCCCATATGACGTTCATGCTTCCATGGAAATGATGTTTTGCTGAACATCTTTTCCATACAATTTTCATTGGCCAAGGACCGTTCAAAAGGACCAATCACAGATTATTTTGTTCTGCATGATCCCTACAATAACAGACCGTCATGCATCAAAATTATTCATTTAAGAATGATGTGCAACAATAGCTCTTGCGAACTTCACATACTTTTGAAAATGCTGTGTTTATATGACCCTGATAAGAGCTCATTGTCAGAGTTGTAAACCTGACTGCCTTCTTTTCAATGAGGCGGTTTGGTATCATGACAGGTGCACCATTAAAGAACGAAACACATCTCGCAGTAATCCTGGATAATTCAACCAATCAGATGACAACTTCAAAAATCCTGAAGTGTTTTGCTTTTTGTGTGCCTTATGCATCAGACGTTCAGCCAACGGTCAATGGGTGCGACGCCTGAGGCTGAGGGGTAAGCCCAAAGCCCAAAAACTGGACAAAAATCAACGCTTTCTAAAGACAAATCTCTCATGTATGTGTGGAAAGTATTCGCTGAGTTTCGGTTCATTTTTGTAACACGTTTCAGAAAGAAGTTCACAGAGACTAAGATGGCAGAAAGCACACCCTGTTTTCTTTTTTTTATAAGAGCACAAAGATTTGTCATCATTGTAGATTAATAAAAGTAGACCCTTTACAGTTTTAAATGATAAATATTGACAAAAAATTATGGAGCATTTTAAGTCGCATATTAATCAACACCATAGGGTTAAGAGTGCATGAATGATATGAATTCATTTAAAAAAGAACAATTCTAATAAGATGTGACTTATATTGCTGTTCAAACTATACAAACTGTAGCTAGATATTTTCAAAACGTATTATTTAATGTTAATGTTTAGATATATGGTTACATTTTGCTGTTTTTTTGTCTAAAAATATCACTGGACAGTTTACAGTCGAGAGAAACGAATGCAATTTAACACCATCTGTAATGCGGCGAGCAAGGGAAGGATCAGAGACGAGGATCTAAGTGCAGGTAGTTTTAATGAAAAAGAACAAAACAACAACCAGGGACATGGAGAACACAGAGAACAGGCCTTCACATCACTCTAACACCAAACATCGACTGATAAGGAACAAAGGATACACAGCAGCCTGACAAGGGTAACAAGACACACTGGGAACAATCAGACTAATACACATGACAAACTACAAAGGAACTACAAAGATGGCAGACAGAATAGGAAACAACATATATCAAAAGTCCAGGGACAAACACAGAGAACATATGACACTACCTGAGGATTTCAGTAAGCGTTTCTCTCTACTTATGCTTCATATTCAAACTCTCAATTGTGCAATTGTTTGTTGTTAAATTACAGATTCAGCCTTCAAGTGAATGATCTGTTTTTGGGTTTAAATGATATGCTAAAAGGAACATGTCATGGCCAAGCTAAACAAAACAGTTTGATTTTAATGGTATGATGATATTTGCAACAAACGTTCCTAGGTCTTTGTTTTGAATTGGAATTTCCTTTAAAGCAGCACCAGGTAGGTTTTGCTCTCGGCGTCCCCCTACAGTTGGGAAACAGTATTGTCCTCTACTACTGTCATAAAGTCTGTCATCCTACATCAGGGGATGCATTTGTTGCCATGACAACCATGATAGCCCTGAACACTGCAGGAGGAGTTCACATGCAGGTGTTCTGCTTGCGTCGCGTGTGAAATATCTTCATCCAAGGTACAGTGGCATATGTTTCAGCATGTCATATGAATGTAATTTCATGGGTTTTATTTTTTTCAAACGCCAAAATGATCATGATGCTCACGTTTACAAGCCAGCGTCATTATAGTAGCCTAGTCTATTGGTTACCGTTTTACAGAATCTATATGATACTTCAATTCAATGTTTGAGTGGTAGGTAATGACCATACATTGTCAATATTATAATATCAAGCTACCATTGATGAATCTGCAAATTTGAAAAATCGACAGCCAAGTCAGCATCCGTCGGGCACCCTTCATCCTCCTTCAGCTCACGCCAACGAGCAAACGCTGGCCCAATGTTGATCCTCGCCCTGCCTTTAATTCGATCACTTTCGCTTCTCTGTTTGCTTTCCTCCGAAGGAAAAACCTTTGCTTTCTTATTTTTCTGTGCTATTTTAATATAACATCCGGCAAAGAAACGATAGTTGGGCTCGCACGTCCGAATTTAAGGAAGTGGGGGTGATGGTGGAAATGACGGATATGCTGTAAAGCAGTCGAATTTTGTAGTTATTTTTGTTCTCGGGTTACTATACCCAAAACTCGAAGTTTAAAAGTACGATTAAAAACGATACAGACTCCAGGCCTGGTCCTCTCGACGTGTCATTCAACCTATTGTAAGTCGATGTATCTTGAAAATATATTATGAAGGTTGAAAATGTACCTGGTGCTGCTTTAAATCAGCGTTGCAAATAATTTAGAATGAGATGCAGAATGAAGCATTGAGCACTATACAGTGTTTCTAAGAACTGTTGCTGATTGATGCTTGTCAGGGTTAATAGGGTGAAGTTCAAGACTTCTAAAACTAATAAACAACATGGAATCGGTAACTTAATTACTCAAATATCAGCATTTCTGGTGTGCAATCCTGACACACTGCCGCTCGGTCCTCAGCCAGCTGTTTTGGCGTGCATATTACTGATGCCGTGCATATGATATGCGCTTTATGGCGTATTATCGGCACGATCCCCACCCTCACTCTACCCAAAAGCGTGTCATATACACGCCATAAAGTGCGTATCATATGCACTTCAAAAACTGCGTAGCATATGCACACCAAAACTAATTTTGGCGTATTCATTCTACGAGATTGCACACTCGTACTATTGATACGCATTGTCATGAGATCGTGTTGAATCTTTCACACATGCAAACATGAACAACCAGACTTCTCTGATATAAATTAAACTGAAATCTGCCACTACTCCTCTTCAACTCATGAAATGCATGCATATATCAATGCATTATATATACACCTAAATACAAAGGTGGCCAAAAATGTTTGAACACTTGGCATCTGGGATTTGTCTTATTGGGCCTGGATTTATTTTCCAAGAGGATACAGTGCATATGTATAGTATATACTGCACAGTGCATGAGGGCCCTTAGTTAGTGAATGCTGAGCATGTCTCTCCTGATCACTGAGGTAGCTCTTACTCACCCGGGAACATCAGCAATCTGAGCATGTGTGTCGGATCTGTTGTCTTTGTGGGCACAGAGAAAAAAAAAATGCAAATGAATGCAACAAAGACCCAGAGTCTAGAACAGACCAAAACAACATCACATCACTGATTCTGTGCATTAGATGCTTAAAGAGCACATTTCACTCTTTTATAAATGTTCATCTGTCTTTAGTGTGTAATGTTGCTGTTTGAGCATGAAAAAGCTCTGTACAAAGCACAAAGTCCCTCTAGCGGGAGTTATTGTGTGCACTGTTTCTGAACTCCCTGAAACGCCTCCATTTTAGTCTTGAGTTTTCTTCTCAGAACGTACATATCATGATATTCATTACTTCAATAATTCCCACACAAGGCATATGCAGAATAAAGGGGTGGGGCCTGTTTGAGTTAGTAAGTAGTGTGTTGAAACTGGTGGTTATGGTAAGGGGCGGGACATAACACACTCGAAAGGCTTGACCAATCACCACACACTGCTCGAGCTGACCAATCAGAGAATATTGTGCTTTTCAGAAGGAGGGGCTTCATAGAGACAAGGTTTTGTTTTATTTGTTGTTGTTTTTCTTTACACCATCTTTACAATATTCAATCACTTCCAGACATCTTTCTTTTTGTTCCTTATAGAATATTTTGAATATTCCTATTGAATTTGTCCTAGATAACCATTAAACATCACACTGATGACCTCATTCTAAAATCCATTTTCCATGTTTTCCTAGAGCCATTGAAATGGTTCCATCAACAATGAGCTGATTCAATTTCCATTGAACACAAATCATGCATTATCAAGGTTCAGCCTGTTCCAAGGGCAAAAGAAACTGTGAAAAGGACACTGTTCTGTTACAATAAAATCTACAAAACTACTCGTTTGAAACAAATTACGGCTTGTTCATGACCAACGAGACTTCACCTAAAATGAGGTCTTTTTCTATGCCTCTGACTATTCTCTATCTCTGTCTCTTTCTCTCAGAAAAATGTAGAAATGTCAGTGAAGCGCTACCCCTCAGAAATTTCACCAGCGATAAAGAAAACCCTTATTGTGAGCATGTCATACTAATCCTAATACAGTACAAGAGGGGCGCTTTTAAAGAAAAAAGCTGAATGGATGAACCTAAAGTACAGCCAGTCTTCTTCATCTTGAAGATGAAGGCTGTGCCGAGGTTGAATGTGGTACATAATGGAACAGATAATGAATCAAAAAGAGGATCAGGCTTTTAGAAGCACTCAAGATTTATCTGCCGTGGGTCAGGGTCGCTACAGGTGTCGAAATGGCTGATAATGCAACGTTAGAAACGATCAGTTGACGCCTTGAGAGTTTCTTATACCCAATTTTTTGGTAGCTGCACCTACTTGACCAATGCAGCCATTCATTATGTAACCATAGGATGATATTTGTTGGATGATATGATTTTTTTTGTCATCCAGAGCATGTGTCACACAAAAATACAGGTAAAACAGGTATCAATGCATTTGGCAAAAATGCACATATCCAGTATGCAAGATATCAATAAGCAGAATTATTTATTTAAGAAAACCACAGCAATTTTAGCAAAGTTACTCAATTATTTGAAGTTGAACGAAAGCTTACCAGCTCAGTGCTCCACCTCAGTCACACAGGAGAGACCGAGTGCTGATAAATCAGGCGTGATTTGATGAACAGATGTCCCACTACAATCAAGATGACCCAGACGTCACCTTTTGTTCTAGCGGCTCGTCTGGTCTCTCAGTCGAGTAATATTGTCTGTCTCTAGTGACCTGTCCAACAAACCTCTGTAGCCAATCACACGTCAGGAGGAACAAATGAATGTGAGCATTTCACGAGCATGACTGTTTGAGCTCAAGTGTGGATCAGTGGGATATAAGGGCCTGGATTTAATACACACAGCAAATACAGATCGAGGCGGCCTTGTGTGCTCAGACTCCCTGTGATTCTAAAGCAGATATGGACAATTAGTTACATTTTAGTACTTGGTATAAATAAATAACCTAATATGTGGGTGAAATTTCTTAGGGGTAGCTCTTCACTGACATGTCTACATTTTCTACAAGTATACATATAATTGCAGGTATACATTTGCTGTCCAAAGTCATTTTTTTCAAATGGTTATATTTTTAATTATTTGCTACTCATTGTCATGGATCATAAGGGGATATATTTTAACAATCTGAGTGCATGGTCTGAAGCGTACGGCACAGGTGCATTTGGGGCGATTCCGAAATCCACTTTTGCTAGTTTAACGACGGGAAAAGTGGAAAGCGCTCCTGGTGCATGGTCCAAAATAAAATCTACAAAAGGGCTGTCCCTCATCTCTTAATGAGTCATTGGTGTGTTTTGGGCATAACGTGCAATAAACCAATCAGAGTCTCATCTTCCATTCCCTTTATAAGCCAGTTTTGCAACTATGGCAGCTGGGAAGGCCATTCTTTGTGTTCTTTTTGAAGAATTTTCGGAGCCTGATGAAATAGGTATAAATACATGTTTAATACTGTGGAATACACACAATGTTACAGTCACTGCCCTTGCTGTCCAGAATAATATAGAACATCCCAATCAAGTGAAGGGATTTGTGGAAACTGTGGCTTTTAATTAGGGGATACCAGGTATAGTTGTGACACTACCAATTCCACAAATCACAGATAAGACAGGAGTCATATGACAGTTTCAGTTTTCTCTGGCTTCCTTTGATACCACATGGAGGAGGTTTTCCAGTCTGTGTTGCTATCGGTTCTGAAACTACAGCAGAAAACCTAACTCTGAGGTCAGTAAATAACAAAATATTTTGTTTAGTACTTCTACCATTGTAGATAATGTTGTTTGAGTTATATCAGGTCAAAGTGTAGTTTCTCTAGTAAAGTATGGTGTATCAACCACCATGCTAATACAGCTAGCTAAACAAAGGGTGATGGTTTTGAAACAACTATCCACTTACATACAACTAATTTGCTCTCACTCACACACACACACACACACACACACACACACACACACACACACACACACACACACACACACACACACACACACACACACACACACACACACACACACACACACACACACACACACACACATATGAATGTGCTCATACAGACATGCACAAACAACGTCTGTCTCTAGTGACCTGCAACAAACACACACACAATATGAACATACACTCCCCATATTCACATATATTTGTATTGTTGCAGCCATTCATTTAAAATAAAACTGTTGTTGTGGCATATCACTTGTGTGCTCAGACTCCTTTGTGGATTCTTGTCAACAGCTTACATTTTAATACTTGGTATAAATAAATAACCCAAGTATGTGGTGAAATTTCTGTAACAAAGGACCAATTTGTATTTGTCATCATCTCACAAAGTCTGTGATATAGTATAACTTTAATTGTTGCCATTTGTTACAGACAGATGTGGATATTTTGCCTAAAAGTTTCAGGTGCTGAAAAAATGCATAAGGGGATATATTTTAACAATCTGAGGATGAAAGACAAACATTTCAGGTGAAGGATAATCCATTTAGCCTCTGAGACTAACCTGTAATTTGCTCTGGCTTGATTGCGCTGGTCATTATGAAAATGATCAGCAATTGCTAACAATACTCTGACAATGGCTTTTCAAATACTGGAAAGCATTCAATAAACCAATCAGAGTCTCATTTTTATTTTCTATCATTCTAATGATTGCATACTTCTTTTCAAGGGCAAACACTCATATTTTCGTAGTTATCACCGTGCATGGACTGTGAATGTGATTCTTATGAAAACTTCCTCACCTGTCTATGCAGTTAGGCTCTTTTATTTTCTGCATCAACTCAAATGTGTTTGTTCTCTATGCTCAGACGAAAGTATCTCGCCCCATGCTGAACATGAGCAGGTCGTCTTGGGTGAGTCTGCTTGCCGTAATCAGTCTGCTGAGATCATGGAGGCACACACTTCCGGCAGCTAAAACACAATTCGTAGGCAAATGTGAGCATTTTGCGCTGATGAATTAGGTATGAGACACCGGTATTGATGAAGTCCTTCTCCATAAACTCACACCTTTGAGAAAAGCAAACGAATCGAGAAAGTCTGGATGATGTCAGAAATGGGAAGATTGATCACGTTTTTCTTGTATTTGATCAGGTGAAAAGTAAATCACAAAGTATTGGGTTCTGTCACAGTGAGTGAACTGCACATTTCATATACGTGTCCATACGGAACGTGCGCTTTCTCAGAGAGACAGATGGAGGAAACTCACGGATGATTATTATACTGATTTCATAGCTCAAGAAGAAGTTCATTGATGATTGGTGTTTTCCCATATCTTGAATTTTGCATTGTATCATGTTGTGTTTTAGGGTTAAAGAAAATGTCCTTCATGGAAAATTTTATTGCAGAAAATTACTTATATACAACTAATTTTTACAGTATATCGCAATTATTCTCATCCAAATAAAAGTCTGTGATATGTGTGTGTACTGTGTATAAATATTATGTATACTGTATATAAATACACACACACACACACACACACACACACACACACACACACACACACACACACACACACACACACACACACACACACACACACACACACACACACACACACACACACACACACACACACCCATGGTTGAATGTGCAGAGGAGACATGCACAAAATAACGAGATCAGAAAAAGGCATGCACACACACAATATGAACATACACTCCCATATTCACATACATCAGGCTGTTGCTTATCATTTAAAATAAAACTGTTGTTGTGGCATATCACTTGGAGTACCCTTAGTTTTTGTGGATTTTGTCAACAGCTTACCCCAGTATGTGTTACAACCTACCCAAGTAGTGGGATAGGTTGTAACAAAGGACCAATTTGTATTTGTCATCATCTCACAAAGTCTGTGATATAGTATAACTTTAATTGTTGCCATTTGTAGCAGACAGATGTGGATATTTTGCCTAAAAGTTTCAGGTGCTGAAAAAAAAAAATGCACGGCCTCCCCTACATGTGCCTCGCATTTCAGGATGAAAAGACAAACATTTCAGGTGAAGGATAATCCTCTTCTTAGCCTCTGAGACTAACCTGTAATTTGCTCTGGCTTGATTGCGCTGGTCATTATGAAAATGATCAGCAATTGCTAACAATACTCTGACAATGGCTTTTCAAATACTGGAAAGCATTCACAACTAATGGACTTTTTTTATTTTCTATCATTCTAATGATTGCATACTTTTATATATAAATATGTTTCTTAACATATATACATATGTATATATACACACACACACACACACACACACACACACTACACACACACACACACACACACACACATTACATTGATAAAAAAAGACTTAACGTAAAACATAAAGACTTCATATTGTTGAAATATATTTGTAATAAATGCTGTTCTTTGAACTTTCTACTCAAAGAAAATAATGTAATTTTCATTACATTATGTTTTCATAATACACAATTGTCATGACATTGCAGCATATTCTCCTTAAATTACCATAATAAGTAATCAAAGAAACTGAGTTATTTATATTTACATTTTTAGCATTTTATTTTCCAATATTTTCAATATGTATTTGCATTTAGATTCATTTAATATATTTTTTAAAGGCAGTGCATCAAATATACACCATAAAATGTTATATCAAAATTATTTTAGCTTTCTATTTCAAATGAAGTTCATTGATGATTGGTGTTTTCCATATCTTGAATTTTGCATTGTATCATGTTGTGTTTTAGGGTTAAAGAAAATGTCCTTCATGGAAAATTTTATTGCAGAAAATTACCAGAAACATTTACAGTATATCGCAATTATTCTCATCCAAATAAAAGTCTGTGTTTACATAATATATGTGTGTGTACTGTGTATAAATATTATGTATACTGTATATAAATACACACACACACACACACACACACACACACACACACACACACACACACACACACACACACATGTTGTGTTTCCATATTTATATAGGGACATTCATATGGGCGTGACATGCATTTTCATACTGTATATACACACAAACCGTGTTTTATTTTCTGGGGACATCCCCTACACTGCAAACCTGCCCCCTACAACTGCCCTAAACTTACCCATCAAAAGACATGTATTGTTGCATATGTACTGTTTCAAAAAGCATCACTTAGTGTGATATATAAGATGTTTTCCTCATGGGGATATACAAATGTCCCCACAAGGACAAAAATTTGGTTTGCCATCTTTGTGGGGACATGTCCATACCGTAATGCATTTTATACCAGTCCACACACACAACACACACACACGCTACATATTACCCATCACAGGAGACATACTGCATTTTACATTTCAAAAAACATCACTTGAGTGTGATTTATAAGATGTTTCTCATGAGGACCAAAAAATGTCCCCACAAGGACAATTTGGATATTGCCATCTTGTGAGACATTTTATCCCCCTACCCGTGGGAATTACCAGTCACACACACACCCCACAAGGACAAAGAATTTGGATATTACCATCTTTGTGAGGACATTTTGTCCCCATACATGAGGATACCAGCACACACACACACACACACACACACACACACACACACACATTACATTGATAAAAAAAGACTTAACGTAAAACATAAAGACTTCACATTGTTGAAATATATTTGTAATAAATGCTGTTCTTTTGAACTTTCTACTCAAAGAAAAATAATGTAATTTTCATTACATTATGTTTTCATAATACACAATTGTCATGACATTTTAGCATATATTCTCCCCAAATTACCATAATAAGTAATCAAAGAAACGGAGTTATTTTCTATATTTACATTTTTTAGCATTTTATTTTCCAATATTTTCAATATGTATTTGCATTAGATTCTTACTAATATATTTTTTTAAAGGCAGTGCATCAAATATACACCATAAAATGTTATATCAAAATTATTTTAGCCTTTCTACTTCAAAATGTAACACTTAATGTGTTACTTTTCATTTAACTGTGACATTTTTTCTACACAATTTTTTTTCAGTGTACTATGATCTACAAATATTTTAAGAATTAAATAATAGAGGATTATGCAAATGTAAAGTGTGAGAATATGTCCTTAATTGTTATAAATAATAATGTTGCAGTGTACAGTATTGTTTTTGAACATATGTTTATGTGGACTGTATGTTTTTGACATAACCATGTGTGTATTTGACAGTTTAAGCGCAATAAGACGTGAAAGAGAACTCACGGGACGCTCCATCTGACATCAGCTTTCTGTGCGTGTGCTTTGGGTGTGTGCGCTCAGAAAGCCATATCAGAAGTTTGGACTGATGTGGCTTTAAAACGCATGCAGATAAACTTTCATGATGCAAAAAACAGTAATGTTGCATGAGCGTGATAGAGATGAAAATCAAACTGATGTTTATCTGAGGCTTGAGCTGTAAAGTCTCCGCTCTTTTCTGGAAACTGGGCGGGGACCAGCAGCTCATTTGCATTTAAAGATACATACACGGAAACAGCATGTTTTTCCTTCCACTTAAAAATGGGCATTTACAACATAAATTATCTCTGGGGTTATTTTGAGCTGAGACTTCACAGACACATTCTAGAGACACCCGAGACTTATATTACATCTTATAAAAAGAGGCATAATAGGTCCGCTTTAAGAGAAACATTTTTTAACATCAAGTTGTGCAACACTACCTGTGGAAATGGTCTGCACATTTTACTCTGCTGAAGAACAGCTCTATTACAGCCCTTTATGTAAAGATCCTTATTGCAGCTGAAACAATGCCCACGCACAATCCTGTCTCTCTCTCCATCTGTCGATGAACCACCTGGCTCATTTCCAGCTCTTTGACATAAGCAAGACTGGGGGACTTAACCTCTCTCCCCTGGAGCTCATCCAGAGCGGCTTCAATACCATGGGGCAGCACAGAAATCTGCAGGTTTGGCCCCTCTGTTTTCTGTCTATTTATCATGTTTTCAGCCCCCAACCATTTATCATTCCAAACTAATCCATCTTAAACGACTCTTCATTTAATACATTATGTGTCAACATGTTCAGCTGACCTTCACTGGCCTCTCGCAACACCTCTGGTGCCAATTTGGAATGAGCCAATGATAATAGCTTTGAGCAAAACTCAGAGGCATTGAGCGCTAAGCGGCCTGGACTCAAAACGCTGAGGCTGGAGGGGCTTTAATGCTAATCTAGAAGCAGCTTTATCCATCCAAGACCTAAACTTACAGTAAGTGCCATATGATGGACAGCAACACTGATCCAGCTTAGAGTCAACATGAAATCAAAATAAACTTTCCTGCTTTTATTGACTGAAAAAATTATATATTACTACGGAAGAGGATTAGGGCCAGGATAAAAAAAATGCATCTCGAGATTAAAGTCATTACAATGAGAGATTAAACTCGTTAAATTTCGAGAAAAAAAAAAGTTGAAATAAAATCTTGAGAATAAACTCATTAAATATCGAGAATAAAGTCGTGTTTCGAGAAAAATACTTGTTAGTTAGAGAAAAAAAATCTTGAGAATAACCCGATACCATAAGACACATTATTAAACTTGTTGATCCTCAAGGTGTGGAATTACGACGAAGGAGACGCTTGAGAAGACGCCAGTACACTTGCGCTGGCCCAAATGCACTCTGGCATATGGACAGCTATGATAAATTAAAACCTTACGGTATTGCCATTATTGGCTGTAATTTTTTTTTAGCTTGGCCCTAATCATATAAAAAGTCGAAATACAATCTTGAGAATAAACTCACTAAATATCGAGAATAAAGTCGTTGTGTTTCGAGATAAAACTCGATAAATTCAACTCGTCCATCCACAGAATATAAAGACTGTAACCATCTATACAAACAATAATGGCAATACCGTAAGGTTTTAATTTATCATAGATGTCCATATTTTCAAGATTTTTTTTCTCGAAGTTTAACAAGTATTTTTCTCGAAACACAACGACTTTATTCTCGATATTTAATGAGTTTATTCTCGAGATTGTATTTCGACTTTTTTTCTCGAAATTTAACGAGTTTAATCTCGCATTATAATGACTTTAATCTCGAGATGCATATTTTTTTTTTTTTTAGCTTGGCCCTAATCCTCTTCCGTACTCTTCCATATATTCCATATGTTTTTCATAATCTTTTTTAATTAAATGTAATAGAATGCTAATTTATTGCATTCCCACATGAAAAAATACTATAGTATATTATAGTAAAATTACTCTAGTATATACATATATACATTGGCCACAATGATGAAGAAGGTGTTGATCATCTTCTGCAGAGGCGGTCTTTCACCATCTATTATAAGCACATTCCACAACGGGTCGTTCTCTGGGCTCGGTTACAATAAAAGCTGTTTTTGGACTAACAAGGAAGTTTTCAGTTCTGAAACTTACATTCTTATAGGATGATGACCTCTTATGTGAAAAGCTCAAGGAAAATTTGATCTCTCAGTTCAGGACCCCTTTAAAGCACAATGTGCTCTGATTGGTCAGCTGCATCAGTGTGTTGTGAATCGTCAAGCAGCTTGAGTGTATTTGGGAAATGTCCCGCCCCTTACCATAACCATGAGTTTCAACACACAACTAACTAACTCAACCAGGTCCCACCCTTTTATTCTGCATGAATTATTTAAATTAGGAATATTGTGACATGTTTGTTCCCGTAAGAAAACTCAAAAACTGCAATGGAGGCGTTTCAGGGAGTTCAGAAACACTGACACTGATATAGAGAAGAGCTCCCGCTGGAGGGACCTGTCACGCTCACAACAGCAACATACATATCTTGAATCAAGTTAGATTGAGCTGAAAACCATCAGACCTGCAGCAAACCATCTTGACCATCTTTATGCAATGACCTGTTCTCTACAAGCAGCACAAATCGTACTTCAAGCCTATACACTCACATTGAAATTAGACTGCGGCAAGCTTTCTCTTAATGCACAGATGGTTCATATAAAAATGAAGTTACTATTATGGAGGGATGATTGTCTTGTTGCTGTAACCCCAGCTGCCACGGCAAATTATTAATAAAACTTGCTACGATTTATTGGGCAGCACCTTATGAAATGAAACTCATTCCCCGAGTGCTGCTCTTCCAAATCATAATACCTGATCACAGCGTTCATTGACTTTTGCTACAGATGGTGTCAGGGATTCTTCCAGGTTATATCGGTGACTGTTATTAAATGCTTCTGGTTTCATCATATGCAATTTCAACACGATCTCATGACAATGCGTATCAATAGTACGAGTGTGCAATCTCGTAGAATCTACACGCCAAAATGAGTTTTGGCGTGCATATGATACGCACTTTATGGCGTGTATATGACACACTTTTGGGTAGGGTGAGGGTGGGGGTGTGGGTGGTTCGTACATATAATACGCCATAAAGTGCGTATCATATGCACGCCAAAAACGGCAAAAACGTGCATACATTCTACGAGATTGCACACTCGTACTATTGATACGCATTTTCGTGAGATCGGGCTCGCAATTTTACAAGAATTGGTAGGGGTTTTGAAAATATTTAATTATAAAATTTCACTGGTGTCTTTTGTTTATTTATTTATGTTAATTAATTTTCAGAACTCGTATTAACAATGGGATTTACAGATGAGCTTCTTGTGACAGTACAGCATGACTAAGCTCATGAATATTAATTAGGTAAGCGTTTTGGTAGTTCATGTGTTTAAGAGGTGAATATATGAAGTTTAGGTAACACTAGTTTAGGGTCCAATTCGCACTATTAACTAGTTGTTTATTAGCATGCATATTACTAGGTTATTGTCTCTTTATTAGAACATAAAAGCACATATTAATGCCTTATTCTGCATGACCATATTCTGCATCCCTTAAATCATACCCAATATCAAAACTTGACATCTATTAATAAGCAGTAAATAGGAGTTTATAGAAGTGAAAGTCATGGTATATAGTTAGTTAATAGTGAAAATTTGACCCTAAAATGTGATTGAAGTTTACTACACTGCAAAAATTATGTCTTTCCAAGTAAATATATATATATATATATATATATATATATATATATATATATATATATATATATATATAGATATTGTTTCCTGTCTGCATTTGTATGTATTCATTGTTTATTACTTAAGTGAACATATGTGACCCAAAATCAGTCAGAAGTGGGTTTTTGTTGTTGTTGTTTTTAGATTTATAAATCATATGAAAGCTGAATGAATAAGCTTTCCATTGCTGCTTGGTTTGTTAGGATAGGACAATATTTGAAAATCTGGAAAAAAATCTAAACATTGAGAAAATCACCTTTAAAGTTGTTCAAATGAAGCCCTTAGCAGTGCATATTACTACTACTACTACTACTGATAATAATAATAATAATAATAATAATAATAAAAGACAAAATTATCTCATATTAGGGATAAAATCTCTGAAAAAAATGTGAATGATACTCCTTAATATTAGAGTTTAGTTTGACATGTCAAATGTTGTGTGTATTTACTCACCTCCATTATAAAACTAAATATATTTAGAAATATTCAAAATATAAGTATATTTTGATAGAGTTGCAGGCAGCAGGGAAACTAAATGGCAAACACAACTCTACAACAACTACCTAACTGTATAATCAGGATAGCAAAAAAAAGTATGTTACTTTTTCAAAAGGGAGGAAAAAATGTCTCCGATATTTAGTTTTGTTGATATTTTCTTTGACCTTGTGCAGTTTTCCTCGTGATTTCTGAGAAGAACAGCATGTCACACAATCAGTCCTCATTAGCATCTGTCTACTATAATTATCTTTTAAATGACAGATCGCACATCAACACCTAAAAATTATGGGAGGTGTTTTCTTTGCATTAGTAACTTTAAGAGTCTAATCAGATCTGCAACCCATATATATATATATATATATAAACACTGGTCTGATATTCCCACAATTCAGTTCTCTCATTAAACACGAGTGGTTCATGCACTGTTCTTTCTATGAACCGTCGGGTTTGAGTTCAATTATAACGTCTTACAGTGAATAAACCGCAGGTTGCTCGTCTCCTCTGTGAAGTCTAATGGCTGTGAATATAGTGATGCTCCTCTGAAGCAACAAATGAAGGAGAAAGTTTTTGCCTTGAACACCAGGAACAATCACTGTGAAGAAGCTGGGAAGAGCAGCGGATGATAATAAGGTCGTTTCCCCTGATATTTTTAGCACTACTTTATCCTTCTCAAGAGTTTTAAGAACACTTTTATCAAGTAGGTACATGTTGACTGGAGTAAAAGCAAAGATTGGAGGTTTGTGGCAGGTGTTGTGTGGAACACAAGGGAAAAGAAGATGCTTTCAAAACCTCTTTTGAGGCAC